>OU015755.1:96958349-97018188 GCA_907169655.1 Acomys percivali | reverse complement strand
CTCTCTCTCTCTCTCTCTCTCTCTCTCTCTCTCTCTCTCTCTCTCGGTCTCCCTCCCCCTTCCCCCTTCCTTTCCCCCTCCCCCCCTCCATCCCTGCCCACTACCTTCCTTGTTCCCTTTGCCTTCCCTGGTCCCCTCCCCTCCCTCCCCCCTCCTTGCCCTCCCCTTCTTGACCCTGTACAGAGGGCAGAGCAGAGGTCAGGTGGGGGGTGCAAGCAAGGCTAGAAAGCATCTGTCCCCACACTTGCTGCCGGGCTCCCTGTCACCCCAAGCAGCACAAAGCAAGCCACCCCATTGTTCCATCTCTGGGCCTTTGCAGGTGGAGCTGGCCTCAGCCTGGAGGAGGACAAAGGGAGGAGCGGGGAGGCCAGGGGAGCAAGTGGGGTAAACTATTTAGCCCTTTGTGGGTGTTCTTCTCTCTAGGACTTGAGGGAGGTACGTAATGGTGCAAGTGACAGGTGTCAAGGAAAGGGAGGACAGGAGGCTCTAGCACTGTACCCTGTGTCCCACACCACAGGGATCTCACTGGTGGGGTGCAGGCTTCAAAGCTTGGCTGAGGGGAGAACGATGATAGGGCATCTTGGGCCGTGCCAGCCCATCCCTCTGCCTTGAACCCCTAGAGTCCTCATGAGTCCTGGGCTAGGCTGTTACTGTCAGTGTTGCCCTTCAAGACCTCAAGAGCCAGTGGAATGGAATGAATGAGTAAAAGTCCCTTCCAAGCCTGAGGCTGGAGCATAGCACCCATGACAGCTCCTTTGACTAAATACACTATCAGATGCCAAACCACCGTCAGAGCCATCGCCTCCACCTTTAGGAACCTGGCTATGAATACTCACCCCTGCCTTGTGGAAGATCCCACAAGCCACTCCAGCCCTGGGCCAGTCCTCAAAGAAGCCACAGAGTTGGGCTAAGTGACCTATTAAATACTCTTTCAGCTCAAAATCCTGGGGCCAGGGTCAGAGATGGTGGCATATACCTATTATCTCAGCAGTTGGGAGGCCATGGCAGGAGGATTGAGAATTTGAATTTGAGGCTAGCCTGGGCTACACAGTGAGTCCCTCTGGTTCACACAGCTCTCCACACTGGAGAGGGCCACGAGGCCTGAGGTTGGAAGGCTACAGATGATCCACTTGTTACATGATGCTTAAGCTGTCCCTGCCCCCACCTTATATCCTTTAAATGTTGAGGTGGGGGGAGGGAGCAAACGAAAGGGAAAGAATATGCCGAGATGTAGGTGCCATGGTGTGCCTGTGGAGGTCAGAGGACAAGCCTGGTGAGCTGGCTCTTGCCTTCCCTCTGTGGCAAGGTCTTAACTGTTTATGCCATGCTAGCTAGGCCCATGAGCTTCTGGGACATTCTTTTGCCTTCACTTCCCGTCCTGCCACAGTAGTGCTGGCATTTCAGAGGTGTGTACATGTGCTCTGGGGGTCGGAGCAGAGCTCCGGGCCTCAGGCTTGTGCAGCGAGGAGTGCCTTTATCCGCTGAGCCTTGTCACCAGCCCCTTACCTCCCCTCCATCTGGCCGTCTTCTCTGCCGCTCTCTTCCTTAGCACTCAGAGTTTAGGTGTAGCCCTGTGAAATCAGTTCCCCACCTCTGTTGCAAGCTTGCTTCTAGATGTGACCAAACAGACTACCGATCTGTTTGCCCCGCATTTCTGATGAGTGAGCACACCTTGATCCCTCCTTCAGAGAAGCCAGCATTTCCCAGAGTCTGGGAAGAGGGCTGCCTACACCGTTTCATGGTCTCTGCTTAAGAATAACATGTAGTTGGATGTGATAGCACTCCTGTGGTTCCAGGATCAAAAATTCCAGCCTAGCCTGGCCTATGTAGTGAGACTTCAAAACAAAAGTTAGGTTTCATAGAATCTCTGGGGGTCGGGGAGGGAGGCTAAGACTGGGATGGTTATGGAGGTAACTTACTGAGGGATGCTCCCAGGCAGGGAAGGCAAGAGAGTATAGAGCTAAAATCACATGACATGCAGACTAGGCTAAGCTCAGCCCCTCCAGAACTCCGAGGAGGTGGTCACATGAGAGATGGTGCTGTAGATAAGGCAGAAGCCGACGGTGGCGCTCTTCCAGCGTCAGTTGACGATTGGCTGTGGACTCCCTACTGGAACTGGACTGAAGCTGTGACTGCCCAGACGCTGCCCAGCAAAGCAGTGTGCAGCAGCCAAACGCTGCAAGCATGTGTGAGTAGCGGCCAACACCTGCAGCAGCGGGGTTGGCTGTGGTGGGCCCTTAAGGAGGTCAGGGAAGGACACCTACTACATCTGCTACCTCGGCCCTCTGTGACCGTGGGTTTGGAGTATGTGGATTCAGCCAACCATAGATTAAAAAAAAACAAACAAAAAACACAAACAAATAAATGAAAACCCCAAACCGCATCTGTGCTGAACTTGTACCAACATTCTGCCTGTCTCCCCATGAGGAGGAACACAACCTAGTAACTGTTTAATATTTGCATTGCACTGGGCGCTACATGCTGGAGATGGTTTACAGTATGTGGAGGACGTGTGAAGGTTCTCTGCATGTACTACACTGAACCGTCTAAGGGAGTCGTGTATCCTCAGCTTTTGGTCCCTGTCAGGAATCCTGGGCCCCTCCATTTTTGAGGGACAGTGGTAGTAAGTAATTTAGAAAGTTTTGATAGGGCCCATGTATGGTTTCTCTTTTTCCCACTCCCTAGCGGTTCTCTCCCGCAGAAAGCCTCCGCCTTTCTCTGGGGCCCCTGTGTCCTGCTAATCTCACACTTCTCCTCTGCCATGCATACCGCCGCTGCTGCTGCTCCCCTTCCCTTATGCAGAACGTTTTGACCTCCTGTATCGGTCAGGTATGTGCTGTAATAAACGTCTCCTGCAGTCAACTCATGGATGGCTTGCTCATGCAACCACCGTCACCCACAGGTGCCCCTGGCTGAGTACTTTCCTTCTGGCGGTGAGTCCATTGGATGGCTCTGCCCTCCTCTGGAGCCTCAGAGTCACCAGTGGGTGACTTCTGTAGCTTTAGCCTACACGTGTTCAGTATCGTCTGTGCCGCTCACATCTCTTTGGTTAGGACCCAATCACATGACCATATGGAACAGCAAGGGGTGCTGGGTAACGCAGGCCATATGTGTGCATACATAGAAGATGACCCGGTGGTTGATTATCACATACAGTTTGCACATAAATCATTTGGACCCCTCTGCTGACTTCTGGCACATCTGTGGCCACCTGTCACTGTGATGTAGTAATCGGTATCAGAAAGTGAGGCTGTTTTTTTTTTTTTTTTTTTTTTTTCTTTTTCTGTGTACGGAAGCCATGTGCTTCCTGCCTTACAGCTGCCTGGATTTTTAGGTACAGGCAAACTGAGCAAGGGTGCTCCCAGGTTCCAAGGCATGACCTCATCAATACTGGCTTAACCAGCTGAGCCGGCCGGCCAGCCAGCCAGTAGAAGTGATGCCCCAGGGCCAGGACCATGCCCTTTTTTCACAGCTTCCCAGGGAGCCTGGCCCAGCTTATCTGAATCCCCCTTTGGTGTTGACAGCAATTCCAGTTTGCGTCCACTGTTGGCTCTCGCTGGAGAAGTGTGCGGAGAGCCAACGGGATCCCTGTTGGGGCAGCTTTGTTTTCCCTGCTGAACACAAAAATCCCCTGGTCACTGGGAGATGTGACAAGGAGAAGCTGTGGGGCGGGCTGGTGGGAGCGGATACCAGTGAATACAGTGCCCCAAATAGCCTCAGCTTATTAAAGGCGGGGCAGCTCTGCCCACCGAGAGGGAGAGAGAATGGAGGCACAGAGCTGTTACAGTGGATTAGCAGCCGCAGACAGACTGAGGCAGGTGCAGCCTTTTCCGCAAATTGGAAAGGCTTAGGAAATACGGAGCCTGGGCTATGAATCCTTCTCTTGGCCTCGTTTGGGCTACAGGCTGAAAGCGGGGGTTTCTTGTTCAGCCAGGCCTGGGAGTAGTTTTCGTGTGTTCCCCCCTTGTTCCCGCACTAACTCCCAGAATTCCTCGGAAAGTCTGAGGAAAGGAGGCTGTGCACGTGTCCTCTTACTCGATTTCCGCTTCTTCATTCATCCATCGTGCGTTCTGAGGGCCTGTCCTGGGGGCTGGGGTTACAGAGCTGAGTCAACACAGCACTGTGCCTTTCAGGGACCCTTCGAGCTATACTGTGTGAGAAAGACATGCAAGTGCAACGAATGGTTCTGACTCTGTTTTTTTTTTTTTTAACTGTTAACCAAACCCCAGATCCATAGACACCGATGTCACCTTCTGTGGCCTGACAGGTGTTTCTGAGAGCCTGCTGGGCCCTTGCTGCTTAACGAATGAAGCCTAAGGCCCAGAGAGGCTTGCTGATCTTCCAGAAGGGCTACTGGTTCCTTATATGCAGATGGCAGATAAGAGAGGATGGCACAGTGGTCCTGATGTCCCTGGGGCTTGGTGCATCAGAATCAGCAGATGCTGAAGTCCCTTCCATAAACCAGTGTTTGCATGCAATCGTCTTACATCCTTTTATATACATTAACTCATCTATTGATGGCACATGTCTAAAAATATGACCATGTGTGTGTTCCTGTGTGTGTGCACGAACGAGGTGTATGTACATGTGAGTGCAGTACTTGCAAAGGCCAGAAGAGGGCACTGGATTCCTTGGAGCTGGAGTTGACAACTGAGGTGGGTGCTGGGAACTGAGCTTCCATCCTCTGGAACAGCCACAAGCACTCTTACCCACTGAGCCATCTCTCTAAAGAGTGACTTTCTTAGAGAATGATGATAAGGAACATCCATGTATAATCACGACTTTTTTCATATATATATATAATGGTTTGTTGAGTTTATGCAGGCAGATTGAATTTATGCAGGCTGATTAAATTGGAATTACTGGCATAAGTGGAACCATGGAATCTTCAGGGAAAAAAAAACCCAAAACCAAAAATCCCTCTAAAACAGTGGTTCTCAGCCTGTGGGTTGCACCTCCTCTTGGGGGGATTGAATGACCCTTTCACAGGAATCACCTAAGACCATCAGAAAACACAGATATTTGCATTACAATTCAAAACAGTAGCAAGATGACAGCTATGAAGTAGCAGTGAAAATAATGTTTCGGGTAGGGGACGGTCACCACACCCTGAGGGTCTCGGTCTTAGGAAGGGTGGGAACGTCTGGTCTAAAAGACTGATCACAGGAGGCAGTTAGAACCTTGGAACAGTCGTAGGGAGGCCACCTCAGGCTTCTTAACTTGGAATCTGCATCTTCTCCTCCTGGGATGGGCATCCACCTGCATCTCTTCTAGTGAGCACCCTCACCAGCCGAGCCGGGTAGCTCATCACAAGCAGGCAAACGCTCTGCCTGTACTCGCCAGGGACTGCGGACCTGTTGGAGTGGTAAGAGCTTTAAACTTGGATGCCAAGGAAAGCTTTCTGAACTCCTGTGCGTGTGTCTGGGAGGAAAGAGATACGGCAGCGTATAGATTAGCCCTCAGAGCTCAGCTACCAAGCCGGGAGGTACCCGAGACCAGGCAGCCCTGGGTGAGCCCTGTGAGCGAGGCCTAGGGGGGCTGAGGAGTAGCTGCATCCCAGCTCCCAAAAGAAGTTGGTGTTTGTGGGTACCAGGCATTTGCCTCATATATGTGTCCCCCTCCCCCATGTAAGTGAAAGCTGCCTGGTGTTTTGCCCACCAGAATTGTTGTGGATTCTCCCTAAGAGGCCTGTCCAGGAGCTTCCCAACAGGCAGTTCAAGTGTACTCATGGCCATTATAAATGTGAAGCCGACCCGGGGAAGCCTCAGGCTGAGAGCAAAGGGGTGGGTTGTAGTTTGGTGCTGGGGAACTAGCCCGTGTGAGAGCCCGTGTTTGCTGAGAGGAGCGAGGGAGGGGCAAGGGGACGGGGGATGAGTGTGAATGAATGTCGCTTCATGGTTTGGTGGTGGTTTGTTTGTTTACTGTACATGAGGGTCTTGGGGGCTGTGGATCTTGGTACCTGAGGCTGGTCCTGGAGCCTTTGAATCTCCCCCTGGATACTGGGGTGACTGTGTATAGACCCTAGGATATTATGTTCATTATGTGTCAGGGATTTTTTTTTTTTGTCGGTGTTTGTAAGGATAATAACTATTGTTTCATTCATAATTAAATTATGAGTGATGACCCAAGGGGGCTTCCCTTGCAGGCCGCAATTCTGCCTCTTAGAAGGTTTTCGATGTTCACTGCTCCTCCCTAGAGAATTGAAAGTAAATAAATAAATAAATAAATAAATAATAAATAAAACCAGTCGAGTGGCTCCCAGTGTGCACTGGCTTCTAGTCATACTTTCCAAGGACTCGGAAGTGTCTGTCTCAGCACATCAACACAGCTAGCCACAAAGCAAAGAGGAGGAGGGATTTTGTTCCATTCTCTCAGCAACAGCTGAGGAACTGGGGGCCGCTGGATAAGCCTGGACAGACACTGTAGAGTTCTGTAGAGTTAGGCACATGGGGGTTCTCCTGAGCCAGTGGTACCTGAAGCTGCCGGGGTGGGCTCTTCCTGTAGCAGCCTGTTAGCTCAGTGCATGGGCTGGTGTAGGCCATTTCAGAGAGTGGGCCTAAGACCATCCGGAGAGTTACAGAAGTCAGGTTGAGGCTCAGCCAAAAACAACCCTAGCCTACCTTTGAACCAGTGGTATGAGAACTTAAGCTCACATCAGAGGCAAAAGGAGAGCGAGGAGGATGGGCCTGCTGTGGGTACCGTGAGAACTCCCCTTGCTCTGCCACTGTGAGTTCTGTGGCCTGCATCCATTCCAGCGGTCAGCAGAAAGTTACAGAACAGGGTCACCGATAGCAAGAATATCATCTAGAAGGTACCTTATGGCGTTCTGGTCCCAGGTGGTGCTGTGGGTGCCGGGTGAGGTCTGTCCTGAACTTGGCCAGGGAGGTGGGTGTTCTGGATGGCACTTACCGATCATCCCCCGCGCTTCCTCTGTCTGCCAGCCCTCGTTTTAATTTCTGGAGATACACTGTTGATGATGGAGCCTTTGGAGCTCAGAGCCCCAAGTGTCCTGTCTTGTCGTCCTTGCTTGTTTCTTTCTTTCTGCTATTTTTTTTTTTTTCTATTTGAGTTCTCTTTCAGTCCTGGGGCCAGAAGTCATCTGTCATTTTGATGGAGGATTTTAGAAATAGTTTGGGGAAAAGGAATTTCCTCCCTGGGTCCAACAATGCTTTTTTTTTTTAAATATGGCAGGCTGTGAAAATGGCTTGATTTCCCACAGGTGTGGCTGGTGGTGGGAAGGGCAGGGACATCATGGGCCCAGGAGGTGGTAGTTAGGGAAGGGACAAGAAGGGACAAAAGATAACAACAGCAGCCACACAGATGTTCAGGTCCCTTAAGAAGGTGCGGCCCCTGTACTAGACAGGGACACTTAGGGGTCAGTGCTCAAGTGGTCCTCAGGGTGTCCATGTCTTTGGACAGAGAGACCTGTCTTAGTTACAGGGGGTGGTTGACACAGAGCTTTTTGGGCCTCTGTCTTCTCGTGGGTGGCAGTGAGGGCAGTCAACACTGCTTCTTCTACTTCTTGGTGATACAGGTCACACGGGGGGAGCAAGTTGCAGGGTTTTGACATCTTGGTTTTGCCTACCACATCCAGGTGTCCCTACTACTCAGCTTGGACACCATTGCCCCCACAAGGATGAGGTAGCATCTGTAGGTGGGGTGCGGGGCAACCCTAAGGTCTGGTGTTGACTTCACGCCACCCCCCTTTGCATCACTGACATTGGCTGGGGAGCTGCCGGAGGACAGCTGAGGGTCAAGAGAAAATTCTGGGTGTCTGGGAGCTGGTTTAGGCAGCCAAGGTGTCCTTTCTCCAGTCAGGAGGGCGTTCTGCAGCCCCAGAGGCTCTGGGCAAGAGGCTCTAATCTAATTACATGCTTTATTTGAGCCAATTTGTTTTCCAATCCATCTTGTTCAGCAAGAAGAAAGAGCATGCTGAGGACTCATTTGCACCCTCTTGTTCCAAGGGAAAAAGAGGGGCTGCTCCCTCCTGTGGTCAGTACAGCCCCTGACCTCTTCCAGCCTGGAACCCCACCCCCAGTCAGACCACAGAACTTACAGGGAGCAGCCTGGGGCCGCCCTAACACTGTCATCAGCCACAGCACAAGGGCCTGGCTGTTTGTACCACTTCCTTAAGCCCAGCCTCTGTCTTTTCCCTTGGGGGGTCCCAGTGTGTTAGGAAAGACTGAAGCAGGATGGGCCTTGAGGCCAGGTAGCCTGGGACTGGCGCTGCTTGGCCCTAGGGTCGACCCTGCACAGACCTCCAATCTCTGGAGTGAGAGCTGCCTGCAGAGTCCAAGGGCTGGCATTTAAAATCTGCAAATATATTTTCATAATAAGGTGGTGGATTTTGGATCCGTGTTATTGAAGTCCAAATAAAACACCAAAGCCCATCCAAGCTCCCAGGAGAGGGAAGATTTATCGGCCCCCACCCTCCTCCTCAGGCAAGGCTCTGTGTGTGCCAAGCCTCACTTTTTATGTATTGCGGTGTTTCCCAAGCTCCCTTTTTCCACCCTTTGGAATCTTGCTTCCAGCCTTTACTTTTCGACTGCTGACCCAGACTGGTTGCTTCCTGTGGGTTCTGATACTGAGCCTAGTGACTTCCGCCCTTGGACGCAGGCAAGTGGGGCCTAGGGTCTTGGCTTACCACACGCAGTGGCAGCCTGGCCTGGCCTGTTCAGCAAATACCTGCTGTGGCCATGTTGAGTGTCCTGGTCCCTGGGGACCCAGCACACAGCCTCTGACTTTAGATAGCAAAGGAGACAATAATCAAATACACTGACAGTCCTTTGATTGCAGTGTGGGGTGTACCCCGGGGAAACAAATCCTCTAAAGACATGGGGACAGGCAGAGAGGTCAGCCGGAACTCAGAGAATCAAGGACGTATTCGAGGGAGGAATATCTCCTGGCTTAAACAGAAATTGGATGTGACAGAAATAAAGTAAAGTTGGTTTTCTCTCACGGTTCTTTAAGTTAGAGTGAGAATAACTCAGAGCTGCCGTGACCTGAGCACTGATTACATGTCAGGCCTCATCTTACCAGGATTGTAAGAGATGACAGTCATATCTGCACTGACCTGAGTCAGGAACTGTCAAGGACACACGGTCATGTGGGGCCCCAGTGCCGGCATCTCCATGCCTCGGTAGCCTCCTCACCATCCAGGCTGTCAGCTCCTTCACACTCCCCAACATTCTATTCCCGGCAGGGTCCCCATCTTCTAAGACTTGCCGTTCCCACTGAAGTGACCAGTTGCCTCCTGAAGTGAGACTAAGGCCATCCCTCCCCCTCCACACACACACACCCCACTCCTGTACCCTCTCAACACGCCACACCCTACCCTGTATAGAGGCTAGCTGGGCTCTTTCTAGGCAATAGTCTGTGCCTCTGAAAGCGTCTAGGCATCCTGACTTCTGTGTACCCCCATCCTCCCCTCACTGCCATCTAGTACCAGTGTGTACCATTCTATGGTCAAAGTGCTCAGAGGGCTGAGGAACCAGCCATGTACCTCATGAGCAGCTGGCCACTGTCAGTACCATGGCTGTGCTTGTCTGGGAAGGCTTGGTCACCGCAGCTAGCTTGTTTTACACTGCCCTGAGCACCTCCCCCCCCCCCCCCCCCGCAACCCATCACCACCACGATTGTTGGTAATGAACCCCATGCCAAGTTCTGGGACACTAAGGTCTTGTTGCTAGGATGAGGAAGAGACTATTCCAGGCTGTGACTGAGGAGGTTCTCCTCGGAGCTCAGAGGAAGGCGGCCCAGCACATGAGGAGGAACCGGCTCATTTGAGTCCCAAAGGGAAAGGCACTGGAGAAACAGGTTTAGCTGCCAGACCTGTGAATGGCCTGTTGTATGTGTTGGTTGTCTCTCATACCCACCCTGCACTTCCTGGTGGGCCCCCCAAGGCTGCTGTTAATCCAGCCGTCACATCCAACAGTCTGTCTGCTCCCTCCACCTTGTCCTTACTGCCTGAATCCTGCAAGACGTTCCTGTCACTGTCATTGTGACCTCAGTTCGCTAACGGGGACATGGAAGCCCGGAATGGCCATGGGCCACAGACCAGAAGTGATACTTTATGGGATCCGTATTTACTGACAGTAATGGTTTTTGCTAGCATCCCAACTCAGTTGCTTCCATGTAAATCCTTGGTCTACAGAGTGAGTACCTGGCGTGGTGAACCACATGGACGGCCCGGAAGAGAATCCTTTATTGCTAGAAACACAGGCATTATGAAGAAAGGGGCTCAGATACTCAGGAGACTGTGGCAGATTTGTGGGATCCCTGCCTGGTGTCTGACAAGGTTATATTGCATGGCTTTCCATGGGTACCTTACACTGTTGCATGTGTCCTCCAGGAGCTGCCTCTGTCCTTCTTGGCACATTAAGGTCTGTCAGATGGTGGCAACGTCTGGGAAGAGGCAGAAGGAGAGGGCGGGGCTTTCCTGGGAGCATCAGGTTGGAGTGGAGTGCCAGCCCCAGCCCCAGCCAGCTGAGTCCTGTGTTCAGGGGCTGGGTGTGAATTTTTATTCTTGTATGCATGCAAAGAGCTCAGACCTGCACTTCACGAGGGTACCTGTCTACTGCCCTGAAGGAAGAGCAAGGCCTTGGCAACAAATGACTGACTCTACTGGGAGTGCAGTACAGAGCAAAGAGCACACTCAAGTTGAGGGTCGAGCTAGCTAGCCCAGGACCCACTCCTATGAGGGAAAAGAGCCAGACCTGACTCCTTGTGATAAAAGACCTGAGTGACAGAGGCCAGGTTTGAACCATGTGGTGGCTTTGCATCATACTTGAAATGAAAACCAAGTACCCCTCTCCCTCCCTCCCTCCCTCCCTCCCTCCCTCCCTCCCGTCCTCCTTCTCCTTCTCCTCCTCCTTCTTCTTTTTCTTCTTCTTCTCTCTCCCTCTCCCCTCTCTCACACACGCGCGCGCGCACACACACACATGCCTTTGCAAGCCTCACAGGACAGCTCTGTGCTCTCTCCTTGCTCCTTTTTATAGGGCACCGCAGTGGGCTGGGTCCTGCCTCAAGGTCTTTGTGCATGCTGTCCTCTCCACTCTGCCCCTCACAGATGACCCTGCCTCCTAGCCACCCCGCCTATGACTGTGTCCTTACTCTCAGCAGCGTGCACTTGTCATGTCTGCAATGGGTATTTGGTTGGCTGAGACTCGCTCTTTCTTGATCTCTTGGTATCATCTGTAGAACTGGGGGAGTCTCCAGCTTGGCATAAGGAGGAGTGTGATCAGAGGTCAGAGGTCAAAGAACAACATGCCAAAGTTAACTGGTTCCTTCTACCACGTGGAGTCCAGGGATTGAACTCAGGTCATCAGGCTTGGCTGCAGGCATCTTGTTGGCCCCACATTTTGGGCTTTCTTCCACTTGATTGTCACAGAGCTTGCAAAGCACCGTCACACTCAGTTCCTACATCAGTCTGTTACTAGAAGTGGCTTCATTTTAGGAGTCCCATGACCCAAAGTTAAGTGGGCATTTTGTTGTTGATGGGCCAGTGGGTGAGCCCAAGTGCACGTTAGAGAGATGGTTGCATGAAAGTTAAGGAGCTACGTGGGGCTCAGATGTTTGGGAGAAGTGACTGGATGCTTGGACAAGTGCTTGTTGCTGAGAGGGCTGAGAAGGCAGTCTTACCTGGCAGGAAGGAACCACCTACAGGCAATGACCAGGAGCAATAATTAGGCTCCTGGGAGTTCTTCCTCCGCTGCCGCTGCTATGATAGCTGTTGTGAACTCCCCTGGCTTACCCTGGCTGCCCTGGCTGCTGAACACATTCAAGTTGGGCTTGCTGGCCTGGGCAGAGTCCATGCTCCCTACAGCTCCAGGTCAGGCAAACTGGCCCCACTTGTCTTTTATCACTTGTAGGGGAGAGTGACCTGACCAAGACAGACAGACAGACAGACAGGCAGACAGGCAGACAGACAGGCAGCCGTGTCTTCTCCCTTCTCTCCTTCTCTCCATTTCGTCCAGTCCAGAAGGAACCAAGAACTTGTAGCCAGCAGCCAGGCCTTGGAGCCAATGCTTACCCAACCCCTGTGGTGGACCACACTGACTGGCTGTTTCTCGCCTAACCTGTCCAATCCACATCTTCCCAAATGGAACAGCGCAGGAACAGGGGTTAGAGGTATGGTTGACGAGAGGGCTGGAGCTGTATGAGTGAGACCTCTGCCAGCTCCCCGCCCTGCTCTGAAGAGAGGTGCCAGCTGCGGTGCCCCAGGCTCCTGCCACAGGCTGCCAGGCTCTGCTTGCCATATGCTTGGAGATGAGCCTGGAGAAGCGAACAGGCTGGCCCAGCAGGATTTTGGCACCTAAGTACAGGAGGCAGTACAGGGGGGCCCAGCTACCCAAGGTGCAGGAGAGGCCTGAAGGGGCCTGGCCTGCGGGGCACCTCTTGGCTCTTAGCTGTGGGTTGGTCAGAAGAGCAGGTGGGAGGAATGAAAAGGAGGTAGGTTGCTCCCAAAAGGAGCTGGGATGCTAGCCAGTCGGGATGAGCCTTCCCAGGCTGGGCAGATGGCCCCTTCTGAGTCCCGGCGGCCCTTTCCCGGACAGAGAATGTCCAAGTAGAGACCAGGTGGCACCTGGGGCCAACCCCGGCAGCCCTTGTCTGTGGTGGGGGAGGAAAGCCTGGTGGAAAGAGCACCTTGGAGCAGGGGTCCCTATCCATCTGTCAGTGCTTACCTGTCCACTCGGTCAGAGACCTACAGGGTCAGCAGGAGTGTGATGTAGGTGCCCCTTGGGTAAAGCAGATGGGTTTCTAGGCCTCAGGCTGATGATCTCCTCAGGATCTGCTGCACTGGGTCTGAAGCCTCACAGCTTTTGAATTACGGTTGAGACACTTGAAACTGTGCTGTTTGTGTGTGTGTTCACGTTGTGAGACGGTCAGTGTCTGTCATTTAATAACACACCATCCCTTTCTGTCCCGAAGTGAACCAAGTGGCACGAAATGGCCGTGTCCATCGCAGGCTCACGTGGCGCTGTCTCGGCACCCGGCTCGCTCTAGACATCTCAAGTCTGTCTGTTCAGTTTGGTCATTTCAGTTGTCCTGAAAATATGCATTTCACTCAGATTCCAGGATTTTCGCCCAGAGGCATTATACAATAGCCTTCTAATTCACAACATTTCTTTAGGTCATGGTTTTCTCATTCTTCTTGGTGTGTCTGTTTTCTTTCTTTTATTCATAATTAGACATGACAATGTTTTGTCTGGTCTTTTTTTTTTTTTAAGTTTATTTGAAGGCATTTCAAAGAGCCAAGCTTTGGGTGTACTTGTAATTTTAGGCACCCCCCCTCCATTCTACTTAGTTCTACTTCTGCTGTTTAATTCTTTCCCCCCTCTCTCTTTGAGTTTTGTTTTACTCATTTTTCTAAGTTTCTAGGGCTGAGTCTGGTTTACTTATTTTGATCCCTTCCTCAGTCATAACAAGTGCCATTAATTATACTGTGGTCAGGAAGTGTGGCCTGTACAATTTCAGCTTCTTAAAATTAATTTAACATTTTTTCTACTTATATGTCTCTCTCTTCTCTCTCTCTCTCCCTCTCCCTCTCCCCTTTAATGGAGTTCAGTGAAATCTTACTACACCCATAAAATAGTTAAAATGCTTTTACATTTGTCTATTTATTTATTTACTGTGTGCATCTGTGTGGGTATAGCATGCTATGATGCACATGTGGAGGTCAGAGGTCAGCTTGTAGGAGCTGTTTCTCTTCTTACACCATGTGGGCTTTGGGGTTGAAGTCAGATCTTCTTTGTCCTCTGAGTCCATCAGCCATCTTGCTGGCTCCACAGCATAATTTTACTTGGTTACTTTTTTGTGTGCATTTTGAGCAAGTTTGTTTTGAATTTTATGTTTTCTGATATTAAGATTTCTGTTTCTAGCTGGGTGTGTGGTGGCACATGCCTGTAATCTCAGCACCCTGGGAGGCAGAGGCAGGCGGATCTCTGTGACTTTGAGGCCAGCCTGGCCTACAAAGCAAGCCCAGGCCAGCCAAGCCTACACAGAGCAACCCTGTCTGGTGGGGACAGGGAGGGGAGATTCTACTTCCTGGTTCATTTTGCTTGTTTACATTTGCTGATAGACAATACCTTTGTCCCTATTTAAATTATCTCTTAAAAATCCACTTTACTTATATCCCTGTGAATAGGTTCCCTTTCTTGTTAATATTACAAAGTACCTGACAAGGCAACTTGAAAGGAGGAGAAGGTTGTGTTTGGCTCAGGACCTCAGCAGGGTCAGTCAGTGCATCAAAGTGCCTTGAGGCAGGGCTGTCCAGGAAGGATCTGGTCAGCAAGCACAGGAGAGGGAGTGACCACTGTCTGGTGTCTGAGCCCCTGGCTGCTGAATGGGTGATAACACAATCATGTTGGGTCTCGTCCCCTCCCCCACTCCTCTGGAAATGCCACCATATGCATTCCTAGAGGTGTGACTGTGTGTGCCTCTGTGCATGTGCCACTTGAGTGCAGTGCTCAGGGAGGCTAGTAGAGGGTGTCAGGTGGTTGTGAGCTGTCAATGCAGGCACTGAGAAGGTAAGCACACTCAGCTCTGTATCTAGCCAGTGCCCTCCTAAGTAATTCTAAGTGCAGTTAAATTGACAACCAGGAGTCACTGTCAACACCTCTTAAGCAGTAACTGAGTATTGGGAAATCACTTTTTGAATAGGAGCATTAGATCCTTCACTTTCATCATTTTACCATCAAGTAGTTGTGGGTTTTGTGATTTTTTTTTCAAACAGATTTTATAAAAATTACAACAAGTTGTCTTGATCTTAATGTATCAAAAATGCCTTTTTTCTATTGTCTCTGGCTTATCTTTTGACATAATTTTATTTATAATTTATTTCTTGAATTCTCTAGCATTTTGTGGTATTTCAAAAGAAGTATCTTGTACGGCAGAATCAAGCATGAAATAACATTTTTGACATTTTAATTTAAGCAGTTTGCTTCCCTGCCTTATTCCATTGCTCTTTGTTAATACAATCTCCATTTTCAGCTAAGTTCTTATAACTAGATATTCTTCATGTCCCTCTGTAAAGCATTGCAATGCTGTTTCGATATTTCCTTAGGTTGTAGAACCAAATGTCAAACTTTTATGTTTAATGATAGTGGGAGCACACCATGTTTATAGCATAGTTCTCCCCTCTCAAAGCCATCATTTTAGAATTCATTTTATTAGGGGGCTGGAAAACAAATATTGAATTATTTTCTGAGCTCTACAAACTTGAGAACGTTCCTTTTTGTGTGTGTGGCCAGCATATATGAGAAGACTGTCTAGCTAGGTATAAAATTCTTACGTTGGAAATTTTCTCCCTGAAGACACTGTAGACGTTACTCAGTGATCATCTGCCCATTTCTTTGTATGGCCGTTTTGTCAATCTATATGTGTATTTTTCTTATCGTATGAAATACATAGACATTTCCTATGTATTACAAAGACTTATCTAGATATTGAACTATTTTCTTTGCTTTTGGGGGAAAAAAAGTATTGAGCCCATTTCTTCTGTACATGTGGCTCCGTTTTAGGCTTAGGAGCCCTACCCATGGCTCTTGTTTCCGTGTCTGTTTGGCCACTGCTGAAGACCAGTCATGTGTCAACTCTCCACTCTCTTGTGAATCCACGTCTCCCTAGTTTCGCCATCTGTGTCCTTTCCCTCTGTATATCGAGAGTGTCTGCAGTGCATTGTCCATGCCCAGTCACTTTCTACAGTACCATTCTCCCCGCCGCTTCAGAAGTGCGTAGGAATGGTCTACTGGTTTTCTGACTTACGTTAGTTTTTTTTGTTGTTGTTGTTTTTGTTTTCCCAACTCGTGTGTACCCCATGGCCTTGGAGTTCAGCCTCGTCTCTTCCCCGCTTTCATGGGAGCCATGTCTTTTTAGGAGTACTCAAGCCTTTTTTATACCCATTGCGAGTGGTTGCTTCTCAGCTGTCATGGGAGAGTTAGGTAGATGTGAGGGTGTATGGCCCTCATATGTTTATGGGTTGGTCCTTTGCAGATCCCTGCAAGGCCCTGATGACTGGGTCCCCATGTCAGGAGGTGGAGATCTATTCCCTTGCTACATAGGCTCAGTTCTGTGGAGCTGGTATCTCCTGTTGCCTCTACCTCACTTTCTGATACTCTGCATTAGCAATTTAGGGGGAAAAAAATACACACACACACACACACACACACATACACACGCTCAGCGGGTCCCTACAAATGCCTCGTAGCCTTGGCTCACAGTCCTGAAATCTCCCGTCCCTGCGCATGCTCTCTGTTGATTTGTCTTCTGCTCCCTGTCCTGCTGTCATCTCCTCCTCTTGTTCCACGCCCCCGGCCCCTTGGTGATCTTTCTGTCCGGCAGACAAAGAACTGTTTCTGGAGGTAAAACCCGGATAGGCTTTGCTTCATCCACCACCATCTGCCTTTAATTAATTGAGATTGCTCCCAGATTCCCGCATTGGGTCATCTATCAGTTTCATTCTTGGCGTTAGTGTGAATTTCTTTCTTTTCTTTTCTTTTTTTTTTTTTTCCTTCCCCACTCTCTTTATAGCTGTTTTGGAACAAAACAAGCAGAGGCCCTAAGAGGGGCTGCCAAGTAGATACCATGTTGCAGAAGTCAGAGCTGGGTTTCTGCTGGGATCTGACCCTGCCGATGCTGTCTCGGTAGTTGTGTGTGAGTGATGGTAAGGAAGGCAGCAAGTACGGGGCCATCCTCCTCACCCAGGGTCCACTTGTCCAGTGACGTCAGCGATCTGGACCCAACACAGAGTCCACAGCCAGCCAGCCAAAGAGCTCTTGCCATGTCTGTGTTCCGAAAGTTATCCACATTCCCCAGAGGCAGCTCTAGCCCGTCCATGCTGCCTAGTTACCTGTGCTTTACACACTGCTCTATCAGGCTCAGTGTTGAATCGGAATCTGACAGAGTAAGGGACATTTTGCAGAGGAAGCTGGAATACTTTCTTCTGAGTTTGAGTTAACCACTTGTCTGGGTTTCCCTCTGCTGAGCCAGAGGCTGGCTACAGAAACTGTCTCCTCTCACATTCTGGAAGCATTAGGAACTTTCCAAACATAGACACCCAGGCTACATGCGGTGGAAGGATTTGAAACTCAGGGGAATTGTGCTGGGGACCTCAGGCTGCCTCAGCGAGACTTCCTGGGCCATAGATTCTCTTTTGTACACTAGACCAGGCTACAGGTAGAGAGGAGTTCACCAGGCCACTGAACAGTGCCAAGGCCTCCTGAGAGCAGGCTGTGATACCTCGGTGTGTGCAGCCTTTGAGATACACAGAGATGGCTGAGCCCTGGCAACCAGCTTGTGAGGCGATGGCGGCGGCTGCCCGTTGTTGGGCAACGTCTGTCCCGGATGTCGTTTGTCCCTAGAACTTTGGGTGTTCCTAGGGTATGGGCAGTGATGCTGAAGGTTTGGGGGTGGGTTGTTCTTGGGACTTGAATGTTCGCCTTCTACCCCTAAAGGATAGGGCTCCCCCAGGGCAAGTCTAAGCTCACTTCTCCAGAACTTTTAAGTTGGGTATCATGTCTCCCTCCAGCAAAGCTGACACACCCAATTGTGTCCTCTCCACCTGGCTTGTTGAATGAGTATGCCTTGCTGGGCAGGGGGGGATGACTCTCGGCATTGTAGTTTCTTCCTGATTGGAAATGAAAGCGTTCACCTAAGCCAACAACCTCACACATGGAAAAAAAAAGAATTACACAAAAGCTCCAAGTGGACTCCGAGCTGACCCGCAGTGACGTCATTTGGCTCCCTTGCATTTCAGTTTACCTCCCTGAGTGGTGCGTGCAGTGTGAGAGACTGACCAGCCTGCTTACAAACACCAGAACATGTGGACAACCTGGTGGGGTCGGCCATGGAGTGGCTGCTGCCAGTGACACGGCACAGACACTCAGCCCAGATGCTCCCCAGCATGGCTGCTCCCAAACAGGAAGGGCGGCTGTGATGGGTGATGGTGTAGTCGATTTCTGTGTTGGGGCTGCACCCTTTCCTGTACAGAGTGAAGTCTCCACTCTCTGGACAGCCTGGCCTTTGCACTCTAAACGCTCCCTTCTCTTGAAACCAACAACCCGCTTCAGCTTCCACTGTCCCTGGGCAGGCCTATCCTGAAGTGGATCCAAAGGGACAGACCACAGAGCAAGGAGGAAGAGGACCTGGTTTGCTTCCATTTCTTGAAACTGGTTCCTGAGTTTGGGCCACAGCTCCAGACAGTGGGATGGGGCTGCACTGATGAAGGGACGCATCAGCCGAAACATCTGGTGCCTTGAGAGAAGGGGCTGCTTGCTGCAGATGTTAGCCACTGGCTGGTGGCAGACTCCCTTCCTGTCTCTTGTATTCCCACATACGTTGCTCCTTTCTCCCATGCTGCCCTTGGTAGGTAGGTAGGTAGGTAGGTAGCTTACCTAACTCGGCGCCTCAGTTCTCTTACCTGCCCAATGGGACTAACACAGTTACAGGAAAGACCAGCCACAAGACTTGCGGGAGACCCAGCATGCCCAGCGATGCAGGCAGGGCGAATGGCTGCCATACAGATCTCAGGAAGAGACTGCATCCGCAGAACTCGCTGGCAGGAAAGGGCAAGGTTAAGCTGGAGTCTGAACCATGGGGCTGCATGTAGGGGAGTTGGCAAGGCCACTGAGGGATCTACTGCCAGGCTGGCTCTCTCAGAGCCTGGAGCCCCCAAAGCTATGACCGGCAGGTATGGCCAGGAGCCAGTGGCCAGCAGTCCTGCCTCTCACCAGTGGGGCTCATTAGAGCTAAACTCTTTTCGTGGGCATTTTATTTGCACACTTCACTGGAGTGGACACCAAAGAGGTTTTCAAATGTTTCACGGGCTGCTAACTTCCCCTATGACCTCTTTTGTTGGGGCCTGACCCCAGCCAGAGGCTTCATGCCTGAAAGCAAGCGCCTGACACAGGCCCCGACGGCAGGGTGACAATGAGGCCTCTATCTGCCTTAATCAGGCTCCAGTTGAATCTTAAGGCAGAAGGAATTGGTGTGGTGCTTGGAAACCCTGGGTGGCACTGATACAGCGGGCCTGAAAGCTCGCCTGGAGGCCGAAATATCCCGCCAGGCTGATGGAAGAGGGGTAGCCTTTGTCCCACTGGCCTCTTTAGAAAGCCAGCCTGCCCTGAATGGCCACCCGCTTGGCCTGGCCCACAGAGACTGCCGGGTATCTAGGGAGGTAGCCCACTCGGCTACCGGCCCGCTCTGTAGTGGCCTAATGAGTTTCTGTCTGTGTCTTCTTCCCCTGCAGACTGCGACTCCTACTGCAAAGCCTCCAAAGGGAAGCTGAAGATGAACATGAAGAAATACTGCAGGAAGGACTATGGTGAGGGGGTGGGGTGAGGGGGTGGGGGGTGGGGCGGGGGGTGGGGCGGTGATGGGGTTCCTCTGGGGTGGCTTGCAAGTGACTCGAGTCGCAGAGTCCCTGGGAACCTTGAAATCTCATGTCCCCTGTGTGTCAGAGGAGCCACAGGAGACTGAATTCTCCCAGCTGCCCTGCAGAGGGGCATCTGGACTGGTGGGGGCCGTGGAGACTGGGATTCCTACCCTAAACCCTGTTAGTTTTGCTCCAAGGGCTATGGCTATATGGCTGCAGACCACGCGTTCCTATGCTCCCTGGTCTTCTGTGTCCTCGTCCATACCTTGCTTGGTGAGGTTCTCCAGCATTGACTGCGGGGTGTTTGGAGGTTCCCTTGGGCCATAGGGAGATGGGGGTGTGGGGAGGGGTGCACTATAAGATGTTCCATTCCCCTCTGAGCCCTCTGACCCTGAGAAGTTCCTGGGGCTTTCAAGGGGAGCCCACGTCATATGAGGAAGGGACATATTGGACCAGCTGTTTGGGCCAGACTTGATGGTTTTCTCCTTAGCCAGGCTTGTAGCCAGGGCTTCTCAGCATATAGAAATGAATCAGTAGGCTCAAAGGGATTTCGAGAGCCTCCAGCTCCCACGGAGGGGCAAACCTGGGGTTCTACAACAAGCTGGCTGTCCTTGAGAAATAAAGGAAGCACTCGCCCTCTTCAAGCCAGGGTGGTGCTTACAAGGAGGACCTGACCCCTCAGGTCCAGCCCCTACCTTTGCCAGAGACTAATGGGAGCAGGCCAAAAAAAAAAAAAAGCCCTTCCCAGCTCTGTAAACTGAGAACTTGGGGCTGCCGCACTCTCCAGGCTTTGGCCTGGAAGCCTGATGGATGCTCCTGGCCAAGCAGAAGGTGGGGTGCAGCTGGTACTGTGTAGGCAGCTACGTACTGCTCCCACTCTCAGCACTGGGCCAGGAGTAGGGGTGGGTAGGCCTGCATGAGGAGGAGTAGGTGGGGTTCAGTCTGCAGCTCTCTGGGGAAGGGTATGGGGTGGTGGGCTGGGGTTGCGCTGTCCCTGAAAAGTTCGGGCGCGATTCTGCTGTTTGATTGGAAAGAGAGAACTGTAAAGTTACTGAAATAGGTCCCATGGTCCTTTTGGACTTAGCCTGGTCTTGTTCTCTGCCACCTTATATTCCAGGGTTACCCTGCCCTGTGGTAGAACTCTTGTCTGCACCAGGTTGACCTTTTCTTTACAGACTCCAGGTAGTGGGGGCAGGGGGTGGGGGTGCTGCCCCTTGTACAGTGGGCACTCCCATAGTCGGCAGGAGGAGGCATCCTTCTTGGCTGGGGAAGGGTTTGGGTATGGTCTCCGGGCTCCACGTCAGCCTCTCGTTTCTGGTGTATCTGCTCAGGTCTGGCAAGGCCTGGATGCACTCTGCCCCTAGGGTCACCGCCTGTCTCTGCCTTTTCTCCTTCTCCAGCTGTCCTAGGAGGGTCCGAACACGTCCGTTTTCTGTTTCTCTAACAAAACCTCTGAGGAGCACATCACCTACGTCCACTGAGCTTCTAGTGAGGGCCTTGTGCTGAGTCAGCACACAGTAAAGTGTGCCATGAAAGAGGAGACCCAGGGTACTAGTCACCCTGCAGTAACCTGCTCCTAAGATTCTGACAGCCTTTCATGGGGACCTTCATGAGTGTGAACCCCTCCTGACCCAGCATACCTCTAGAGGGCCCTACGGTCCCTCAGCACTCCTATGATACAGACCTCCATACAGGCTCTGGTAGACACACACCGTGTGGCGGTTTCTGGTTTCAGAGCTTCAAGGGAGCTTCAAGGTCGTTTGAAGTTACGGGAATCTCCTCGATGCAGTTCAGCCGACCACGAGTCACATGAGTTCCACAGAGGGCTCAGAAGAGCCAGGCACTGTGGGCTGTGTAGAGCTTCAGGGAGCCTGGTTTGAGAAGGTAGAGAGTGGTGGTAGAGCACAGGGGCTAGGCAGGGTGGTGGGCAGGGGCAGGGCAGTGAGTACTGCAGGGGGTTGCCCAGCAGTATGAGCCTTGCTCTGAGGCTGGGGAAGGTCTCTTGTTAGGCTGTGCTGGGCTGTGGAGACTCTTCTATGTATCCTTGGTTGGACCCGCACATCCTGGGTGAAATGTGTCTAGGTGGTCCTCCCACCAGCCCAGGGGGAAGATGGGCTGGAGGACAGGAGAGAACCTGCCTAGATACAGAGTGGGGGGCGAGGCCAGGCCAAACCATGGGAGGGAAGCTGGCCAGAGGCTGCCTAACCCCTGCTTGCTTGCTGACTGACACTCCGGCAGGGGGCCAATTAGGAAACACATTTCCTTCATAGCCACAGCACTTGGATGTTCCAGAAGTTGCTAATTAGAACCTAGGTTTTGCCACCCCTGCCGAGAGAAGAGTTCCTTTCTCCTCCAGCCCTACCAAGAGACGCTTGACCTGCAGCAGCCAGCGGACTTTCTTTCAGGCTCCACTGACCCTGAGCCTTACCCAGTGGACAGAAGCCTACAGACCGAGGTCTATGGGAGGAGCCTGGCTGGCCAGCCTAAGGTGTGCCAGCCGTGAGCCCAGTCAAAGCTTGGGTGGATGGCTACCAGGCAAGGCAAGAAAAAAAGAGATCAGGGAGAGCCTCGTGCCAGGGCCTTGCCAGGCTGCTGCCTCCATCTAGAGAGAACCCCCCCTCCCGGTGGGGGCGGGGGGAGATGATTGTTCAGTTTTTTCCCATGTGTAAGCATCACCGGTCTGGGCTTCCATTTCCTTGTGTTTCAGATCAAGGGGACAAGATAGCCAAATGCTCGGCACCAAGTCTGAGGGGTCTATTAGTAACTCATGGAGGTCAGGCCACCTGTCTCCACCTCTGCTGAACCACCTCAGTCCTCTGTTGCCCTCTAGGGGCGTCCAGCTCACCTTACAAAGGCTAAAAAAAAGCCCAGGCCAAACCAAGAGTGGACTCCCTGCTGTGAAGACACTTTTCAAAAAATTCTTTGCAAGAGTAAAAAAAAAAAAAAAGCCTCACCCTGGAGGGACCCTTCTTCTGTGGGATGGTGTGCATGTGTGTGTGTGTATGTGTGTGTTCACATGTGTGTGTTCACGTGTGCTCCCCCTCACCACCATGACCGCACCCCCCAACACATAGCAGAGCAGATGTAGGTGCAACATATCTGTCTGGAACAGCCTGCCTGAGACTCCTCCTCTTGACACTCCAAGCTCCAGAGGCCTCTGCCCCTGAGGTCAAGTGCTGTGGCCCAGCACAGCCACAGAGGTCGTCCTTGGCTGTGGCCCTCCACTTCCTGGGTGTCTCTTTTCCCTTGTTCCTCTGCTTCTTGGGGGAAAGGCCTCCTCTGTCTTGTCTCACACCTTTAATTTTGTGCAGTGTCCCCCCCATCGCACTGAGCTGCTGCGCACAGGACACCAGCCACGGGCAAGCCTGCACACACAGGCGGTGATCCTGCCACAGGGGTCTGTGGAGTCCTGCTACTTTATTCCGTTCCTACCCTTGAGATCTTCCCCTCTCCACACATTCACTAAGGGCCCAAGGGCTCTGCCCTGAGTGCTGCACTCAAAGACCTGCGTGGCACGTGGGGTTGGCCCTCGCGGAGTACACATTTGGAAGAGACCTACACAGCAGTGAGAGCCCCAGAAGATGCCTGAGTGGGGCTGCCCAGGGCCTGGTTTGGGCTTACGGAGGAGGGAGTCCCAGTAGCCTGTACCCACAAAGCAGGGATCTGTAGTAGTGGGGAAAGTCCCCATGCCGAGAAGCTGGAAACTGGCTGGTGGTGTCTGACAATGAGGAGGACAGGGATGCTGCTGGGTGTGAGGGGCTAGTGGATGGGGGGAGGGGGAAGGATTGGAATCAGCCGCCTGGGCCGCTTAAACCTATGTGCAGGAGCCACCATGACCCTACTGAGGGTGACGCCTGTGGCCTGTGGCCTAGCTGCTGCCCAGGGAGCTTCTTCCTTCCCCCTGGGAAGCTCAGGGCCCCTCACTGTGAAAGGGGAGATCACTTCTCTCTTGTCAGTTCTTGGAAAAGCGCTTCATCCCCAGAAGTGTTTATTAAGTCACCCCCTTGTTGAAAGGCATCTTGGCACTGCCGGATGGAAAACTCAAGCGTTCCACCTGACGGCCCACACTGGTGGCTCTGGAGCACTCGGCTTGAGGGGAAGTGCTGGGGACATCATCTTGGCCCTGTGTGACATGAGTGCTAGTATGCTGTGGCCCAGGTAGCCCGAGCACCAAGGGGGAGCTCTAGTGTGTCCCAGCATGCCTTTGTGCCTAGGAACTCTGGAGTCAGTGGAAATGCAGAGTGAAGATAGCTGAGCCAAGACTGGGCTCCAGCAATGGCCCTTGGGAATGCTTGGTCACCCAGCCTCATCCTTGCGTAGTGTTCATCAGCTGTGTGGGAGAGAGGGAGCTGCTCTTTTATTCCTGTGGCCCAGCAAGACCCAACAAGGTAAAACAGCAAACCAGGGATTGGGTGCTGTGGGGTCCCAGGCCCGAGCTTGCCCCCACCCCCCCGGGGCTGCCGATTTAGCCTTTGGCAGCCTGGAGCGGACATAGCAGCCCTTGAGGGCTCACAGATTCATACCCTAGTGGACTGCCGGCTCTTGGCTCCAGCTTAGACTTAGAGGGAAAGCCACAAAAACATCTTGATGGGCAAGGAAGACGGCATGGTTCCCACGGTTGGGAGCCTGAGCTGGAGGGCAGAGGCAAGGATGTAGTGAGGGATGCAGTGAGGAGATGGATTCGTGGTGGTGAGCCGGGAAAGAGGTGGATGTGAAAGTGCTGGCACTACTGTCGTGATGGAAGTTCTACTTTGAACAGCAGACAGGGCCCAGTCCTAGCCTAGCTTCTGTCTCAGACTGGGAATAAGAGAATAAAGAATTGGGATCTCATAGCCATGGACATGGACTTCTAGCCCCTCATAAGCATCCTTCCTCCTCCTCCTTGGTGACTCTGGAACCAATAGTGATTCTCAGCAGTTTCAGTCCCTTCAGAGAGCCAGATAGCTTAGCAGCCATGTCACAGAAATGAACTTGCTACATCTCCTCCCAGGACCCTGGATGTGAGCACAGGTATTAAGGGTTTCCTGGGGCTGCCTTTTCAAGTCAAGGCTCTGATGTGAGCCAGAGGCTGCTGGGAAGAGCCATGGCAGCTGGACATCCTCTGGTTGAGAGAATGGGGTGCAGACCATACAGCAGCATGCAGCATGGCGTTTCAGAGGCTTCCTGACCCTCCCTGGGGTCAGTGGCCCCCTGAGGATCCTCCTGTTTCTCCAGCCAGATGTGACCCCCCCCCCCTTCCTAAGAGTGCCAGCCACATATGGCTGCCAGATGTGGAACTGGATCTGCATGAGTCAGCCTGAGGTTGTGGAATGTGGGTGACCACCGAGTTGGGCAGGAAAGGCTAGGCAGCCTCAGTGACAGCTGGACAGCAAGAGTTCTGTGCCCACAAGAAAGTGTTCCCCCCACCCCCACCCCCGGAGAGCCAGGTGGGGGCTGGTGCAAGTAGAGTGACTCTGCAGCCCTTCCCAGCCTTGAGCCTGGCCCCTTTCCACTGTTGCTCCAACCAGTCAAGAAAGGGGAGATAGCCGTTCTGGGTCTGGGCAGTGGCAGGCCCTCTGGTGCCTGTGCGTTGGCCTGTAGTGGTTTTTCACTCCTTGTAGTCTCCTGGGTGTGTGTGTGTGTGTGTGTGTGTGTGTGTGTGTGTGTAGACATGTTGAGGGTGGCTCAGAGAAACCACAGAGATTACCTGGTACCCATCTTACAGAAGTTCAGTGTGGATGCTCTAGCCAGTGTGTGTAGTAGGCTAGGGCAGGGTTATAGTAGGGCATCCCTGGGGGGGGGGGGCGGTTACAGTCCCGAGGCTGGGCCCATGCCAACTGTTTCTTCTCCCCAATCTCTTGCTTGCTTTCTGCTTCCTGGCTGTCCAGAGGTAAGCAGCTCTGCTCGGCGTGTTCTCGCCACCATGTTTGACTTCACCATTGGAGCCCACTGGGGACATGTACCACAACCTCCGAATCTGTGGGCCCAGGTTAAGTGCCTCCTCTAAGTTGGTCCACCCAGATATTTTGTGACAGCAACACAGAGGTCATTGACACAGTTGGTGGGGCCAGATCAGCTGCCTGTTGCTCAGGGCCAGGGCTAATACCTCCAAGATGGTTCTCTGATGCCCCTTCATTCCAGGAGATGCTCACTCTCCTCTCAGGGGTGGAGAGGCAGGAGGTGATGCCAGGTGACAGCCAGGATGTCAAGGTTGTGTGGCTGGCTGCTGGGTCTGGTCCTGGAGTAGCAAGCCGTCTATATGTGTGTCCGCCCCGGTCTGCACTCGCCACAGGCTCCACACTCTGTATAGAGGCCCTGGGAGCAGGGCTTGACGCTGGCCAGGGAGTGCGCAGTCAAGGCCGCATCTCAGGGAGGCAGCCTAAGTTTATGACATGCCGCTTTCCGCCTGGAGATTTACAGGGTTTTGGGGTTTAAAGGTTTCTGTGGGATTGGTGTGCGCTGCCACCCACTCTCTCCCTTCTTTTTTGGCTGCTGTCTCTGAGGCAGATGGGTGATAGATAACCTTTCCATATCTGGACGGGCCCAACAGGAAAGCAGGTTAGGGTAGGGAGGTAAGGGAAAGCAAGGGGCAGCCCTAAGGAGGGGCAGCTGTGGGTGGCCCCTGGGGCCCACTCGGAGCAGCCTATAAATCCTGGAACACTCTAGAAGGCGAGAAGCTTCCGCCTCAGAAGTGCTGCAGAGAGACAGAGGGGAGCGGCCAAAGGGAAAGGTTGTTGCCAGGCCCAGTCTCTGCTCTCATATGGCTGGCCCAGCAGGTGGCTTCCTCCCTGCTGGGCTTTCCTCTCAGGCTGTGCTCTCAGCCAGCCATGAATTAGCCACCAGAGGCATCTGCCTCATCTTCACAGGTCAGGCAGCTTTCCTAGAACCCAGCCTAGGTGGGGACCTTTGGTCTGAGAGGCAGGCCCTTTACACTTCGGTGCAGGGCTGTCTGCCTCTGTTCCCTCCTCCTGCCAATGCCAGGTTCTTGGAAGCCCTGGAGCTCCTTGCAGGCCCTGATGGCCCCTGTTCCTGAAGTGGAGTGGGGCAGGGAGGGAGGTGGGTTTCCAATGAACGGCTGCTAGGCAGGGGACAGCAGGTTTCCTTACAGAGGCTCCCCATGTTTCTGGTTGCCTTTAATGGCCTGCCTGGGAATTTCCCTGGTCCTGGACTTGAGGAGGCTGAGGCCATTGGGAAGGGTGGCTACTCCCTCACTTCCATGGTAGGGCAAGCCTGGAGCTGTAGCTAGGGATATTTGTAGGCAGCAGGCTAGATTCTGCACTCCATGCCCAAGAGACATGTCTCCAAGGCATCCCACTGCCCTTGGCCTGCCACCCAGCCCCTACACTGGAGCAGCACAGGTGGCCCTGGCCAAATCTGACTCCTGTGGCTCTGGCCTTCAACTCCCCCTCCCCCGAGTCACAGCTGGGCTCTCCCAATGGACTGAGTGAAGGGGTGCCCAGCTAGCTGGAGATGTGGGCTAGAATTCAGGTAAGGCATGGTGGGCTTTGTGTGGCTCACCCTGCCCCTGGTTGCTGAGAAACACTCTTAGCATGAAAGTCCTTTCTATGAACCAGAAAATTACTAAGAGGGCCTGACCATGCTCCCACCCAGCTACAAGGTGCCGAGTTCTGGGCAGCTTATAGGAGAAGAGGGCTTGGCTTCCTGTCCAAGTTTCAAGCTCCCCCAAGCCCCCACCCCTGCTTTTTCTCTAAGGCTCCGCTCCATTCCTTCGCTGGTTCCTCCCTCCTCAAGGAGCTCGGCTGGGTTTGCAGACAGCCTGGAAGACTCTTCCCAGCCCCAATTTTGCCTGCATGTTGAAGGCACAAGGACTCCCCTCCGCTGTTGCCAGAGAGCAGGAGTTCAGGGAGGGAGGGTGGGGAGGCTCATGGTGTCCAGTCCCACCTACACAGCAGGGCCTGGAATACCTGGAATACCAGCCAGTGTCTGCCTCATGGGCCCTCTTGTCTCAGCTCCAGCTCTGGCCCACTCTGGTTCACAGCTGAGATCTTCTTGCATTCCACCAGCAACCTGTAAATTAAGGGTTCCTTCCCAGCATGCTCCCTGCACCCATGGTCCCTCTGTACTGAATCCCATTGCAGAGGAGAACACCAGGACATTAGCCTGACAGTCGGGGCGCGTTTCACTGTGTGGCCATTTGCACTTTCCACCAAAGTGCAGTTGGCCGTACAGAAATCTATGGATTGTAGTCTGGGTGGCTAAGACGTCTTAAGACCAAAGCACCAGCAGAGCCGGTGTCTGGCAAGGGCTCTTCTCTGCTTCTGAAATGCCACCTTGTTGCTGTGGCATCATATGGTGGCAGAGGCAAGGGCTCACGTAAGCCTCTTAGAGAGGCACTGATATGCCCGTGGGGATGTGGACCACATACTGCTAAATTCACTTTTTGAGGACCCCCCCGACTCCTAATATCAGGGCATGTGGGAAGGACACCACTATGAGGGCCCTGAGCAGGATCTAAGAGGGCTGCGTGGCCCCAGTACTGGCGGAGCTGGCGATGAACTCTGCTCCAGTCACCTGGCAGAGTAGTAGCACATCCACACATCTAGGTGTAGTCTGGAGACCTTGGCCATTCCTGATCAGAGGCAGCAGCCAGCAGCCAGCCAGAGGTGACAGCAGCCCTGGTGTGTGCCACGCGGCTGCCAGAGCGCTCTCCCTAAGCGCATGGAGCCGGGTCTGTCTGAGGTCACCGCTGCAATGTGTATCTTGAATCTTTTCAGTGGTATGCGCACTGCGGGGACTTGGCCCATGTGCTGCGTGTGCAGCTCATACTTGGTGGGCTTTGTAATGTGCAGAGGCGTTGCCAAGGGCAGCGGAAATGTGGATTTTTTTCCAGCATAATCACATGAATCCTGCTGCCACCCTCCTCTCCCTGGGCCTGCGAGCTGTCTCTGCCTGAACTTGGAAGGTTCTCCACCACAGAAGTAGCTAGGTCTGTTGGGGACAGAAGGAGCGCAAATGCCATTTTTTTTCCCAACCTCTTTAATCCTTGAACATAGCTGTGTCCAGTGGGGACATTTTGGGCTCAGGTGAAGCAGGTCATTTGGAGCCCCGTGGCAATTCTAGGGAGTGGAGCCTGCCTTTCTAGAGTAATTCACTGAGAGGTCTGGGGTAAGGCAAGGGTTTTGAGGTTGCCAGCAATGCGATGCTCATCTTCAGAGCCGTGCTGTTGCAGGGATCCTAGTGAGAAGGAAAGTCTCCTGGGGAATCTCGGGGTCCAGTCCAGGGGTCCCCAAGCTTATCTAGCCATCTCTTCTCGGGGGCTCTTTTCTGTAAAGCTGGGGCCCTCTCAAGCCTACCCATCATCAGGCCCAAGGCCCCTCTAGTTATACTGGGATGGGGTCCACACTCACAACCTTATCATAATCGTCTCTGGGAAGGCCCTGCCTCTGGATTCAGTTCTTTCTGAAGTATGGGGCTGTTAGGACTCCAGTGGAGGAACTTAGGGCATCAATGCCCTGGGTCTGAGGTTAGACTACATCTTTAAGGGCCCAGTCAGAGGGCCATCCAACTCATGCCTGGTCAGGCTGAGGGTTGCCACACAGGGGAACTGCTGTGTCCCCAAAGCTGGCTTATTCTGGATTCAGCTCAGTCCCGGGGGGGGGGGGGGGGGGGGGGGGGAGGAAGACCGGGGGGTGGGGGGGGGGGGGGCCGGGCGGGGAGGAAGGAAACCAGGGCTCTGGCGGCAGTTCTCCCGATCACTTAGCTGAGGGGCACTCAGTTGCCACGGTGACCTCTGTCTACACAGACACTTCTCTAGGCTTTCCCCACCCCCACCCACCCTCAGAGTTCACACTGAGTGTTGAGTCCCTTGGTGACAAAAACATGGAAACGGTTGCCATGGCAGCCATTCTTTGGAGCCGGCAGACTGAAGTGCAAAGTTCAGGATGCCCAGGAACGGATGAAATGAAAATACGGGGAAAGTCCACCACGTCCTCACACAGGAGGGCAGGTTGGTGCTCTGTACTCAGCTGTCTGTTCCCCGATCCCAGTGCTTTGGCCAGCCAGTGTGGGCACAGGAAGGGAGCAGGGAGGCTGCCCCCCCCCCCCGCCCCAGAGACCTTGATGGGGAGTCACCAGGAGCAGAACCAGGGAGGTGATGGGCGAGCTAGGCTTCCCTGGAGCCCAGAAGCTGCTGCTGTACTTTCTTGGGGATGAGGGTCGGCACAGGGGGTCATGTCAGCACACTCAGTGGTAGGGCAGTCTTCCCCGCAGTCCAGGGGATAATGCCTCTCTGCCGTGTGGGATGACGTGGACATGGTGGACATATGGGGTCAGCACAGGAAAGAGGCCCTGGCTGTGGGGATGGAAAAGATGGCTGCTTCCCTTGCATGGGGCTGGGGATGGCTGAGGCCTTCTCCGGGAATCTCCTGAACTGTAGAGGGAATGGCTGTGTGTTCCTCTTCCCCCAGCAATTTCCAAGTAGGCTCCAAGAGGCACTGGTAACCTAAGAGGGGCCATCAAAAGGGCTCCACAGCCAGCAATGTTTAGGGGGCCAATTCACACCCACTACTCATAGGCTCCCAGAAACACTGTGCCAAGGAAGCTCTTGAATGGAACCTGGTATTGCACAAATTTATTTGAACCAAGTTCCTTCACTTTAAATTTTTTTTTATTTTATATGTACACATAAGGGGGTATTTGTGCGTAGGTCAGAAGTTGAGTTTGGGTATCTTCCTGTTGTTCACCACCTTGCTTTGAGACAGTTTCTCGCTGTGCCCAGAACAAGCAGCTGGGATTGTAGGCCTGTGTGCTGCTTTGGCCATGGGTTCTGAACTCAGGTCCCCAGTGTTGATCTGGCAAACCCGTCACTGACTGAGCTACCTCCCAGCTGCCCTCTGGTGAACATTCTACTTTAAAATGCCTTGCCCTGCTCTTCAGTAGGAGCATCTCCCATGTTTGGCATTTCTCCTCAGTGTCTTCTGGACCAGTAGCATCAGCACTCCTAGGGAGAGTATGTGAAATGGGGACCCTGGGGTTGACCCAGTTCTGTTGAGTCAGAAGCCCAGGGTGGAGCCAGCACGGTTTGCAGAAGCTTTCTGGGAGGAGTCTCCAGGTTTGAGAACCTGGTTAGAGGGGCTGGGGGTGGGGTGGCCCGGTAAGGGGAAGATGGATAGGACTGAACCTGAGAGGCCCAAGGTAGATGAGCAGCCTGGTGGGGAAGAGCTGAGGACTCTGGCTACCTGGCAGGCTCTTTCACTACTAGGTACTGAGATAGCAATGATGGGCTGTTTGAATTGCATTACATTCGGGAGGGCGAGGCTATGGGGTGGTGCATCCTAATGCTTGGGGTTCAGTGATTGCAGGTATAGGCATGCGACTGTTGGGTCAGCTCTGCTCTCACCGAGGCCACCTGCCCTCAGTGACAGGTAGACCTTACCCAGAGAGCTAAGGGCATGCTTAATTCATCAGGCCCCTTCCCTGAAGTCTCCTTTGTGGACCTCAACATTTCCCAAGAGCAGTGTTAGGTGGCACCTTCAACAGAGGCGGGAGCATCACTTCTTGGAATAGAGGCATTGGCCAAAGTGTTAGTGGAGTGGGGTACTGGGATCAGCTTTGCTCCAGTTCGCCCACTGCCCGCTGGGGAGCTCTTTGCAGTCACTTCCCAGATCCCACTCTTTCCTTCAGATTCGTGTAGGCCATGATGTAGGTAGGGCCCATCCCATCACAGGACCTGGGCACCTGGCTGCTTTTTCCAGCCACAGACCCACACTCCTGCTTGCTCTTTTTGCAGCTGTCCAGATCCACATCCTGAAGGCAGACAAAGCAGGGGACTGGTGGAAGTTCACGGTGAACATCATCTCCGTGTACAAGCAGGGCACAAGTCGCATTCGCCGCGGTGACCAGAGCTTGTGGATCCGCTCGCGAGACATCGCCTGCAAGTGCCCCAAAATCAAGCCCCTCAAGAAGTACCTGCTGCTGGGCAATGCAGAGGACTCCCCTGACCAGAGCGGCATCGTGGCAGACAAGAGCAGCCTGGTGATTCAGTGGCGGGACACATGGGCACGGCGGCTGCGCAAGTTCCAGCAGAGGGAGAAGAAGGGCAAGTGCAAGAAGGCCTAGCACGGAGGTGGCTAGGGCTCCGGGCGGGCGGGCGGGGTGCTGGCAGGGGCTGGCAACCTTGGACTTGGCCCACCAGGGTTTTCCGGGAGGGTGGGGGCGGGGCGAAGTCTGAGTGGGGCGGGGCCCCCAGTGGCTCCGCCCCAGCCCCACCTTCACACCCTTGGCTGTGCTCCTGTGCGCATGGCAGAAAGTACCCTGTATTGACAGGCCAGGCCCTGGAGAAATGAGGACAAGACATAGCTACCTCACGGCGGCGCTCCTTCCAGAACAGAGATGCGCTTCCCTAGGGCTAGGGTGGGGGTCGCCGTGGAGGGGCTAGGGGTTCTGAGAGGTGGGCATAGAATGGCACAGTGGACCATAGCCGCTGTGTTTGATGGTTATTGAAGGGGGAGGTGAGAAGAACTGTGAATTTTCGGACCTGCAGCCTGGGCAGAGGCAACCAATCCACCATCAGACACTAGACACGCCCCCTCCTCTCTCCATCACCTGCTGTCTAGGAATTCCCACAGGACTCCAGACTTGACAACAGGTCCCTATGTCAAAGGGCCAGATGGCATTAGGATCAACCAGCCTCGGGTCTCCACTGCCACCTGCTGGGCTGGTCTCCGGGGTGGAGTTCACCATCTGTAGGAGAGGAGGCTCCTTCTGCCCTACCCCAGAGGGGGCTGGCCCAGGCTCCTGGCCCATCAGAGGGCCTAGGGCCTAAGGACCCTGAATCCCTTGCCGGGTGGTCACTGCCTCTGCTGGAGCTGCCTGTGGGAGGAGGCATGGCAAACCAAAACCTCCCAGCGCGTTTCCTTTTTGGAAACTTGGAAACAGCCCCTTTTATGACATTTTCCAGAGGAGGGGGAGGGGGTACTGGCGGGGTTTAGGGCAATGACACTGTTTGTGTAATGACATCAGCTCCCACAAGGCCTCACAGCAATGTCAACAGCTGGAAAGGGCCTGGTCAGGCCTGGAATGCCAGCGGCTGGAGAGGCAGGTTGGGCTGGGCTTGGGAGAAGGGGCTTGCTTGATAAGACAGGGCTGCTCCTCGCTCAGCAAGGTGCCTGGTATCCAAGCTGCAGGTAGGTAAGGCTGGGGGGGGTCAGGTTCTTAGTCCAAGGAAGCTGTGACTGTTGCTGCCCTCACTGCTGGCTCCCCAGGGAAGGAACAGGCTCCTAGGTTAAGAAGCCCACTGTAAGTTCATAGCTTAGTCTAGCCTGGGCAGTTGCTCATTCCTTTCTTGCTGCCTTCTTTGTGGCGGTCCCCAGGCCTTCCTGTGTGCCTACCCCTCTTTTCTCTTAGAGGTTTGATGTCCTCACGCAGGCAGTTCCAAGCTTCCCTCCTGGTTGCTTCCCAGGCGCCCCTCTTCTGGCTTTCCCTGCCTCCCTACACTCGGGCCTCCAGCCTCACGCCCCGCACACTGGATGAGAGGCCTGGCTCCCCTCTCAGTCAGGAAATTGGTTTCATTTCCCCTGCCCATTTGGCTGCCCCAAGGGCCATACCAGGAATGAAGCCCAGCCCCTTAGTGATACGACTCCCTCTACGCCTCTTCTGCCTCCGCCCACGTCACCACTGCCATTTACTGCACCTCCTCGGTGCCAGGCACTTTACCCATAGGCTCTTGGCCTGTCTTAATCACAAACCCACGAGACAGGGATTCAGTCTTGTCCTCATTTTCACCAGTAAAGAAATGTGTTCATGTGCCCAAGGTCACACCAGCACAGGTACTCAAACCCTGGCCTTACCATAGTTGCACAGCAGCTGTGAATCCACTCCCACAGCAGGTGGGGTTATCACTGAGACCCAGACTGCTTGTCTCTAGAGAACCTTGAAATATGAGCCTGGAGCGGGGTCTGGGACAGACACCGTTGACACCTTCAGAGGGACATCCAAAGTGGTGGGGCACAAGAAATGCACTCCCCAGAGGAAAGCCTCAGGGTCTCACAAGACAGGTGTTAGCCATCTGAGAGGGCCTAGAGAGGTGTCCTGGCTGCTCCAAGTGCGGGAAAGCAGGCTGTAGGGCTTCAGAGAGAGGCTAGCAGTTAGCACACAGATGGATCCCGGGAAGGGTCATGCGGCTTTCCTGGTCCAAGCCTGAGACTGATAGGTAAGTGCTACTATCCGGGGCCTAGACAGCCAGTGTGGTTTGTTGGGTGCCATCTGCAGCACACTGCGTGGCTTCTGCCTTGGCCAGCTTCGACCCATGAGCCTTGGGTTCCAGTCTCACCTGATGTCCACTGAAGCCCTTAACTGGGGGTGCCCTCCTGCTAAGCAATAAGACATCTTGCTGGAAATCCACCGAGGCCTCCTGCCCTGTCCCCGATGGCCAGGCCATTGGGGATTACACTGAATGGCCAGATGAGCCAAGTTGTGGATGAAGTCGTTGCTGAGAGAGCAGAGTTTGTCACAGCTGCCACTTCTGTTCTGACCTAGCCTGAATACAGCCCACCTCTCTTCTGCCTGAGAGCCAGCCTTGGGGAAGCAGCTGTCTCCTCCCCACCCTTGGCCCCCACCCTAGGGAGGAGATGGAAAAGAGACATTCTATGTGTACAGTTAGGAAGGGATGCAAAACGGAAGTAGGTTTTTGAGTTTGAGAGTGTATTAACAGAGTTGATATGTAGGTCTTTGAAGAAAACCATACCGGGTTAGTCACTTACCAGTCAGGACTCCCCAGCTGTCCTTCTGTTTACTAGCTGGGGAGTCTGGTGCCCCTGCCGTCAGTGTGGTGGGGTAAAGGAAATGGCGTGCTCCTGGGTCCACCTGTGAACTGAACTGTGGCCTCTGACCAGAGCTTCTGTCCTGGAAAGCAGGGCAAGAGGCAGGGCCATCGGGCTCCTTCAGATGGGAGGGAGGGCCAGATACTTGGGGCAAAGCCCAGGTAGGCTGGAGTCATCTGAGGGCCCTAGAGGACTTTCTAGAACTCTGCCACGGTAGTCCCATACAGGCAACGAGTACAGGCTGTCTTAGAATCGCCCCAAGCTGGAATAAGACTGAAATTTAAGAGACCCTTTGGGACATATTTGGGAAATGGTTCCTTTAGGGTCTCAACACTTCAAGGGCTCCATCTAGGAAGCCTAGAGAGTGGGCGGATTAGGCTCACAGTAGGCTGTGGTTCACAGACAAGACATTCAAGTGGACCGGAGCCATGCCATACCCCAGGGGTATCAAAATTGTCTTTGTGGGGCCTTGCCCCTGCCAAAAACCAACCAGCCAGCCTCACGTCTTGTGTCAGTGGACATCCCCTCCTCTCCCTGCTCTGGGCACACCCCTCCCCTCTCCTGTTTACGGATTCTGCTCACTCAGAATTGTAAATGTTTAGTGACCATGACATATTGTTTGGGTCAGTGTTCCTTTCCAATGCATACTAATATATTATGGTTATTATATATGAATATATTTAATGACATGGAGAAAGTTGTGGATTTTCTTTTTTTTTTTTAAAGGGTTTTTCTTTTTGTTGTTGTTGTTAGAGTTGTAATGGACCCAGACGAACTTGTAACGTGGGCCCTACATGATAGAACTAAATTCAGATATCATTAAATAAACTCTTGTATACTGTTCTGTGTCCCAGTCTTTCTTGGTGGCCAGTGCCTTGGTGGTGGCATCTGAGGAGGGGGAAGGGCGGAGACTAACAGCAACTTAAGGAACATGGCGTCTTGCCCTGGGACACCCCAGTCTTGTGTGTGTTTTAAACAAAGAGCCCTAACTACCCAAAAAAGGCAGGAAAAGTATAGCCTTGCCTGGAAAGTCCTGGGGGCTTGCTGGCTCTGACTGCTGTTCTAACAGGCTCTCGAAGGATGACAGTCTGTATTGCAATTCTGAAGATGACGCTGGGGCAGATTCTTGCCATTCCCTGGAGCTCCTAGATGGGGTGCAGGAGAAAGGAGGTTCCTCCCGCTTTGCCCTGCCTCACCGCTAGACCCAGAGCCTGCAAGCCCTTTCGGACTTTTATAACCACCTTTTTCTTCTACTCAAGATGAAGTAGAGATGAGAAAATCTAGCAGGTGGATGACACTCAGGAGATCATGCAGAATATCCTTCCCCAACCCCCATCACAGCCCATGGCTGAGGCTTAGTGCTGAGCAGGGCCTGGGCCTGGGCCTGGGCCAGCACCATGCAGCCACCAGGAGCTGAGCTCAGTGGTTTTGGAGATGCTATGTTTAAACTTCCAAGTGGTTGTGATTTCTTGACTGAACAACAGGCTGGCGCCCTGGGAGGGTGTGTTGTTGTGGCCCTGGCTCTGTTCTGCACCGGAGGGTTCTGAGGACAAGACACACCTGCAGGTCTGGTCCAACCCCTTGGCAATGTGGACTTTTTTGTGTGTCCTGGCTTTGAAGGCAGGAAAAGCCTTCCCTTGCTGTAGAGCAGATGGGCAGCTTGAGGATGACACTGTTAGGTAAACCTCCACTGAGCTCTGAGGAGCTGGGTTCCAAGCCAGGACAGGCAGGTACACACGTGGACTCTGGTGTCCCAGTCCATTTCAGAAATGGGTCCTTGGTAAATGCCAATGCCTGGTGAGGCCGAGAGCACTTTCTGGTTGGCTGGCCAGGCTGGAGAGAGAGCAAGCCTTGTCTGCAATATCAGGCTCCCAAGGCCAGCTGGGGCTCAGGGTTCTGTGACTCCTTGGCAGTTTGATACTCATCTTTGGTCATTTCAAGCCAAGAGTTCAGTTCTCAAGGACTTTTCATGATACAGCTTTTTTCTCTCCACAAAGCTGTCTGTGTCTGAGTGTGCTCTGACCCCCTCACAGCTGGGCTCTGCGCTGGCAGGAAGCACACTGTTGATCAGAGGCACAGGAACGAACTGAACAAGTCACTTGCCTCCTAGGGCCTTCCACCTGGCTTGGGAGACAAGGTGTTGAAATCTGTCCAGTGCTAAGAAAACAGAATACAAGCAAGGTCTCTGCTAAGCGCTGGCCCAAGGTGGTGGGAAAAGCTGGAGGAAGATGGGAGGAAGCCCCTAGGAAGCTGAGCAGACCTCATCAGGGCCTGGGGGCCGGTTCAGCACAAAGACCAGAGGCTTCCAGGGAGGGCTTGCGCATTGGTGAGGCTCCCCCATCCCACCTCTGCATCTCCCAGGGACAGTGCCTTGAATGAGGACGCCCACCCAGGGTAGACACACCCTGAGGTCTCAGACTAAATAGAGACAGAAGAACTTTGCCAAGAAAAGTGAGAGAGAAATACTGAACGTGGATGGCTTAACCCATTGCTTTATCAACCCGGAGGCTTGGCGGGACAGCAAAGCATTCTGGGTGGAGGTCAGGGCCTTTAGTTGTTGGCACATAGTTGGCAGGAAGCTTGTGAAATCCCAGGGTACAGTAAAAGAGGGGGGGGGGATAGAGGGTGGAGGGGGAGAAGGAGGGAGAGAGAGAGTTCGGTCTTATGGTTTAAAGAGGTGGGAAGATAGAAACCTCTTAAATTCATCAGGGTCTATATGAAAGCTGCTAATGCCATTCATTACCTGAGGGAGCAGGGCAAACAGCTGTCTGGGCCGGCTGCTGGCCGTTCTGAGTAGTGAGGATGAGCAGCTCTTGAAGCTGAGGCTCAGGTGGGAACTCTGAAGCAGCCCCGTGGTAGGAAAGCCCCAAAGATCCAAACTCAAGGAGCCGGTTGCCAAGCCCAGCTGACCGGCTGGCAGCAGGCAGCACATTTAAAGGGTGCAGGAGTTTTTGTGTCGGATCGACGAAGGCCTGGTGGATGCTGTGTCTAGGTCCAGGCATTGCAGATCCGCTGAGGAGGTTGTCTTGGGGCTAATGACAGGTAAGGTTCAGTATAACTATTAATAATCATAAAGTTCAGATGGAACAAAGTGCTGGTTGTGCCCAGGTGTCTGGATTTCTTTATATGGTATCCAGAGTTAAGATGCATATAATTCATAATCGGTTAAGCTAAACAGATCATATGCTGTTATTTTAATAAGGTTTACTTTCATTGACGAGGCCCCTGAGAAAGGAGAGGGGTGCCCTGGCTGCTTTGCCTCTCTTTGTGTTCTGTGAGTGGGTGCGAGAGAGACTTAGTCGGCCAGTTCCAGGGAGCATGAGGCAGGTCACTGGCCTGCAGGCCTGACCTGTTTAAGCTAGAAACCAGGCTTGGCAAACCATGCTGGCAAGTGCCACTCTGTAGGAGCCCATATTGCCTGGGTTTTGTGACAGCAGCAGGCTTTCTGGTACACCCTACTCAGCCGGGTGTGCCTGGCTGCTTCTGGTCTGGGAGAATGAGAAAGTCATTCTTGAGGAAGGCTGACAGGGGAAGAGTCTCCCTGCCTGCAGTGCCAATGGCTGGGGCCTCAGAGGTCTCTATGTTGTAACCTTCCGGGCAGCATTCCCTCTACTCTGCACTGCCCATGGGTGCAGAGAAGTGAAGTGACTTGTCTGAGGCCACACAGCTAGCAATGTTCTGACTGGGCCTACAGCCCACTCAGCCAAGAACGGAAGCTACTATGTGCAGACGTGGGCCAGTGTCTTCCTGAAAAGGGCTTTCAGCGCAACTGCGCCAGGCCTTCGTGGCTCCAGTTCAAAGTGTCCCACGAGTTGCCGGGGCTTCGTGCTGAGCAAGTCAAGAGGAGGTGAGAAAGTTAAACAGACTATCAATGCTGCCTCTTCTGAGCCCCGAAGTTGGAGGCTCCAAGGAGATGACACTATTTGTACAGATTTGGGGTTTCCCACAAGACTGGATGATGATGCTCTGCAGATTCTTGGTCTTACACCGGATGATCCATTAGCAACCACCCTGCCCTGACAAAAGTGTCCCAGGGTACACTGTGTCTTAAAGCCTTGGCCTGCAGTCCAACAAGGCTCCTCTCTTCCCAATCGTGGGACCTTGACACAAGCCTACTCTTCTTTCTCTCCAGTCTGTTCCTCAGAGCAGACTTCACATCTTCTCTGCCATTTGCCACCCCTTGGCATACCATGCCCCCTCCATCCTGCTAAGTCACCTCCTAGGGCCTTTGCGTTCTCAGGAACGCAGGCGTCTTTGGCCAAATCAGCAGAAAACTTTGCCCCCGCCTGGCTTACTCTTACAGTTTGAGCACAGAGGAAAGCAAGCGACAGCATCCTGAGCTATTGGACACCTGGGGTTAGCCTTGGGTTATAGAAAGAGCCCCTTTTTCAGGCGAGCCAAGTGGCATGCTGTGCTGTGCATTCTGGAGTGAGTCAGAGTCAAGCTGGTGCCTGACACTGTCCAGCCCCAGGTTGTGTTCTCTTGAGGAAGGTCACAGGGCTTGTCTTTCCTCACCAAAGCCAATGCTATGGCTAGAGTTCTGTCATTAGCTGCAGTTCTTTCTCCTGCTGCCATGATAAATCAAGGCTAGCTGCCCACTGTGCTTTCTGTACAGAGAGGAGAAAGGCCCTCCGGATTCAGAACTCCCCCGTTTGTGGCCCCAGCATCTTTTGCAGTCGGTTCCACTCTTGGTTCACTCTTTCTGCAGTACGTATGTACATGCCCTCACTCTGGACACACATGGCTGTCAGAGCCGGTGGAGAGGCTGGATAAAGGCAGCACTCTCCTGCTTTTTAACCATGCTTTCATCTGACGGCTCTCTACCTCAGTCTCTATGGCTTTCGGCTCCTTAGAAAGGTGTTGATTTTGTCTTTTGTTGTTGTTTTTTTTTTGAGACAGCGTCTCTCTATGAAGCTCGGGTTGGCCTCAGACTCAGTGATCCAATTGCCTCTGACTCCTGAGTGCCGGAATTCAAGACGTGAGCCACCACACCTGGATTGTGTTTGTTTAGGAAGGCGTCAACCTTGAAGAATAAGTATATTATTGTTGCAAAATGGAAAAAGGTGCATCTCCAGATATGAAGACGGTCTAGAAACTTCAGGGCAATATAGCGAGCACTGCTAGGAGTCTGGGCTTTGTTGGCAATTAAACATGGCAGACTGTTATATACTTAACACATGTCCACGTGGCTACGCCTTCCATATGGCTTTTGCCTCACTCCTGCCCTGCTGTCTGGACACCAAGACACATAATCACCCACTTATTTCCACACTGGCATGTGACTTCCCCCATGCAACCAGCCACCAAGGCTACACATTATATGCCTGAGGATGCTCAGTCCACAGAGGGTGGCTGCTGGAGAATCCACTGGCAGCTGTGGGGCAGTGACCACTTGAGGGACTTCTGGCTAGCAACAAAAATCACTAAGAGAAGGGCCACAACTGGGGCCAGTGCTCTAGGAAGCTCTCCAGAGCTGCTCAACTCTGTCCTCTGCCGAAGTGAACTGATATACACCAAGAGCCTGGCGTGGTGGAAAATTTATTGAAAGCAGGTGTTGTGTACCAAAAGGGTGCTGGGCTTTTATTCATCGCTGGCAGGTGTCACAGCGGGTGGTCCCTTTATTGCTATCAGTTGGTTGGCCACACTGCAACCACCACAATAGCCACGAGCAGCAATAAAATCACCATGATCATCCCTGCAAAAGAGAACAGAACACACCTCTTTTAATTAGCTACACCAGAGAAGAACATCACAAGCCAGAAGCATCAGAGAGGGAAGTGGGCACAGCTCTGGCTATGCAGGCCAGTGGACACAGTAGGCCATGGCCATGTTGAGAGCTGTGCCAATAATACGCCTGGGTGGCAAGACAAAATCCTGGAAGGGCCAGAGCCAGGCCTCAAAATTTGGCTATCCTCTGCACACCACGCTCCTAGCTCCAGCTTTTCAGTGCCTCTCAGGTGACAAGCGTGGAAGCTGTGGACGACTGTCATCTTTGTTACACGACTCAACACTGCTGAGCCACTGATACAACAGAGCGCCTAACATTAATAGGTCACTTCTGCACTGTCTATTTTTGTGCAGCTTATGAATGGTTTGGGTGGTTTACTCTTTGAGACAGGATCCTGTGTGTCCCAGGCTGACCTTGAACTCACTTCGTAGCCAAGGTTAACTCTGAACTTCTGATCTTTGTGCCTCCAGCTTCCACGTGTTGGCATTACAGACAGGTGTCACCACATCAACAAGGGTAATGGAGGGTCCTGTACATACTAGGCAGTCTACCAACGAGCCATACCCCCAGGCCACTTTGACATTTTTAAATAGTTGTCGGAAAAGTGAAGGAGCCATAACATTCTGTCAGCGGTCTCTAAAGCCAACGCCCTTTCTTTTTTGTTTGTTGGGTTTTTTGTTTTGTTTTGTTTTGTTTGTTTTTGTTTTGAGACAGGGTTTCTCTGTGTAATAGTCCTGGCTGTCCTGGAACTCTCCTTGTAGACCAGGCTGGCCTCGAACTCAGAGATCTGCCTGGCTCTGCCTCCTGAGTGCTGCTGAGATTAAAGGTGTGCACCACCATGTCTGGCTCCAACATTATTTCTTATTTGTTCCTTCGTAGAAGTTTTCCAGCGTCTGTTGTGTTACTGGATTCTAGCTTTCAGTCTTTCTTTCTTTCATCGAGGTATTTCCTTCCTTTCTTCCATGTAAACGTGGCTATGCACAACACTTCAGAGTGGGTTCTAGTACATATTTTCAGCTAACATTTCAACAAGTTTGCAGTGAGAAGGTGTGTGCATGTGTGTTAACATTTTCATATTTTGGAGTCTCAGGAGATCATCATCTTTTAATTTGCTTCTGTCTTGGGAAGCACTTCTGGTTGCCTGAGAGCTCCCTGTGGGCAGGAGTCCCACTACTTAGTTCTTCTGCCTAGAGTGCAGCTTGTGATTGAAAATCTGTTCTTGGCAGGGGTGAGGGGTTTACACCATGCAATATTAGGAGAAGGAAGAGACAACAGCATGATGCTGGGGCCACGCTGACAGGACCCATAATGGGGCAAATTCTTGCGCCTCCAAGGCCTGGAGTTTGCCTGGGAAGAGGAACTGATTGCTTAAGAAACATAAAGACAGCCGTGGTTACTACAGCTCTCACAGGCTCGCAGTAGCAAGCTCTAATTGCATAGCTGCGTACAGCAAAGGTTTCTCCAGAGGCTGGGGTGCACAGTGGTCGAGATGCCACAAGTCTTGAATTTTCAAGTCAGGGTGATGATGAAAATGGTGAAACAAACAATGGGAAGGAAGGGATGCAGGAAGAACGCCAGTTCCCAAGGCAAAAACATCCATGGCATTTTAGTTAGTACACACTACAGGAAGAGGCCTTGAGCTGATACGGAGTACTGGCAACACCAGACCAAACCTGCCTTGCTCCTGACAGCCAGTCTCCCACAAAGCTGGCAGAGCTCTCTTTTGGGAATGTGAATTTGGTCAGGTTGTTTCTTTGCTCAGAGCTCTCCATCGGCTCCAACTGAGGTCCAGACTACGGTAGCCTAGAAGGCCATGCATGACCCACTGTCCTGCAGCCCCTGTGAGCTCCAGCCATCTGGCATGCTGAACTTCTTCTGCCTGGTGGTTCTCTCTGGGGTCACTTCCTGGAGATCTCCTTGGTGACCAGCAGCCATTGGTGCCTTCTACGGCTCCACATTTCCAAGTGAGACTTAAGCACCATCACTTTTGAGGTGCTAGCTCCCAGTTGTCTCTCTCCTCCCCTGGAAGGTCGGTGTCCACAGAAGGGACTGTGCCTCCCCATTCATTACTGTAAGGCAGGGCTTAATACAAAGCCTGCCACAGAGGCACCATACACATGTGATAAATGAGGAAGCACGCTGAATGTTTGGAAGGGCACGAAGAGACAGTCAGATACAGGCAGATTAGTGAATAGAGAGGAAGGAACTGGGGAAAACGTGTGTCAAATATGAAGTTCAAAAGTAGCCCATACTAGCCAACAAATACCACAGGGACATGGGGGCAGCTCCTTGGGATCTAGAAGTTTGAAAAGGACAGGAAGTTTTGGCTGAAGGGGTAGGGCTGTGAGAATTAATATCAATACAGTGTTGCCGTTAGGTGCTGACGTGTCTACTACAGAAACTGAGTTAGCAGCATGCTGGGGTACGCACGCACAGACGCCGATGCCCACACGTGTGCACACACACACTTGAAGGGAAGCGTACTTCCCTCTTAACACCTTACACAGTAAGTTGATAGCAGGTGATAAAGGAGGGACTTATCCAAAGATGAAAAGGGAACTTCAACAGCAAAGACAAATAAGACCTTTGTATTTTAAACACGTTCGGGCAAACACAAACCCTTTGAGAGAGCATTTTCAACAGGCTTAAGTAAACAGTGCTAGGTGGGTCAAGGAAGTCATTTCTGGGTGAGAAGAAGGTGAGCTAGGCAAAGGCCAGCTGTATCTTTGGGATCCTCTGGGCCAAGGAGATTTGACTTAGTGACCCTTGCTGCAAAGGGTGATGACAACTCCAGCACCTTTCTAGAGACGTCCTGGAAGTGTGGGTCCTTTCAGTTGGGGGTCAGACCTAGTCACCAGGCTTGGGGCTCAGTACAAAAGGTGCATTACCTGGATCACTGCTGTATAATTAGTCACTCTCAGCTCTATATACAAGGAAGCAGAGGTTCTGCAAGGCTCTGTAGGGATCCAGATGGGTCTGCTCTCGGCTATCCTCTTAACCCCTTCCTAAGCCATGAAGGCCCACCCAGGGGTCCTGACACCCAACAAGAGCACAGGGTTTATCAGGCAGTAGAGGCCCAGACTTGTTGGGGCAGAAAAATTAGGATACAATTTCTTTTCTTCACCTTTTTTTTTGTCCCATCCCTCCACTTTTTATGGTGGAAAAAAATTTAAACACACAAACGGGGGAGGGGGGGGCGGGGGGCGGTACCTGGCAGGGGGGATATGAACCCTGGGCTTTAACAAGGACCAGTTCTTGACCAGCCTGCTTCCACCTGTGCCTTCACTGGCCCCTGTGGCCAGAGGTGGGACTGTGGTGTATCTTGCCCACAGACTTGCAGAAAGAGCCACTGAGAGATGAACGTGACCACAGAGGGCTTGGCAGAGACAGGCCAGAGCCCCTGGCTCTCTGACATGGAAAGTGAGCCTAGGTTTGCAGGATGGCCCCTCGAACAACCTGAGCCACACTGAATCAAGTGTCAAAGACAGAAATTGGGTTGTATCCCCCCCTTCCTAACAGCGCTCCGGCCTCAGGGGTTCTTACCATCCATCCCTAGCTGAGGAAATGTTTGACATTTCAGAACAAAATTGACAGTGGAACTCCTGGGCGCCTGCCAACTTCTAAACAGTGAGCACTCTGGGCCCAGCCCTAGCTCAGAACACCTGTGAGGTTCCTGCTTCGGGCAGGCCGGGTAGCTTCCTCTGCGCTTCACTCGGCTCCTGCCACGGCACTGCCGGCACTTGGCCAGGCAGATGTTTGCTCCCAAGACTCGAGAGTACCTCTCCAGCAGACACAAGGTGCCAAGGGTTACAAGAGTGGGGGGAAAATGTCCATTTCCTTTGGTCAGTTTACCAGATGAGTACCCAACACTTAGGATATTTACAAGTCTAGCACATGGCTATTTAAAAAGATGTAAGAAGACAAGCTCCTAGGCTGGGAAGGGGCATTGACACGGTGGCTTTGGAACGGGGGCATGTTTTCTAAAGATTGCTCATCTGGATTAATGGCCCATGCCTTTTTCCAGTTAAACACTGGAAACCAGTGAGTGGCAGCATGTGCTGCCAACACGCTTGTCACAGCAGAGAGCAGGATACTGCCCTTGGTGTTCACCGCATGGGTGAGAAGGTAAGTTTGGAGGTCAGTTATTCTAGGGAGTACTAGCCATTTCTACCCCGGAGCAGCAGGGTAGTGTGGGAAGGACCCGTACCAGGAGGGGAAGAGGGGTGAGAAGATGCGGGACAGCTGGGAATGCAGGGCACCCTTGTCCAGAAGTTCTTTTTATCTGGGTTTGTCACAAAACAAGCAATCCTGACAGCCTGCTACTTGTTCTGGACCAAAATCCACATTCTCAATGCCTGCCTTAGAGTGCCACACGGTGAGGAGTGAGGGGCGACAGGCCAGCCCTCCACAGCCAACCACCTGTGAAGATGAGACCCCCGTGACTAACGCCCGCAGTGGGTGAGCTTCCCCTCACAGTTGTGCTGTCAAAGGTGACATTTGCTTAAGTATTAACCAGTTGGTTCTTGCAGATCAAACATGGATTTTTAAAATATTTTATTTTATTTTTGCAACAGACTCCTGAGCCAAAGGTGGGGACTGAGCAGAACAAAAGACAGAACTGGGATGTTTGTTTTTACAAGTTCATGTAAATGTCTCCCAGTACTAGGTAAATAAGCCAAGAGCAGAGAAGGCTGTGGGGGAAGGGGAATGTGTTTGCTTTTTGCTTTTTGGATTAATCGACAGCTGGAAAATGCAGCCTACTGTGATGCAGTCTGTTCCTAGCCTGCTCGTGGTGTGGCCACCACAGCTTTCCACCAACGGGCCTCACAGCTCAGTGGGCAGAAGGGTGTCCCCATGCCTGCCTCGTATTCTTGATGCTTTACCCCAAGGGTGCATGGTGACTGCCTTCAGTAGTGTTTCCATTAGGACACAAGGCAAAAGTCTCCCCCCAGAGTTTGGTTTGCTTCTTGTCTGACATCCAAGGCATCACTTTGAGCTTTCCTTTCTGTCATGGCTTGAGGTGTGGCAGTAGTATTCTCTGTCTTGAGTTGTGTGAGTGTGTGAGTGTGTGTGTGTGTGTGTGTGTGTGTGTGTGTGTGTGTGTGTGTGTGAGAGAGAGAGAGAGAGAGAGAGAGAGAGAGAGAGAGAGAGAGAGAGAGAGAGAGAGAGAGAGAGATTGATTTTATGGGCACTCAAGTACATGTGTGGAGGCCAGCTTCAGGTGTCATCCTCAGGAGATACACACTCTCATTCCTAAGACAGGACTTCTCACAAGCATGGGGACTGGTCAGAAGTGCTAGGCTGGTTGGCTTGTAAGCTCCTAGGAGTCACTGTCCCCCTCCCTAGTGTTAAGATTACAAGCATGTAGCCGGGTGGCAGCGCACGCCTTTAATCCTACCACTCGGGAGGTAGAGGCAGGCGTATCGCTCTGAGTTTGAGGTCAGCCTGGTCTGCAGAGTGAGTTCCAGGACAGCCAGGCTACATAGAGCGACCCTGTCTCGAAAAACAAAACAATGATTACAGGCACACACTGTGCTCTTGTTGGCTTTGGGAATCGAACTCATGTTTTGAGCCTATAATATTTTATCAAGTGAGCTATCTCCTCAGCCCTCACTCCATCTTCTCTATGGAGACCACACTCTCCGCCTGCTCTTCCCACCCACCTCCTCTTCCATTCTCAGCTGACTGCAGAACCACAGGCTTAAAGTTCATTTAGACATGGTGTCTTCCATAAAGGCTGCTCAGCCCCATAACGCCAGCCACGCCTCTCCTGGAGACCAAGAAACATCCTTGAGGCCACATCTGTACAAGGCCAATGCTCAGGAAGGACAGTCCTTTATCTTCAAGTTCTTACGTTATGGATTCCCGCCACCTCCCACCCAGGTCACAGGATGGCCAAGAGATTGTGCAGTCTGATGTGATAGAGGGACACTGCCTAACAGTCAGGGATACAGGACTGCAAGTCCACCACTGGGAGGCTAAGATGCCTGAGGAAACTGTCTCAGCTCTGAGTTTGGTTCTACTGCTTGTAAAATGAGCCTACAGTGCCTGAGCACTGCAGACATGTTAGGAGGATTTGATAAGAAGGAGGACACGAGGTTTCCAGAATGTAAATGGCAGCTTTGCCAGGAAACAGTGGGCATTCCTGTCTACGCACGGCCAAGAACAGTGTACAGGAGATGTTCCATGTGTGTGAAGATCCCACAGGACAGCCTGGGTCAGGGTCACAGCACTCATTCCAGTGAAAAAGAGGGGCAAAGGCAGAGGGACACCTGGGTGGCATTTGGTGGAACCAGAGACCGATTCTAGCCGGGCGGGGCCGTGGTGACGGTGACCAGGAAAGGTTGGAAGTTCACAGTGGAATGTCTGGCAGCATCTGCCTCAGTTATTAGCGACAGGAAGGGCAGCTGTGCTGGCTGAGGCCGCTGAAGGCAAGGGTAGGCAGAGCTCAGCCAAGGGGACGCCAGGTGAGAGAGGCTATGAAAGGCTGAACCGTAAAAGCCTTGGAGGAAGTGGAGGTCAGAGCCAGGGCACAGGCTGAGGATGGAGTTACGGTAAGCAGTAAGCGGGAAGGGACTGACTGTTAGAGCCTGGGCCTTGGGGAGGAGGTATGGGAGGAAGCCGGGGACCAGGGAGCCTGGGAGGTGTGGCTATTTGGGTATAAACAGGGTTAGGGTTAGGGTATTACTAACACCAGAGACACTGAAAGGACAATAGCCACACAAGGAGAACAGAAGCCACACGTAAGAATAAATAAACGTACCCATGCCTTTAATCTCAGCACGCTAGAGGCAGAGACAGGCGGCTTTCTGTGAGTTCAAAGCCAGCCTGGTCTACAGAGTGAGTTCCAGGTCAGCTAGGACTATATAGTGAAATCTGTCTAAAAAGAAAAGAGAAAATAATGTTTTCCAGTGCCCAAATCCTGCTTCTCACTTTACAGGGCTACCACTGGATGGAAGAGTGGAGCCTGGTACTCCCCACGGGAGCCCTGTGGTGGTAGCCGGACAGCAGCAGAGCTGGCTTTGGGCAGAAGGCCCGACTCTCTGGCTGGGAGTGTCTCGGAGCTGGGGTCAGCAGGCTGAGAAGTCCCAACAGGAGAGTGTAGCCTACTGGTCATTGGAATCCCTGGGGAATAAAGGTAGCACAGCATGGTATGTGACACACAGGTGACAATGTGGTGCCTCAAAGGACCACACAGCACTGGGCGTGGTGGCGCATGCCTTTAATCCCAGCACTTGGGAGGCAGAGGCAGGTGGTTCACTATGAGTTTGAGGCCAGCCTGGTCTACAAAGTGACTTCAGAACAGCTAAGGCTACACAGAGAAACCGTGTCTCGAAAAACAAAACAAAACACACACACACACACACACACACACACACACACACACACACACACAAAGGACCACATAGCAAAGCAAAAATTTGGCTAACGTATAGGACCTGCATTTGTTTCGGTTCTAACAATAGAAACACTGGGATTAAACACTGTTTGATCTTCACTCTGTCTCTTGGTTGTGTCATGCCGAGCAGAGGTAACAAACAGGCCTTGCGGTTAGAGGGCACTGTGGTCTGAGGACCATGCACAGGGAAGATGGCAGCATGCAGACAGACACCTTCCTGGTTCCTCTCCAGCCTCTGCAGGCAGACTACCCAGTCCCTCTCTGCGCAGCCTCCCCAGGGTCATGAGGGACACAGACACGTTTCCTGAGCCTTCGCGTGATCTTACCAGCACCTGGCACACTGTTGATGCCTTTACTTTTAGGAGAGCACCAGCCTCCTGAAGGCGTGACGCATGATCTTTCCCCAGGTAGTTCTTTAGGAAGGCAAGGCCAGTGGTACCCAGTGGCACCCAGGGGCAGCTGTGCTAGATCTGTGCTGAGGTGACTCTGAGAGAACAGAAGACACCTTGCTCTCTCTTCCGGAGACCCATCCCCACCTGGAGCAAAGCCCCTAGTGCTGGCACCACAGTAGCGCAGAAGCAGTGCTGACAGCAGAGAGCCCTGGCAACGTGGAAACAGAAACAGAAGAGGTGACAGCAGTTACAGAGACACATCTGGGGGCCAGAGGGAACAACCTCTCTCGGCAGGAAGTGGGAAGCAATGAGGCCACCTGAAGTGGGGGAGGGGGAAGGAGAACTGGCCTAGAAACAGGAAATTAAAAGGAATTTAGAGGGTGGAGGAGGTGGAGCGGAGGAGCTGGAGGGCAGCCTAATAACGGAAGGCAGGCTCTCTGGATCCAGGGCCTAGCGCTTGGCTCAGCGTCAGGTAGCTGTGGGGCAGCGGTCTAGGCCCCAAGCCATGGACTGGACAGCAATTGGTCAACAGAGACTCTGTGTGAGTACTCGCCTCGCTGGCCAAAAGTTAGGTCACAACAAGAGAGGAGACTTGGTCAAAAGCGGTTCTAATGTGGAACAAGAGCACTGCCCGAAAGCCAGATGTGATGGCACATGCTTGCAGTGCTAGCATTGCACTGGGGAGGTTGAGGTTACCTTGGGTTATATAGGAGACTTTATTATATGTTTTATAAATACTATCCTGAAAAGAACTTACTCAGGAGGGCGACCCATGTCCACGATGTTCTGAGTGCCTACTACATGCCAAGAGGCACAGTTCGTCCTTCATGGGTCTGCCAGTCTCATGAGGGCAGCAGGGCACAAACTCCAATTCTACCTGCCTCCCAAAAGCAAGAAGACTTCTAAAATGATGCTTTCTAGAGGGAGTGAGCGAGAAGTTGGCCATCAGAGCTGCTTCCTGCACAGCAAGTGCTGACGCTTCCAGGCCTATCTGTGTCTTAAAGTGTTGTTCATTTCCTGTCCCTGAAATAAGCTCTTCTCGGCACTCACCATGGTTCAACAGCAGCATCCAATTGCACATAGATAATCCTTCGCATCAGCAATCGAAAGCAGCACATTACGAGTTGTCAGGGCAATAAGTTAAAGTCAATTCTCTGGCGCATCAATACTTGCTAAGAAACATCCCCTGGCCGTGCTGCGCACTGCCCCTGGGAACGCAAATCTGTCTGGCAGGGATTCAACTGTCTTGGAAAGGCCAGGCAGGAGTAATGTTATAGATATCTTGTTTTGACAATTCCCTCTGGACTTCGTGTCAAAAGATTTCTAGATGGTTCCAGCCAGGCTATAGATTCTCTACAACAGACTCCTTCACTTGTCCTGCTTAGTTAGACCAGGCTGCGCCACCTGGCACTAATTAGGGACACCTGGCAACGTGACCCAAGGGCTCCGCCGCTGACGTCCTAAGTCAGGGCAGAGGCTCGGCGTTGTCACCCATCAGTGCTGAGAAGCAAAGCACCTGGACAAGGTGTCAGAGGTTATGAGATCTGAGGAGAGTCCCCGAGTTGTACACCCCAGGGCAGCATTTGTGAGGTGGCCTAGTGGCCTGGGCTCTTCACCCTGACCCTGCCTCTGTAGACCCAGTGGACATGGTAGAGGTACCTTCCTCCAGACTTCTGTACTCAGGATGGAGCACAGCTGGGGCTCAGGTTACAGTCGGGGACACAGTCAAGCAACAACAGGCCATAGACTTAGCCCTGAAGGTTCTAGCACCTGCCTTAGGCCTGATCTTCCCTTCAACCTGGTTGGCCAAACCATCCTGTCTGCAAGGAACCCCAATCACTCAAATACATTTCATGGCTTTTCTTGTTTTGTTTTGAACCTAAAAGAGCCAAAGATATTCCTCCTGCTGTGGCCAAGCTCCTTCAGCAGGCAGATCGACAACAGGAATAATTGAAAAAAAAAAAAATCTAAGCGCAGCATGTAAGTGTTTTCTTATTACCTGTTTAGTCTCAAAAGGACAGGTGGGAGGTGCTGCTCCTTGGAGCATGTGGCATTGGGCTGCATCTCTGGACAACAGCTCCAAACAGAAATTGCTGTCCTAAGTGCAGTGGCACTTTCCCCACCAACTCCTTTTCTTTCATAGTCACATATCCTATGGTCTGTAAATGTTGTCTAATAAATGTCGTAGATGCTGTTTGAAAAGTCAAGATGTTAAAAAAAGATAGGATCCAGCTCTGGGGCCACAGGTCCTCGGAGTAAATGTCAGGGCATTACAGCTCAACCTCTGTAAACGCAGCCAACAGGGAAGCGCCAGACGAGCAGACCGGTTGTTGGATCCTTCCTTCTCCAGGGCATCCGCACATGGAGACCCCTGAGTGGTTCAGGCAGGTCCCAGGCGACTGCATGAGGTCCCTGTCATTACCGCGCTTTTAGCGAAGGCCATGTCCACTAACTTCACTGGTGCTGGGAACTTATATGCACCTTGTATTTGCTATTATACCATACACTGAGCTACTCAATAAACAAATGATAAAGGTCCTCACTGCCGGCCTGGCTTGGTAGGTTAAAAACTGCATAGCTAGTCTCTGAAAGTCTGTATTTTGCACCTATAGCAATGAACAGAGCAGACCAGCAAACCGCTGCCCTCATGATCATGGTGGGGGAGGGAGAGATGGGGAAGGGACAAAGATAAGCAGATAACTCAAATGTACTAGAAGCGATTAAGAGCCATGAAGGAAAGCCACTTCTCTTGTCCTGGTGGGCATCTAAGTAGTAGCACAAAGCTGACTTTATTTATTTTTTTCAGGCTTGAGGTGCATACAGGGAGGAAATGCTAATACTTTTTAGAAATTAACCATCCAACAATGGGGTGTGGAAGCATACTGCAGGTAAGATGAGGGTGCCTTCCCACGTGGCATTGGGAAACTTCCAACCTTAAATGTTAACAGCAATGGAAGCTTAGAAATAACACATTACGAGAGTTTCGTGGAATGAAGGGTGGTGTAAGGACAAGTGGAAGCAGACAGGGAGCTTATTATAGAATGCGGCAAAGAGAGCCGGAGAGGAAGGCCTCGTCGGTGGATTCCAGCACTTTCCAGGATGGGAGTAGTCAGGCGGGCAACTGGTGCCTGCTTGGTCTGTGGGGGACATGGGATCTCGTATGAAGTGGGGAGTGGTGCGCTGTTCCTTGTATAGTTGCTATTCATCAAGTGGCCCACTTTGACTGTTCTGCGCCTAGATGAGAACTGTACGTCTTAAGTTGATGGCTGCTTTTATTAGCGGCCGTTTCACTTCCTCACAGTGCTGGCGGAGAGCTGCAGAGCGCTGGGCACCAGCTGGTCTCTGAAACTGAGAGGAAGCCAGGTTGAGGTTGTAGAAGTGAGATGAAATAACATATGCAGTATGTCACGCTATGTTCGGAGGACCTGGGGTAAATACATTCCTGTTGGGACGGCTAGTGCCATTTCCAAAGCTCCAGGTGAAAGACACTCTCTGTCACCCCGCAGGCCACATCTGCCTCACCTAGCCTCAGTGTTCCTTTGGCCTTTAAGGTGACATGAATTACAGATGGAACCAAGGGCCACAGTGGCAAGAAGACAACTGTTAAAGGCTATGGGAGAAAAGAAAAGGGAAGGCGCCAGGAGACCAGCCAGACGCCTTTCATGCTGAAAGCCAAGTCTTTTCTCAAATAACTAGAACACAAGTTATAACTATTTGTCGTGGCTATGAAGCGTGATCCTGTCACAGAAAGAGAAGTATCCGAAAGGCCGCCTTACATTTTAAGTGGTCATCCTGGAGTACGCTGAGTTCTCTTGCCCATTCATTAGCTTCATGAGTGGTTGTCTCTTTCTACCTGGACAGCGAAATGGGAGGTCCATGACACATGCACACGTGCAGGAATGCAAGGCCTCCCTCTGTGCACCAGGGGAGACGGCAGCCGAGAGCCCTATGGCGAGTACTGGTCAGCCACGTGTCCTTGGGCCTGACCACTCTTAGCAAAACTAGAGCTGCCTGCCAGGCATTTCTTGGAAACTTTCTCTCCTTTACTCTTCCTTGGCTTTATCATGAAAACAGACTTCAAAATGTATGTACAAACTCCTCTGACACTCTGCGTGTGTATAAAAATGACTAAATAAAAAGCCCGTTCGTGCAGTGGAATTCATAGTCTGTGGGAAGTATGATTGTTTAATCTTCATCTTCAACATGACTGGATTCAGAATCACGTAGGATTAACTGAGGGGGTGGGATGAGGGGGGATAAGAGGGAGGACCCACCCTGAAGTGGCTGGCAGCGTCCTATGGGCTGTGGTCTCAGACTGAAAAACCGGGAAAGAGGAGAAAGTCAGGCAAATGTTGGCATTCCCTCCCTCCACTTCCTGATCCGTCCAGATGTGAGCGGCAGCTTCTGCCACCGCGCCTTCCCTGGCAGGATGGACCGAGGCCTCGAAAGCTCTGAGCCACAACATGTCCTTCTTCCTTGAGCTGCTTTCCGTTATGCAGCTCATCTCCGGCCGCAGAACAATAACTAATCAACAGGGCGTGTGTCTGCATGGCGCCCGAGCGCTCTTCTCCCTACGACTGAGAACGCAACTTCAATGCTAAAGCTACAGCGAGAGGCGAGAAGCTGGCCGGGAGGAATGGAGTGAAACCACACCTGGCTAGCTTCACTAGCAGGATGAGCTACCAGCTTTGTGTGCTCTGAGGGACCCAGCGTGATTGGTACAATGACAACAAGAGGACATTCCAACTGTGTCTAGGGATGATCGTGGGAAAAAGGTCCTTTATTTATAGCAGCATTTGAGCTTAGGGGCCAGTCACAGAAGTCACAGGAGCAACAGGGGCCCACGTGTCAGGGCTCTCTTGTGAGCATGTGGCATGGATGCAGGCCTCCCACACTCCAGAGTGAAGGGAAGGGACCTGTTGGTTCATCATGGGGGACTTGGGATGCTGCTGCCTCTGCTCATCCATCCTCAAACACTCTTCACACCCCTAAGGATGCCCTCCTATGAACAGCATGTCACCTGGGAGCCTTAACACTTGTTCTCTATGCAGGAAAGCTTTTGATGATGTTGTAGCAGGAAATGCCAAGTGAAACCTCAGAGCTAGAACTGGGAACCCTCCAATCACCTTCATGGCCTGAGCATACACCTCAGGTAAGTGCCACGAGCAGACTAGACAGTCTGTTGTCTGTCTGTCTGTCTTCCTTCTTTTCCTTCTTTCTTTTTCTTTTTTCTTTCTTTCTATTTTATTTTTATTTTTATTTTTTTATTTCTTTTGGTTTTTTGAGACAAGGTCCTGGAACTCACTCTGTAGACCACACTGGCCTTGAACTCAGAGATCCACCTGTCTCTGCCTCCCGAGTGCAGGGATTAAAGACATGTGCCACCACAGCCTGGCTTAGACAGTGTTTCTATTGAACTTTCTAGAAACACAAAGACAATACCAGGTCCTAACTGCTAGGATATGGCTAGCTTAAACACCTGGACAGAGATTCTGTCAACAAAGAGGGTTAAAGGCGGAAGGACACATGGGATCAGAGCTGGAAGGCTGGGAAGAGCTGGGGGAACAGCAAGGAGGAATACCTGAGTCACTTCAGAGGACCTGGCAAGCAAGGTGGAAGTCTTTTCTTCTACTTAAGATGTTCAGTGTGGGGTGGGGTGGGGGGGGGGACTGCAGCTCCTGGTGGCACATGTGCTTAGCATGTGTGAGGCCCTGGGCTTGATCCCCAACACTGATAAAACAAACTAATAAATGAAGACATTTAATGTGTAGGGGACCTAAATAGGTCACAAATTTATGGTTACAGTAAAGGTCGCATTGGTAAGAGACACATGACTAAGTGTCATGCCAACACTAGGATGTGCCAGTCATGTAACATGGGAAAAATACAGGTGTCTGCCTTGTGAGACATCATCTGTACATTCTTTGAGACAGCAGGCCATGCCTTCCTGTGATTGTGCCCTGAGTACTACCATGTGTGCACAGAGGTCCTACAACCTCTTCCTGTAACTATTGATGAGAGTTCCCTCATTGTGTGACTTCACTAGGTCACTGGGCAAACAGATGGTGTATTTGTACAGACTAAACATGGCTACATCACTATATGATAAAGTCTTTGGGGACTGAGTCATATATTTGGTCTACCCTTGGCTAAAATTCATACATTCAACACTTATTTCTGCTTTGGTTGAATACGCAGAAGTGCACAACTTAGATCCACTCTGGAATATTAGGAGTCAGCAGAATAGATGTCACATGACTTTCTGTCTCAGTGGCAGTTACCAAATACTACCTGGACACAGTAGCTGCTCAATAAACATGTGTTGAATAAATGAATGAATAAACATGGAACTATGGACAAAGACGTTATTAAGGTAATTACGAAGTTCTGGTTTTGAAGAACTACAAGGGGCTAACATGATTTCCAATTCATAATCAATATGCTGCACGTTCATGGCTAATGACCTAGGTGTGAAATCCTAGGCGATCAGAGGCTGTTCCTGCTTGTGCCTAGCTTTCAGTAAAATGGGAGGCTGCACTGGCTTCCCAGAGGTTTCCGTCTGAGATGATGTGAACGCCGAGTTCCCAGCCACTCACACCCTTCTCTGTATTGAACCGACAACTCCACTTCACACTTCATCGGTTCCCTGGACCTTTTTTGCCATCCTTTCTTTGAATACATTCTTGAGAAAACCAACTGAAAATTCCCTGCAATGGAAGACTCTATGCTGAGGGTAGCTTTGCTCAGTGTAATGGGGCCAGGCCCAGCAGCTCACCTAAGATCTTGTTAGAAACACAACTTCCAGTCCCACCCAGGAGTCCGTGTTTGGGAGATTTCTCCTACTACTGGAGTTAGAGAACCACTGGTCCAGAGGTTAGGATCAAAGGCTGACAACAACATAGCCACTAGCCTGAAAGAGAGGACTGCATTCTCTGGGCACTGGCTGGTAACTAGGTAGGGGCCCTAACTACAGGGAAGGTCACTGTGCTGGGTTAAGGTGGGTACACAGACTCTAATGGCTGATGAAAAAGCCTCATGAGAAACGGTATATCCCAGAATGCATCTGACACACGAAATTGTCACAAATCAACCTCCACAACATCCCCTCAGCCTCATTTCCTCCTGAGGAGGTCTGCAGGGCGCAGAGCAGCAGCTGGTGGGGCCAAAGGACTGTTCCTGTTCACAACAACCGGATTCCAGGAAACATGTCCGCCAGATTGCCAGACGTTCCATGCAGCATCAGGGAGCCAAGTCACAACTGCCTGGAGTTGCTATTCTTCCTCATAGAGGGGAAGGCAGGGTCTAAAAGAGGAAGGGCAGAGATGAGGCCGATCAGGCAGACGAGGATTGGCTGGCTTCAGTTCCCAGCATGACCACTGGGCCAGGGACACAGTCGTTTCTTATATTAGACGCCTCTTTTGAATAGCATTTGTGTTTTCAAGCACTGAGAAAACACACTATAGATTCTAGCTGTACTCTCATGAAGGGAGGAGGGCCCTTCTCACTCTGGTGAGGCTAGCCACCAGTGCCTGCTACTCCAGAGGACACCCACAGCTAGCCTCCCATGAGAGCTAGCTGGAAGGCTCAGGCAGCCCCACTGTGAGCGGAGGCCTTCTTGAACAGCACGGTTGAGGAAACAGGAGAGGGAGTGTCCCATGATTAGTTCCTCATGGCCCCACATTCTTCACGCGAATCGTCTGTGCTCCCGGGACACGCCTGCGTTCTTGATAGCAGGATTGCAGTCTACATTCTGCCCCCTCTGGGCACTCTTTATGGGCACACTGAGACACCTTAGGAGTGAGCGTCGACGTCCCTCCCTTCGCGCCCCTCCTTCCCCACACTCTGCGAGCCATTCCTTGTTCTCTTTCTAAGAATGTAATAAACATTTCAGCACGATCTTTCAATCCACATTATTTATAATATTCTGAACATCCATTGAGCCTGGCTAGAATGCTAAGCAATAAATCAAACTTAAAAAGAAAGAAAGGAAGGAAGGAAGGAAGGATGAAAGAAAGAAAGAAAGAAAGAAAGAAAGAAAGAAAGAAAGGAGGAGGAGAGAAAAGGAAAAGAAAGGAGGGGGCCACCCTTGGTGAGGCTTGAGCCTGAGACGGTTCATTACCCAAAGGGTATCGTTATGTTCAGAAAAGTGAGATGGGGATGAGCCTAGGGTTTAGAATGACACGAAGTCAGGAACTGGAATCCATAGGCATAATCATAACTTTGTATAGACCTCTCAGGGGTGTCATGAGGATAAATGAGATACGTGGGAAGACTCTGAATGCCTCAAAGAAAAGCAACTGAGCCCAGTTCTTGCTGAGTCCCACAGGTCATCTTCTCCAATCAGAGGGGGACCAAAGGCCCTCCCCTCCCAGAGCTGCTGTCACTGCTCATTAATGCCCCTTTGGCTTTCAGTGAGGGGTGGGGGTGATGAGGCATGCAGCAAGTTTAGGACAACCTGCTCTCCAGAGAGGGGACTGTCCCACTGCCAGTGAGGGCTGTGCCAGGCCACACACAGCCGGAAGGCTCTCTGCCGAGGACTCTGCTCCTGCTAGGGTGGAATGTGGACTTGGGAAATGCAAGCCTGTGTTTACGTGGCCAGACCTCAGCTTGGCGGCTGCAGGGATGTATAGTCTGTGGCCTGGGACCACTCCACCGGGGTCCTTTAGTCAGTTTCCTGGATGTGAGGTGCTGCTTCTCTTCCATTCCTTTGGATGTGCAGGCTGGGAGTCATCCAGTTGTAGCCCAGGCATTTAACAAAGAGCTAACGCTGGCTTGGGGGAAATGACTCTACCTGGTCCTTGGTCATGAGCCTCGCTCCACCTGCTTGCTGCCTTGGGTCAAGCAAAGGTATCTGATACTGGCTTGACTTTCACTAATCACTCTACCGATACTTATTAAAGCTAATGTGATATACACATTTATTTAAACAAAGCTGTCAAGGCCACAGCAACTTCTGTGCACTGTCTACCAGGACACAGAAAGCACCCACATCTTCCTGCTCTTAATGCTGACGGCTGCGTGGAACTGCCATTTCTTTTGCTCTGACAATGCCACATGCGCAGGGCTGCAGCCTAAGCTGGGTTAAGTACTTTCACCAGACTCCTTGGGTCCCTTCCTCTGATTTCTATTTTCACTCCGTCTCTGAGAACACCCTTCCTTCAGCCACAATGCTCTTCCATTTTCCCTTCCCCATCACTTCTACATAGAACTTGGTCAGCTGCTGGTGGGACACCATTGCTGGTCCGTGACCCCACCTTTAGTGCCTCCCTGACAATTGCATCCTATTTTTCCCCTCTTACAATTTAAATGCTGCCATCTCTCTGCTCAAACAGTAAGAAACAATCAAATTGTGACTTTAAAGGACTGTTGTGCTCAAATCCTGACTTTATCCAAACAACCAACAGCAGCGTATGAGTATGTGTATACAGCACATATTCAGTCACTAGGAATCTGTTCAATAAACAATCGCTTTCTCGCTGTGAAGGCTTTGTCATTCGTGTGTCATGCCATACCCACAGTCCCTCATAATGGGATCTGTTCTGATCAGAATAAGGTGGTTGATGTAGGTTTAGCTGCCAAGCCACAGTGACTTGAGTATACAAAGTTAAGCCTGCCAATCCATAGCCAAGCAGGAGGCTGAGCAGGGAGAGCTCAGATGGCAGATAAGGGGCCCGGCAGGCTGACCCATGTGCCTCCTCCTCACAGTGAACCTGACCTTTAAGATAAACCTACTGTGTGTTTTGAGTGTGTGTGTGTGTGTGTGTGTGTGTGTGTGTGTGTGTATGTGTGTAAATGTAATTCTCTGGGGCCCAACCACGAAGAGATTATCAAATAATACATTTAATTATAGACATATATATATATATATATCTTAAAGCACAAATTGTGACTAAAGAATAAATTTCTAGGAGCAAGATTTTTGGCCATCTGCAGAGGCTAGGAACTTTACCAGAATTTCTGAAATGAGAATTTTTAGGTCATTGGTGAAATGTCCAAAACATGAATAAAATTACTTGCCATCAGCGTCACCTTTCATCATCCATTCCTGTCACCAGTCTCAGTTCTCAGGAGGAGTTAGTTAGCATGGACGCCTTTATGTCTTCAACTAACTGTGGCACACGGTCCCTGCTAATTATCGCCTCTGACATGCTGCAGAACCTCCTATACACTCTCACATCAAGACTTGAGGCACTACGCAGACAGAGACTATGGGTAGAAAGACCTGAAATGAGAGCTGGCAAGGGTTGGTGAGGACAGGACTTACATGGCTGTGGATGGGGTCAAGGCAGAGTAAAGAGAAGCCCACCAGCCTCCATCCACTACTAACCCATTCTGTCCCAGGCACGCATCAGGCTACAGAAGTCAACAGGGCTCACCTGTCCCCAAGGAATTCGCAAGGTGTCCAGGCAGACAGACATTCAGATAGTCACACAGTGAAGCAACTAGGTAAAAGATAACAGGAAACAAGGCTGTTCGAAGAAGAACTAGGCTGTCAGGACAAAGCCCATGCCAGCAGGAGGGAGCAGCAAGCACCAAGCACCCAGAGGTTCACAGAGATTCTGGATGAAACTGGCTGTGACTAAGACAGACAGACAGCAAGGCAAATCTGAGTCGGGAGTAACTCCTGCAGTACCTGCAGACCATGAGGAGAAGCTCTCCTTTTGGCTCATGTAACAGGAAAGCCCCCTAGGGATCAGGCAGAAATGGCCATATGACATTTATGTTATGAGGTTATCTGTGGCACTATGTGGAGACTGGACAGGAGGAACCATTCAAGTCTGTAAGACCTGACTGAGAAAGCAACTTCAAAGAGAGTCTGAGAACACAGCACTCAGGCAAGCCGATGTGTGGTACTGGAGTGGTGGCCAGTGGAGATGAGTATTTGAGAACTGAGTATCAGAGCTCCCTTTCAGAGAAGGAAGGACACTAGGCTGAAAGGAGAAGTTAGCTCTATGTTAGGAACTGGTCAGTGGCACACAGCAGCTTACTAGGAACCCCAGGGGGTCTGGATGTGCTGTGATGGATCTGGGATGCTGCAAATATCAGATGCACAGCTCAGTGGGACTCAGTAGAGAAGTGGCCAAAGAACAGAGGGTGAGGCACAGAGCAGTAGGGGTAAGAGAGGAGCAGCGGCAGGGGAACTGAAGACAAAGTGGGTAGGGGAGGCAGCTCTGTGAGGACACCCAGGCCAAGGGCTGGCAAAGGGGACCAAAGGATGCCTGTGGCTTTGTCCACCTGCCAAGAATGCAGCAGCAGCAGTTTCTGGGGGTTGATGTGCAGCAAGCACTGTGCCCTCCACTCTCTATGCTTCATCTTTTAGTACGTACACGGCTGCCTGGTGATGCTGGGCCAGCTGGGACCTTTAAGAGGCGATTAGGACCTGTGGGCTCTGCTTTTAAAAATGGATTCGTAGGTTAGCTGGAGATTGGATCTGTCATGAAAGGCGGTTTTGGCTTTCCCTCTTAGACACGCTTCTCTTGTCACGCAATGCCCTGTGCTGCCTCGGGGCTGCACTGGGTCCCTTCCAGCAAGAAAGCTCTCATCACATGTAGCTCCTTAGCCGTGGACCTTTCAGCCTCCAGAAGTGTCAGCTGCATAAACCTTTAGAGGAGAGGTTAAGTGTGTGGAATCTATTCTTAAAGACTGTGGTGGAGCAGAGTAAGGTACAATGCCGCAACAGTGACAGATGCCAGACTCAGAGGGACATGTCTATACATGGGGCCTGAGATAAAGTGCAGGGGCCCGAGTGTCGTCAAGATGAATGAGGACGATGAAGAGCCCCTGAAAGGCTTTAGCGAGGGGGATGGTAGAGGCGAAGGGTGGGCGGAAGCAAGTCTGTATTCTTCCAAAGCCCCCATTCCGTGGGTTTTAATGGACGAAGAGATGGGGAGGAGCAAAGTGGAGCCAGGAGACAAGTCAGGGCATGACAGGAGCAATCCGGTGAAGAGCAAGAGTAGGGGACAGCAGGGAGCCCGGAGAAAGGCAGTGTGTGAGCCCCACAGGCACCAGGGATGTGTAGTCAAAAGGACGGGCATCAGATAGGATGTGGGGGCTGAGCAGGATCAAGAATGGCCTTGGGGATTTGGCTTGAGAGTGGGTGCTTGGTGGTCTCGCTGTTAGCACGGGCAATATGAAAAGGAGAAGCAGGGCTGGAGATGACAGCAGGGCTGGAGATGACAGCAGGGCTGG
>OU015755.1:96939240-96958339 GCA_907169655.1 Acomys percivali | reverse complement strand
AGCAGGGCTGGAGATGACAGCAGGGCTGGAGATGACAGCAGGGCTGGAGATGACAGGAGCCCCTTTCTGGATGTCTCAGGATTACCACAAGCAGGGTTTGACAGCACGATACTTGCTTTTCTTTCACTAGGATTACAGAAAACTTACTTTGGAGTGGCAACTGGGTGGGGGGAGCATTCATGTCTCGGTGGGGGGTTATGTGCAGACCTTCATCTGTTGTGAGCGCCCTAATATGAAGCCTGCTCGGCACAAAGGGGTTGGACGGGCTCAGGTATGGGCTCGTAGTGGCAGAAGACTCCTAGAAATGCCCTCCTGGGACCTCTCACTCACTGAGGCCGGGGCTGCCCTTGGTCTCGGCTCTCTACCTCGAGACTCTCAGGCATACTTTTGATAGTTAATTTTTTTTTGTTGTTAGTTTGATGCTATTCCTTTCTTTGACTCTTGGGATGTATTTCTTCACTACCTATTCTTTCAACTTAAGGCTTCAACGCATGGCAGTCTTTTCAACAGGAAAAGTATGACTAGAAGCCGTCCTCTTCATTCGTGTGACACTGGGGTGTCACCTGGGTCTTAGATGTCCCCCCAGAGGCCTGAGTATTGAAGCTTGGTGCCCAGCCCATGGCATTACTGGGAGGTGGCGGAGCCTTCAGAAAGTGGGACCTAGTAGAAAGATATTAGGCCACTGGAGGATGTGTCCTTAAAGCGGACACCAGGACCCTGGCCGCCTCTCCTCTCTGCTTCCTGTTTGTCATGAAGCAGGTAACTTTGACCTACCATAGGCTCTCCACGAGGCTCTCCTGTCTCACCACCGCAAGCCCTCAACAGTGAGCCAACCAATCATAAACTTAAACCCTTTAGAAGCGGGAAGCACAGTAAATCCTTCCCTCTATACCCATTTTCTTAGGGGCTTTTGTCAAAGAGGCGGAGAGCTAACATGGGCATGGCTCCTGTTGTTCGTCACTTATGACTATTACATCACTTTGCAACTCACCACAGTGCTGACCAGGGGGAAGCTAGTCTGTTTCTTGATGAGATATGTATGCCTCTGGCCAGCACACGCTACCAAGAATCCAGAGACTCCCTCACCAGGTGGCAACACACACATTTCTGAGGAGAGACATTTGGGCAGGAAATAAACTCGCGAACCCGAATACATCTGAGAATAGAATTGTGACGCTCAATCGTGTTTTCTCTTCCTTCACCCAACTAAAGCACTAACTGCGTCTATCTTTCCTCCAGATGCCACGGCTCCGCCAACACAGGATGAGTGCAGTGACGGAAGAGAAAGGGAGTTATGCATTTGTGGCAGAATGAGACGGGGGGGGGGGGGGGGGGGGGGGGGGGGGGGGGGGGACTGAGGGATAAGAGAGTCCAGGAAAGCTCAACAGGCGTCCTCAAGAGGAGAAACAGGCCGCGCACAGCTACAGACCCCAGATGGAGATGATCCCAGCTTCCTAGAGTCTAAGAGACCCCACCGTGCAAAGCTCACAGTACCACATACTGTGAGATAATTAGAGATGGCTTTTCTTAGGTAAGGGATGGAGTTCACACATCCAGAATGCACCAGGCCCTCCCCCCACATACAGAAAGAAATTATTTTTTCTTTTTTTAAAAAAGATTTATTTTTATTATGTATACAGTGTTCTTGCCTGCATGTAACGCCTGCACACCAGAAGAGGGCACCAGATCACATTATAGATGGTTGTGAGCCACCATGTGGTTGCTTAGAATTGAACTCAGGACCTTTGGAAGAGCAGCCAGTGCTCTTAACCTCTGAACCATCTCTCCAGCCCCAAGAAATTATTTTTCAACTAAGTCTTTCCTTTCTATAAATATTCTACCATCATCTATATTTAAGGTTGACTTTTCACAGTTTTCATGTCATCAGATTAAAACAGAAACTCAGGAGAAATGTTTCCTGTGACAACCTGGACTGTGTAGCTCCAGACTGGATGCAAACATTCTTTCCATAGGCTTACAGCCAAAGTGATTTAGAACAGTTGTTTCTGATGCCTTGGGTGTCTACGGGGCATGGTCCTCCTCCTCCTCCTTTTCCTCCTCCTTCTTCTTTTTAAAGAATTATTTTGTTAACCACACACAAATTTATCACAATCTCTTCAGAAAACTCTGATGGAAACTATAAGCCAGAGAGGACTTGAGGGTTGTCTTCTGAACCTGAGCGCCAGCAGCTACAGGACCAGGAAAGGCTATTTTTCTGTGGTGTATTTCCTTGGGAGAGGAAATGATTTTTTGAGAACACTGAAGGCTTCTTTATCCTAACGCAGACGAGCAACACCTGTACACAATCTTTTGCGACAACAATAAGACTTTTCTGGGGTTTTGTGTCATGACCGTTTAATTTAATGGCTCTGAGAGTTTACACAGGAGACTAATATCCCAGTTCACTGGCATGGTCAGGGAACCGGGGATTGCAGTTAATGTAATTTTTCCATCAACTAACAGCGACCCATTTGTGCAGTGATATTTCTTAGCAGGGCTAGGGGACTTGGGCAGCTCTTTTTAGGGGTCTCAATCACCTGAGTTGTCTCTCACGTTTATGCTTTTTTTTTTTTTAAAGCCAGCATTTTGCCCTCACAAATCTTAATTAATAAACCAATTCTCAACTACATAGTAAAAGGCCCACAAATATAAACAAACAAACAAAGAGATTAAGTTCAATTCTGATAACCTTAAAGAAAATAGATCCAGAGGAGAAATAAAATATCTCTCTCTTAATGTACACAGCAATGTCAGTTTAACTGAGCAGGCACTGGTCTGCCTCTGGGGAAATGCAGATAAACAATGCATATTTCTGGACCTCAGAAGCTTGTAGTTCACATATAGATGATGCAGGAAACATCAGAAGATATTTGAGATGACAGTTGTTTAAAGAGGTTTTTTTCTTTAAGAGCATATGGAGCCATTCTTGCTTTTGAACAGGCCAGACAAATGAAAAATACATGTTCAGAAAACAGAGCTAGGTGTCAGACCCAGACCTGCCACATGCTTTTCCCTCCTGGCTGCTGTGTTTTCTCAGACACGGTCTCACTATGTAGCGCTGGCTGGGCTGGAACTCGCTGACTAGAGCAGGTTAGGCTCACGCATACAGAGATGGCCTAACTCTGCCTCCCCGAGCACTGAGATGGCATGCACCACCACGTCCAGCTAAGAAAGACTTTGGGCAAGGACTGATGAGAAGAAAATAAATGTAGGCTTTGCTCTAGATCTTTTGATCAAAAGATTAACAACTGACTCCACATCTCACTTTAACTTACCACAATGAGAGAGCTCAGAGAGCTCTTGGAGAGGGAGCCAGCAAGCAGGTCAAATGAACATCAAATGGCTTCTCATTTGACTTGGTAGGACTCAAAGATCCTGGGGTCCTTCTCAGTCTCCCCTGTGTTTTAATTAGGGATGCGTGATTCTGGTGTAGGCTTGGTTTCCAACAGGCAGTTTTGGCTTTAGAATCTTGCCTTTTCTAGGTTCTGTTCTCCAGCTCCCCAGGCCCCAGCCTTGGGAATTCCTCCTCATTGTCCAGAATGGGACCCAGGAGCTGGTACTCTTAGCAAGAACACCGTGTGCTTTATCATCAAGGAAGGTTTCAGAACGGGGACGGAATGATACGAGGTGCTGGCTAGTTTTATATCAACTTGACATGTTAATTATCTGAAAGCAGGGAACCTCAATAGAAAAAATGCCTCCATAAGATCCGGCTGTAGGGCATCTTCTTAGTGATTGACGGGGGGGAAATTCCAGCCCACTGTGGGCTAGTGGTCCTGGGTTCTGTAAAGAAGCAGGCTGAGCAAGCCATGATGAGCAAGCCAGTAAGCAGCACCCTCCACAGCCTCTGCATCAGCTCCTGCCTCCAGGATCCTGCCCTGTTTGAGTTCCTGTCTTGACTTCCTTCAGACAAGGACTACCATGTGAAAGTGTAAGCCGAATAAATAAACTTTTTCCTCCACAACTTCCTTGTGGTCATGCTGTTTTGTCGCAGCAATAGCAACCCTAACTAGGACACGTGGCATGCCCGCTCATCACAGGTCAGGGCGAAACTCGGAGAGAAAACGGAAAGTACATCTCCAGGCTCCAGAGCCTGCAGAATCAGGCACAGGACACTCGGGAATCTGCATTTTAAATACAAATCTTAGCAGTATGTAGTTTGCAGAAACAACCTGTTTGGTGCTGACAAACTGCTAAGCTCCATTTTGCATGTGTTAAATACAAACTCCAGAGAACAAGAGGAAAGCAGCAGAGAGGTTTGAAGTCCTGATTTTTTTTTTTTTTTTTTTTTTTTTTTTTAAAGGAAGAGATCTCTAAGGCAATCCAGTAGACCCTGTGTTCCTGGACACCTCACTGTCTTTGACAAAAGAGGTTTTGACCTGAGGTAGAGTGGCCCTTTCTTTGGGGCCTTCAGAACTATGGCCAGCCCAGTACATTGCCAGGAACAAAACACCCACATGCAAGCATACAGTGCAGACTCAGAGTGGCTATGGATGCAATTGTAGTCCAAAACAGGGGTCACCTTAGTTGAGCAAATACCAAGTGGCAAAATGTCTGCTGAAATAGATAGGGTCTGGATATCATGCCTGAAAAGTGCATATGATGTCATTACATGTGGCGTCCACCGCTGGTCTTAAGTGAACACGCAGTTTATTACAAATTCTGCTGAAATAAGCCTGCATTCGCATACAGTTGCTAAGGTATTTGTGCTTGGGAAAACAAATACTTTAAAGACAAGTAATACCTTGGTTTTTCCCTTCCAAAGTGACGAATTTAAATACTTCTGAAAAGCTGTCGTAGACTTCTGGAGCGTCCATGCTAAGCACTTCACACTTGCCAAGGACTATATGGACCTTTTTGTAAAAGCCAAGGGAAATGACCAGACTGGTGAGGACTCATGGACACAAGTGTATACATATATGTATACATGTACATATAAACACCTATGTATATATACATACAGCGAGGTCATAAATTGGGATGAAAATTTGCACTCGGACTCTTCCCAGTGAAGTCAGTGTAGGCTGCGACCAAACAGTTGAACTCTCAGTGCATGTGGGCCCTTGGCTGACTTGATCTGGAACCCTTGCCCATGTGGCTCAGATTTGCAACTTATATATTCGGTACAAAAATAAAGCTGTTTAAACTGTTAGCAAAGGCGTCTTCTCCAAAATAAAGGAAGAATGGCGTACACTTTACCCCCCTTCCCCATGATCTCCTACTTCTAAATGCCACTGCACAGCACACAGCAATTCTGGCTCCGGAAGCCTATCCTGTCTGCTCTGGTTGGGTGGGCAGTCAGACAAAAAGACATCTTTAACTCACCAGATCCATTGGTTTAGGCAAGCGCACAAGCAGCTCTTTTTCATTTTGGAAAGGAAAAAGTACTCTCAAAAGATTTAGGAGAAGGGAGGCTGGCAGGGGTGTTTCACCCCAACACATCTTTCAAATTTGATAACTTGTAAGCTCGTGGCTTCCATTCTCATCTTCGAACTTCAGACAGCACTAAGCTGCCCATAGCAGCTGCAGAGGGGGAGTCTAAACGCAATAAAGAAATAATCGCTTCAGGGAACAAAGGCAAGAAGGAAAAGCCCTGTTAGCTGACTACGTGGCCCCACGGGACGGTGTGTGGTACTTATGTATTCATGATCACCATTGTCTGGCGTGGCAAGAAGAAATTCCTGAACAATCCTGCAGAATCTGACTGAAAAAGAGGCTGGGGCTCAATCTGCTGCCCTTCCATCCCTCAGCCACGTGAGGTGCAGACAGGCTTCACCTCCCTGAGTCCTGGTTCCTCATCTGGGACAGAAAAATAACACTATCTACCCATTTGGGTTTTAATGGGGGAGGTGGGTATCATTTCTGACTTTCTTAAACATGGCAGGCTGCATGCCTACAGTTATCTTTTCCCCCTCCCCAAACCCAGTCTACAGGTGGAAGGGAGAAACAGCACAAATCTACAAACCAAGACAGAATGAAAAGTGTAACTAAGCAGATATAGCAGTGAACTGTAGGAAAACCGAGAGTAGATGACGCATAGTCAGTGACTCTCGGAGACACTGACACCTGAATCACTGACAGAGGGTAAGGCTGGGAATCCAAACCAGGAAGTGACTGGAACGCTAGCTCCCTGGAAAGGCTCAGAGATGGATGATGGTTGGGCTAAGAACTGAAGGTTAGGCTAAAGAAATGCAGCCCAGAGAACCAGCTACCACATGCAGTCTGAATTTCACATGTATGCACGGCACACACACAGTCTGCAAAAAACAAAAACAAAACAAAAGCAAAAAACAAAACAAAACAAACAGAAAACCCTCAATAGCCTAACAGTAACTTTATCATACTACAATGCTCTCAGGGGCAACCACAATGACTTTCACTTCTTATTGGGGGGTCGATCTGAAATTACAAATTGCTACTATGTATAGAAAGAAAAGTAAGTCTTCTAAGAAAGTGTTTGAGACTAGCTCAACTTTAAGTTTACTTTGCAAGAAAAAGGTTCTAGAACTGGGTAGTGCTCTAGACTAAAGATGGTCCCGCATGCTCCCTCCTCACCAATGTTTTATAAGCAGAAAGACAGGAAATGACATACAAAGATATACAAAGATTACTGGCTTGGTGTGGCTGGGGTTTTGCCTTATTTGGTCATGATCTGAGAGCCTTCAGCCTAGGCTCAGCTCCGGGCATTGGGTAAATCTTTGCTGTGTTATGTTCAACCTGCTTGCTTATCAAGACTGGTTACAGCGTGTCTGCTGTATGTCACAGGCCCTTTAAAGGCCAAACTCATGTGTGGCTGGTTTAGGACACTTTACTGCAGTTCAATATGGCTCTGACCTACAAACTTCTGGCTAGGGGACATACTCTTGAGTCACACAATAAGCAATCAATCTAGTTCTCTCTGAGGCATCTGACATGCGCCTGTCTTAGTGCTTTTCTGTCACTGTGATGAGCAGTGTGACAAAAGGCAACTTAAGGAAGAGTGAGTCTGGAGGGACAAGAGTCCATCATGGCAGGGAGGCATGGTGGCACTAGCAGGAAGTGGGGCAAGGCTATAAACACTCACAGGTTGTCTCAGTGACCCACTTCCTCCACCAGCACCGTGAGCCGGAGACCAAGTGTTCAAATGCCTGAGGCCTGTGACAGACATTTCTCATTCAAACCATCATGACGCCTGTCCATGCAAACCTCAACAAATCTGGGAAACTGGGAACAGCAGACAATATTAGCAAATCAAGCCTGTTCTAAGTAGGCTGCACTATGCCATTCCCTGGGGGGGGGGGGTTCTTGCCTGCTCAGTGTCCTCCAGTGAGAAGGGCGGTCCTCTGTTGGGGTTGGGGGATGGAGAGGGTCTCTTTACTTTATGGCCACCTGCAAAAAATGAGTATGGCACAGCTATATGACACGTGGGAACTAACTGTGGGAAGAAATAAGGATCGCATCAGATCTAAGAGCAGGGTCATAAACCTGACGTGGTGACATGCACCTATAATTCCAACACTTGGGAAGTAAATGCAGGAGGGTGGGAAGTTTGGGGTCATACTTGGCTACATAGTAAATCTAAGGTCAGCCTGAGCTACATGTGACATTGTCTTTAAAATGATGATGATGGTGGTGGTGGTGGTGGAGATGATGGTGATGATGATGATGATGATGATGATGATGATGATGACGACGTAGGGTCAACTCAAACAAATGTGGCCACTATGGGGAGCATTCCTGTGCATCTAAACAGTCATCATAGAATCCATTGCCTCAGTCACTGTGTTACAAATTCAATATAAGGAAAAAGCTCACCTTTCTTGAAAAAGCATGGTTCCCTACCCCCACCCCCTTTTTGCCTATCAGATATTATCATTGTGTGCACATCATAGCTCCCATTTTTGTACTGGTTTTCCAGGATCTATTCTTGGCAGTAGATTTAATGCTCAAAGAAGGCATCATCGGTTAAAGGATTTGATATGTTCTATTGATGTTCTCTTCCACATTTAAACGTCTCCTGTCTCTCCTGCACAGCTCTGAGGTCTTATGTGTATACACACATCTTTTATTATAAGCTCCCTCAAGTCTTCTTTGTAATACACAGGTTACAGTTATAAATCAGATCTAGCCTGGGCTGAAGGCTGAGCTGTCTTTGAGCAGCTCTGTCTTACAGGATTCTTAGAGACTGGGGTGGGAACTTTAGGCATTGGCTTGTCCTGCAAGCACTGCTGGCCGGTCTTCATTGCTGAGTCTTGTTCTGCAGCTAACCTCGGTGAACTTATCCATGTACTTATGCTTTTGTGTATATTTTGCTGCTGTTTCCAAGGAAAAGTACTTTTTGAATCCCTCTAGCTTTGCCTTAGTTGAACTCTGGGGAAGCAGGGTCATTTTCCTCATGTGTCTGTGTGTTGCTGAGTGTTGGATGTGGCACTGCCAACCAAACAGAGCATGACTAGAATTTAGGAATAAGGCGTTCAAGTTGAGTGCGGAGGCACAGTGAACCCAGGAGGTACACAACTGGCCTCCAGGGGCATGGCTGGCTGCTGTCTCTCCCCATTGGACAAATACTTTATACAAAGAAGAGCCACAGGATGCAGGGATTCCATAAGGGTTCCTTGGAAGTTAGTGATGCAACCCCACTTGCAGTGTCATCCACTGAAGCTTTGTGGAGACCCACTCCTGCAGCTTTGCAGATACCACCTCCAGAGGCTGCGGTGGAAGAGGGAGTAATAGGCACACGGAACCAACTGGGTCTGGGTTCATACACTTAGAATGCTTTGCCAAGCCAGAGCATGAAACAAAATTAGAATCTGTTTTTAAAGCTTGACTCTTTCACAACAGAAAACAGGCTTTACAAAGATGGATTTCTAGCAGTCAAATTAAGGGAGCAACCATGTACCCCCTAGGTCCCCAATAACCGGCTGTGCATGCTTTACTTTGAGGTCTACAGTTTCCCTTCTTGTCCCCAGTTGAGAAGGCCCCTTCTGCACTTGGGCATGAACCCCTTCCACAGCCCAGCTCTTACCTCTGGCTCCCTGGCCCCTGCAGAATCATCTCTCTCAACTGCCCCTAACCTAGTCTGGAAATGGCAGCCTTTCCCACTAAGCTAGTAAGCCTTCCCACCCTGGCCTTCCTTGGGCTAGTTCTACAACTTATTGGTTAGTTTCTGTATCCTAAATGTCAGAAGCAACTACCCAAATGCCATGACCTGGCTGGCTGTTCTCTTGAAACCCACAGCCTCACATCTCTGGCCAGCAAGCAGAGTCACTGGATATCACGTAACCGAGACAGAACGTAGAGCTCAGGAAGTGTAGAGGGAGAGGCTTTCATTGGGAGAGTGTCTGGTTAAGCAAATTTAAATTCAATTGACTTAATTATGAGATTGGTTTGTTTGATGGTTAATCTTCATTGTCAACTTGATTGCATTTGCATTACCAATGAGAGATAGCTCTACAGCTTGCTGTGAGGGCATTTCCAGAGAGGTTTCACTGAAAATAGACTTATCCTAAATGTGGGTATCTTCCCATGGGCTAGGGTCCTGGCCTGAATGGAGAGAAAGGCACGTGAACACTAGCACTCACGTCTCCCTGCTTCCTGACTGCAGATGCAGTGTGAGCCCGGGCCCCATGCTCCCTCACCATGCCTTCCCTGCCGTGACAAATCACCAACTAAAACAAACCCTTCCTTACTTAAGTGGCTTGTGTTAGACATTTTGTCACAGCAGTGAGAAAGGTGACTAGTGCAGAATCCTGGTTCCAGAAGTGGGGTTGTCATTGTGATAAACCTAGCCCCACCGTTCTGAAGCTCTTGCAGTCAGTTTATGTGGAAAACACGCGTGAGTTTGGTGCTGTGGCTGGAGAAGCCCTGCAGTGCTGCCAGCGGCTCAAGGCCACTCTGGTGGGAGTCTGGGAGACCAGAGTGCTGAGACACAACTGCAGACAGCGGAAGGCCAGCCCATGAGGTTTCAGAGCGGGTGGGGAGGGACTCAGGAGTCATTCATAATACATTCTGGCAAAGAACCTGCTGTGTTCTGAAAATATGAGTAAGACTGATTTCAAAAGTAAAAGACTAAGTTGTTTGGTGAAGGAAATTTCAAGATAGGGTAATGTCTAAGCTATGGTGTGTGACTGTTCACTCCTCTCTCTTCCTCACTTCCGCTCTCCCTCTCTCTCCCTCTGAGAAGGTGTCTCACTTTGGCTGGTTCAAAACTATGGACATCAGGCTGGATTAAAGGCATGTGCCACCAAAGCTAGGCTCACTATTCTCAACCCGATCTATAGTGAGAGGGGAATCTATATTGAGAAGGTGTGTCTCTGGCAGGATTTGGGGTAGTTTCATTTCTTTTTTTTTTTTTTTTTTTTTTTTTTTTTTTTAGTATTCTTATTTAATTTTAATTTATGTGTGTTCGTGTGAGGGTGTCAGATCTTGGAGTTACAGACAGTTATGAGCTGCCATGTGGGTGCTGGGAATTGAACCCGGGTCCTTTACAAAGAGCAGGCAGCCATCTCTCCAGCCTCGATATTTTCATTTCTATAGCCAATTGCCAGTCTTTCTATTTGTAATTGTTTGTCCTTCCACACCTACCCAAAAACATGAAGGTCAGGCAGTTTTCTTATTTGCCTAAAGGCAACCTAAGAGATATCTTACTGCTGATTGGTTGTAATAAAGCTGATGGCCAATAGCCGGGGCAGGAAGTATGGGGGTGGAACTTTCGGGCAGCTGGGGACACAGGGAGACACAGCGGAGATGGGAGATTTGAGGCAGACACAGAGGGGACCAGAAGGGACACTGGAGTGGAACAGGGAGGTAAAGAGCTAGCCATGTGTTGGCGACACAGGCTGGGAAGTCAGGCTAAGTTACAAGCTAGCCAAGAGTCTGCCTCAGTACAAGGCTGAAAGCTTTAAACTATATAGATGTCTCTGTGTCTTATTTAAACCTCCAGCAGGATCTGAGAAAGCCACATGATAGGGAACAGAAATGTGCAGCTTGGCAAGAAGAGAGTAAGTTTAAAGTTGTAGAGAAAGCAGCTGCCATTGTTAAAGGAACCAGCTCTGTTTAAGCAAGGGAGATGGCCCAGGGGGTGAAAGTGCTTGTCTGACAGGCCTGATGACCTGAGTCCAAGGCCTAGAGTACACTTTACAGTGCTGGATATAGTGGGAGGCATTGTTCATCCCAGCACTCCTATGGCAGGTAGGAGGCAGAACTGGTCAAAAGCCCACAGGCCAGTCAGCCTGGAGTATGCAACATAGCAGCAGAAACAGGGAGGCCTGGCTTGAGCAAAGCAGAGGTGAGGATTGACCCTTAAAAGTTGCCCTTGAACCTCCACATGCATGCTGAGGCATACGCATGCCTGTACCCATACACATCTGCATATGAACAAAATCAACTTTGAAAATTGCATAAAAAATAAGTTAGCTCTATTAAAAAAGCCTGGTTTGCTAGAGACTCCAAGTGAAGGGTCCACCGTGTGAAAAAATGCTAATTTAGAAGGGGAGAGCTGAACTGACAACCACACTGTCAGCGCCCCCTTGCTAAAAACAACTGGCTAGCGAAGTGTTTCTCCAGATTCAGCAGCCAAAGTGCACGGAGGCCATGAGAGGCTCAGCAGAAAGGGGCCAGAGCACACTTCAGGCAGGCAGCAGAACGTGGCAGTGTTGACCACAAAGTGCTAGTTTTGTAGGCATGCGAGTTACAGGATAAACAAGTTTGCACTGATGCTCTAGAAAGTCACGGAAGCTAGGCAATACATGGCAGAGCTGTGGAATTTCCCACAAGGAGGCCCTGTGAGGTCACTGCATAAAGCTGTGACGGTGAAGCAGGCAGCCTTGGATGCTGGAGATGCCAGGGATGGAGTGGAAGTCAAGAGAGCTGCAACACGGACTGCGGGTGGCAGAATTGGAAAGGCGAGGCTGCTAACACCTGTTGGAACCAGATGATGCCATTACGGATGTCCAGCTACAAACTACTGCAGGGTTGGCAGGTTTCCCTCTGTGGTTCCGGTCTTGCACTGTATGACCTTTCTTTGCTATGCCTCCATTCTTCCCTTTTGGAATGAGTAAGTATACCACTATATATTGAGAGCACGCAATTTGTTTTTCATTTTACAGGGGCTAAGTCAGGAGATTGTCTTGGGTCTCAGAAGAGACTCTGGACATTTTAGAAGAAGCTTTTTGATATTATTGGGCCTCTTATGACATTGGGGACTCTTACAGATTAACTAAATGCATTGTGCATCCTGAGATGTCCATGAGCCTTTGAAGGCCAGGGGTAGAATGCTATCGAATAAAGTTGATGTGCTTGGGTATCGGGTTGATAAGAGGTGGCCTTGTGATGGTTAATTTTCACTGTCAGCATGTTTAACTGAGGGGGTGGGGGACCCACTGTGAATGTGGGCAGCCACTATCCCATGGGCTAGGATCCACGACTCAATAAAGAGGAAAAAGAGAAGGAGGCAGCCAGATGAGCATCAGCACCCACGTCTCCATGCTTCCTGCCTGCAGACGGAATGTGCAGGAGCCTCACACTCCAGTGTCTGAGCCTTCCCTGCCATACCTACCACGCTGTGTACCCTCAGGCCGACAGGAACGAGCCCTCCCTTCAGTTAGTTCCTCTTGCTTGTGTTTCATCACAATGATGAGAAAACTAACAGGCTAAAACACCAAATAATACTTGGGGATAAAGAGCCATATGTTCCCAAGTTTACTGGGCAGACAAAAGAAAACACAAATACTGAGGGCCAAGCATTATTCTAGAGGCTGCATGTGTTCTAGTCAATTTAACCTTTATAAATCCAGTATCAGGTAGCTACCATCAACATGCTTGGTACTGCTAAAGAGACAGAACAAAGGGACACCCAGGGTCATACGGTCAGTACATGAAGGAACTGATTACCACTTAGACTTCGCGCCCCTGTTGACAGCTTCCTTACCCTGATCCCAGGGATGCCATTTCCCTCCCTAATCTGTCTGGGAGGGCACAAGGAAGGTCTGGAATGTTAGAGACTATGTTTTTATTTTTACATTACTATGAGCATAGGAGAAGCATGAGTTTCATTAGACAGCTTTGAAGAATTCCCATGGACCTGATTAAGATTCTCTCAGTAAATACGTATGCACAGAAAGAGGAGTATGTGAGATGGTCTGATGACCTAACAAAAAGTACCAGTATAAATAGGCATTATAACTGAACACTCTGCAAACCATCTTCTTCATACTGTGTTCGCTTTCTGCTTTGGGATAAACACAGTACTGTGCTTAACTTTTTAAATGGGTTACAATTTGCAGTCATAGTCATATTTGTTTTCCATTTCACAGACAAAGTAAATGATGAAGATTAGTGTCCCGGGCCACCAAGTCCCGGTGGACTTTGGTTTGGGTCTTCTGACTCTAGGAATCTTTGCCACTTTCTACTAATTTGGTCCTGGGGTCAGCAAAAGGCTACTGGGGCTGGGTATTATCAAGTGGGAATACTGGGCTGAAAAACCTAGGGGTACAGTGGGTAACCAAGAAGCCCCTCTTTATGAACCCGTGTGTGTGTGTGTGTGTGTGTGTGTGTGTGTGTGTGTGTACGCGTGCACACGCCTGTGTGCAGAACTCCATGCTGGACTCTACAGGTTCAAGAGGGCTCAGAACAGAATCACAGCAAGAGAAGACTGCTGCATGGAAGGAACGGTCTTTTCCATCACGGCCGCTTTGGTTGGTGCTACAGCGTCTGAAGCCACGAGTTTTATGCAGAAGAGCATTAGCAGCCTCACACACTTTAGAACAGACATCACAGGCCAACTGGACACTCTGAATCACTACTTAAAGATGTCATGGGGTGCAGGAAATACTCGGCCAAAGAGTCTTAAGCACAAGGGAACAGGGCACCGCAGTGGTGAGGTATCAGGAGGAATGGGAGCCTATGCACATTGCTCTACCAGAATGCATACAGCGAAGCGCTGTCTGTGACACTGTTTGAACACAGGGTCCTTAAGGAAGGAAAGGCTAGACGAGGTCATAGGTTGGGGCACTAATACAGCATGACAGCTGCCCTTGTAAGAAGAGACTGGAAAGGTGCTTTGTTTTGTTGTTGTTGTTGTTGTTGTTTTTGTTTTTTTTCTTAGCATGTAGAAAGAGATGCCTTGGGAACAAAGCAAGAAGATATCCATATGCAATCAAGGAGAGCGCCCTAACCAGAAACCACGCTGCTGGCACCCATGGCTGCAGTGTCTGAAACTGTGGGAGAAGACCATGCTGTTTGGTTTGGTTTTAGGTGCTGAGGTTGAGCTAAGTGCACACTCCACAGCGGAGTTACCATCCCAGGCTCTGTTCCTCTCGTTTCTAATCTACTCTATCTGGCATTTTATAGGTGCTCAAACCGCCTTGGCCTTCCCACCCTCTGGATTTTAGCCAACAATGATCTTTCAGCTATTTTTAAAAAGTGTAATATCTTCTTAATTCTTCAAGAATTTCATGTACTTTTATTATATTCGCCCCCACTCTTTCCCCTAACTCCTCCAAGATCCACCCCTCCACCTCCCAAACTCTCACAACATGATGTCTTTGTAAAAAATAACCCACACAGGCCAATTTATGTAGCCCATATACTCATGGGTGTGACGCCACCCACAGAAACATGGTCAGCCAGACCTACCAGAGGCCACATCCTTTTAAAAACGGACTCTTCCTCCCTCCCAAACCATCAATTGTCTATAGCCCCTGGTTAGGGGTGGGGCCTTGAGCTCCTTCCTCCTCTATAAGAGAATGTTGACCTGCTTGGTCCTGTGCAAGGTTTGTTTTGTTTTGTTTTTGCTGGTGACCACAGCTGCCGTGAGCTCATGCGCTGCGTTCCTGTAATATCCAGGAGACTCTCTAGTCCTTCAGCCACCATGCCTATTGGCGCTTCTGTCACACCATACCTGCGTCCCCCTCCCACTCTACACGGAAAGAACTCATCTGGGAATCCATCACACTTGCCTGCCGTAACTCAAAAATAAGTCTGTCTGCTCCGCTGACCTTTGGGCTCCTCGACAGAAGAGAATCTCAGTCGGTTTTCTAGTCATAAGGGGGTATTTTCTGAAGCAGGCAGCAAGGTGCCCAACTGTTGGAAGGACCCTGCTGTCTGGGGCTGTAGTCCTCTCTGTCTGGATAGCCATTCTGGAGCTTGTGTGCAGGGCTCCCTCTCCCCAGCAGGGCCTCCTGCTCTCTGCCTGACTTCATCTGGAGAGTGTCTTTAGACATAGATGCCCCTAAGCACATTTGATATATGGCCCTTGACACAGCTCCTGCTAGCTCTCCCCTCCCTGCGCCTATAGGATAATTAGGTACTGTGTTGCCGTTCATAGGATAGGAGCATGCTGCCAAACGCAAATCAAGCATCACTAAAGAAGTGCCTAATTTCAACCAGTTATGTTTACTTATCCTGGAAGCCCCATGCCCACCCCAAGGACTATATAGCCTTTGTTCTTCCCCAGGAAAGTTAAATCAGCTCCCTGAAGTGTTTCCCCAAGTGGTCATTCTCCATCGTGCTCACAGCCTTCTGAGCTCTGCACCTTGCCTTCTGCTCCTCCTGTTGTCGTGGGCTGGTGGCCTACAGCCCCCCAGGGAAGAGGAGACCCACATCCAACACTCACTGCACCTCCACAACTTACAGTGTGTGCCTCACACCTGCCTCCCCTAACTGCAATTCTGAGCCTCATCTGTACTTTCTATCACTCTGCACAGAACCAGGTAGTATATGCATAGGCAGTTTTACCAAAAGAAAGTGAATTTTGCTCCCAAAGCAGTTGTGTGGCTATAGAAGCTCACCCTGAGAACTGAAAATAGAAGTCTAATTTCTGTTTAAAGGAAAGATTCTTCGTCTACTTCAATTGCCAAATAAGCTTAATAGCAGAAGCCAGAATGGAAGCAACAGATTGAAGGAGAGAGAGGGAATGGGGTGGGGTGGGGGTGGGGGTGGGTAAGGGGAGTGGGGCGGGGGGAGGAGAGAGACAGATTTTTTGAGAGAGTGAACATGAATGCTTTCGATTTCAGGATTGTGACCGCCCATACAGGCTGAGTAGAGGTCACAGCTACAGGACTGGGCACCAGCATGTACTCAATGTGCTACTAGCCAGGGACATAGTCAGAAGCACTTCATAAAAACAGTATGAGGCCAGGCATGATGGCAGATTACTTGTAATCTATGTATTTAGGCAAGGCCAGCCTGGTCTATATAGTGAGTTCCAGTCCAGCTGGAGCTACATAACAAGACCTTGTCTCAAAAAATAAAAAGAAAGAAAGAAAAGAAAAGTGTGTGTTGCGGGGGGGGGGGGGGGGGGGGGGGAGAGAACCTTACTGTATATTAAGCAGCAAAGCTACAAACAAAGCCACCTCTGTGTACTTAACAAGGCCAGATGGGGCAGTCACTTAGGTGAGGGTCCCCTGACAATACAAAGAAGCCCTTTCTGCTCCCATAGCTCTGCCCAGCACAGGCCACTGAGCCCCTCTACAGGTGTGCTACTACTTGAGTCCAGGTTATCCTCATCCTTAGCTCCTGTCTAACTGGAAATGTGGCGAGCTGGGAAAGCATCACCTGTAGCACCTCGCAGGAATGGACTCTCTGGAGTCCCGTGCTCCTGAGCAGGAGACATGAGGCAGCAAAGGCCCGCAAGGACTGGAGACACTGTGTGCAAGCACAGGCCTGTGAGTGGAAGGGACAAACTTCCCAGTCTCCGCACTCCTACCCAAGGCCTGGCTCTGGACACAGGAGAGAGTTCCTAGCAGTGCAAAGAAGTGAGCCCAGGTTTCCCCAGAGTGCCCCTCCTGCCTGCCACTCTTAGCTCGCCTTATTCCAATCATCTGTAAGCAGATACACTTTAGAGACTGGGAGTGGTACCCAGCCCTGTACACATTCCTCTGCAGGTCCAGGACCCATTAACCAGTGAGGGCAAATGTGGCCGGAAGGAAAGATACTTGAAGAGATTTACAGTCTGTGGCCAACTAGCCAGATGTGTTAACCTTCCCGCCTGACTTTTCTCCTCTCGGTGCTCTTTGCAGAGTGCCCACCCCACCCCTTTTACTCACTTTCCTTTCCCTGAAGAAGGCCAATGTCATTTGCCCTGGGGGTGGGGGGACCACCGTCTGAGGGCCATCTTGGGTTCACATATGTGCCTGTCTTCACAGGGCACTTGTGATGAAGACCCTCCTACTCCAGTGTGCACAGGCACCATGACCATTTCTCTTAGAGCCTTACCTCCCTATGGGTTTCCATAGACACGGGAGTTCCAACTACAGCCAGTGAAAATGTGGCCGGAAGGAGTTCTGAACACTTCCCTATCCAGAATGGTGAGCCTACAGTATGTGCAAAGCAAGCTTTTAGAGAAAACACCCCCTGTGTGAGAGGAAAAGGAGGTGCCTGTCTCTGCAGCCCTCTTCTTCCTTCATTTAAGGCTGGTCACACCAGTTCCTGGCTCTGGTCAACGGAGCAGTTACCTCTATCCCTAGATGCCGCCTGCTCCCCTTTGCACTCTGAATGTGACAGCAACTTGGCTATGGTCAGTTTGGATTCAGCTCTAGCAGCTAGCTTTCCCAGTTCTGGCAGAGACAGAAGGCCTTGAGCAATTATGCGAGTCTTCAAACCCAGGCATGGTGTAAACTCAAAGCATTCGAGGTACATGTTTACCTCATATCTCCTTTTTGTTTTCTTTTACAAATTTCCACATTTAAAAAAGCCTCAACTGTTTTAAGGGACAAGGATGTAGACGTGACACACATTTCAAAGGCACTGTCATGCCCCGCACTTCTCACTCCCAGGAATGCCACCTTCACTTTCCTTGGGAGTACGTACCATTTTTTTCTCCCTTAAATTGACATTTCCTATCTATCTCCCCACTCCTCTTCAGTGTATGGAATAAACACCCCCATGCCCAGGTCGGCTCTAGGCTTTTGAATCTGTTGTAAGTTTCAGTGCACTCTACAGCTCCACAAACACCCACACACGTAAGACCCACGCCACCTGCCACTACCTTTGAAAAGGAGCTAAAGTTAGCTCAAGCCTTTCGTCTCCCAGCCTACCGTACACTTCTGACTTCAGGGCAGATCTTTTTTTACACCTTCTTCTTTTCCCTTTGGAAAACTTAGTCCTCCAAACCTATGCAAGAATGACAAAGTTGCGATGTCTAATCGCCACCTTTCGGTGTAAAGCCAAATATAATAAGTAGCGAGTGGGAAGCGAGGCTGTCTTCTATGTCTGCTGAAACCTCGTGCACTCTCGTATGTAGTTAGTGCTCAAATGCTTTGAGTGATGGGAGAGTTCAGATGCTAGGTCTCTGAATACCTAATTCAGGAAGTTCTCTGGGCTCTAAGAAATAGCTCAGTGAGAAAAGCCTAAAACATTAGGAAGTGATATTGGAGATGACAAAGAACCCACAGCTGAAGCCTGTGATAAGTGATACGACCACACCAAGGTAAAATATACAAGTGGAGTGGTCCCAGCTTTCTGGATGGTTCTCTGAGATATTCTCATGCCATATGAGTCTTCCGAATGACCTTGAGAACCTGTTGTTAAGGAGTCCTCAATGCACCTCCTGAATTACACTGTCTGAAATATATGTGTTGGCATGGGGGAAACTGTCTCTACATGGCTTGGTTAAGGTTCCTACTGCAGGGATAAAACACTGTGACCAGAAGCAACTTGGGGAGGAAGGGTTCATTTCATCTTAAACCCTCAGGTCACATGCTCCATCACTGAGGAAAGTGAAGGCAAGAATTTGAGGGCAGGAGCTAAAGTAGGGGCCATGGAGGGATGCTGCTCATTGACTTGCTCAGCCTGCTTTCTTATATATCCAGGACCATAGCTGCCCAGGGTGGCACTGTCCACCCTCCCATGCCAATCTTTCATTAAGAATATGCCCCACAAACTAGGCGTGGTGATGAAGGCCTCTAATCCCAGCACTCAGGGTGGCAGAGGCAGGCAGATCTCTGTGAGTTCGAGGTCAGCTTGGTCTACAAAATGAGTCCAGGACAACCAAGGCTACAGAGAGAAACCCTGTCTCAAAAGAATAACAACAAAACCAAAAAAACAAAAACCAAAAAAACAAAAAACAAAAAACAAAACAAAACAAAGACTACAAAAGAAAGAAAAAGAAAAAAATGCCCCA
>OU015755.1:96923884-96935541 GCA_907169655.1 Acomys percivali | reverse complement strand
ACTCTTCTCCCCCTTTATGTGGCAAGGGAAAAGATCCTGGGTGAAGCAAACATTTCTCAGATTTCAGCTTTTGAAATGTGTAGTCCTTGTGGTAAGGGGTGTTTTCCCGCCCCTTCTTCACTTAATCTGCCAGCTCCCATGGGAGACCATTAGCTCAGCTGCTGCAGTGAACTCTGGGCTTCTTGAAGGCTCACACAACCCCCAGCTACTTGCCATGCAAACAACCTGGGAGACTCATTTTCCTTGCAATGCAGTAGGAGGAGTAAATTACTGAGATAAGTAGATTATTGGGGAAAAAGTCACACTCTGAGGCCTTATGAAATAACCAAGCCCTGGGAAATCCATCCCCCTAAGTCCCTGGCCCCTAATGGCGCACACATTCATTACTGGACCCGGTGATCGACAACGCAGAACCTTCTTCAAAAAGTAGCAAGGACTCCCACTAGGCTGATTTCCATTTAACTTTCCAAACAGTGAATTCTTTCATTTTGGTGGGTGAGGGTCATCATCTATGAGGCGAACTGAAGGACAGGGACCAACTATCAGACTTGTAAAAATTTAAATTCCTCTGAAATAGAAAAACAGTAAACACTAGGATGTGGCCTTACTGACTTCTTTGTGTTTGTTTCATAATTTCACATTTGAAAGTTCAACTGTGACCAAAAATGTCTCCCCTGTAAGGAATATTTCCTTGCCCAGTATAGTGGCACACATCTTTAATCTCAGCATTCTTGGAACAGAGGCAGGCTGAGCTCCATGTCTGAGGTCAGCCTGGGCAACAAGAGAGTTCCAGGTCAGCCAGAGCTACACAGTGAGCCCCTATGTAAGGACAAAAATGAAACAAAACAAAGTGTTTCCTCAAATTGACAATTAATTGTTAACTTGATAACAGCCTGAGATAATGTTCTAAAATAATATCCAGGAACTCAGCCACGTTCTGGAGTCAGAAATAACCCCACATCTTCTAGAAAGAAGGAAAAATAAAACAACAGACAAACACAACCTGCATCAACAAAATGGGAACTCTGACAAACAACACAAATAGGAGTACGGCAAGGTGAAGGCTGTGAGCACCAGTACTGACCACGTAACTGCCTGAACAGCCGTGCCAGCAACACAGGCACCTTGAGGACCCAAGAGCTACTTAGGCACTGTAATCTACAGATGAGTGCTAATGGATGCTCAACAAGTCACCAGTTCTGGGAAAGCTGCGCCTGCATAAGGGAGGTGAACCTTTCTGCTTGCCTGTCTTAACCACAGACTATTCACTGGCATGGGAGGCTCACTTCCTACTTGTCAGGCTGACAAGGCCTGGGTGAGGGTGGCGACCACAGAGGATGAGGCAGTCTCTGGAGCAAGAGCACTGGGCTGTCTTCTCTTCCCTTTTTGGCCCTGGACCACTGCAGCGTATGCATACACATCTATCTTCCTCCGACTGGGGCAGACTGACTTCAACCTCTTAGCATCTCTCTGTCTCTAAGTGTCTTTCTATATCCAGCCCTTCCCTTGCCCTAGCTGTTTCTTTCTGAGATGAGATCTCACTACCCAGCCTAGGCTAATCAAATTGGCAACCTACCTGCTTTATGTTCCTAAGAGCAGCAATTTGGTGGTACTAGGGTTTGAACCCAGGGCCTCCTAGGTAGGCACTCTGCCCTATCCTATCTCCTAGGCCAAGAATTTGTATTTTGAAAGAAGAGAAATTAGTGAGTTAATATAGACAAGCCATCAATATGACTACTTAGCTACTGGGACCATTTATTTATCTGTTAACAGTACCGCAGCCTATTTTACAATAGCATTGAGATTCAAGTCAGGATAATATGGAATAAAAAACACTTGCTGGCTATTTTAATGAAGTATTGCTCTAAGAAGCTGAGAAGTATAGTATTAATAATGAAATACTAATTAGATTTTCAGTTACAGGGAAATAGCTTTTAATATCAGTGTGGTAGTGCACCCATGTGCTTTGGAGTGTCTATTTTAATTCTGGTTAAGAGCAAGCCAAAGAAAGCCAGACATGGATGATTTGAACATCAGCTCAAGCACTTACTGTGTGACTTTGGGCAAATGACTTAGCTTTTCTGTGCTTCAGTTTCTTCAACTCTAAAATGTAGACCTTCCAAGTCTCACTGGACTGCTGCAAGGATTCACCGGCTTAATACGGTACCCCGTACACCCTGGTTATTTATAATAAGGGTTGGCAAGTATTACATTCTTATTGTTAACTATAGTGAGGAACTCATACCACTGTGGGACATTACCAGGTATGTGAAGGGACACTAAGCACACACGTCGGCTGGAAGGATGGGAAAGCTGGGAGCTGGCAGAGTGGGGCTGGAGAGCTCACGTGGAAGGCGCGCACACCCCATTGACATGACGGGTGCAATCACTCTGAGGTAAAGAGCAGACATGACTGACGTGGGAAGGCGGGGTGACAGTGGTCCAGAGGGAGGAAGTGTTAGTTGTGAGTGGAACAACTCCAGACGTTCAGATGCAGGTTGATGCAGCTGTGGATACGCTGGGGGAACTACAGCGTACAGCGTTGGGCTGAGCTTCCATCTCACATTGTGCGTGTCTAGGCTGGCGACAGGGAAAAGGAAAAAGTGGTCACTGTGAACGAGTATCAGAGGCCTCAAGGAGGCCAGGATCAGAACACCAAATGTCCATCAGTTAGGGTGGTGTTGCCGCTGTTGTCTCTAGGCCAAAGATGACACCATCTACTGGAGCTTACTAAATGGGGATGCTAAAGGGAGGGGATAAAAGTCTCAGAGTAACCAGAAAACTGAGTTTGGAGAACAAATATCAGGAAGGGCGGAGCCAGAGCCAGTCCACTGCCCCAGCTGCCTGCGAGGTTACACGGGAGGACAAGAAGTAGATGCCTGTCTTCCCTGTGCTGCCCAGAGACAGCTAGGCACTCCCCATCACCAGCCTGCAGAAGCCCCGGCCCCTGTGAACAGCGCAGACTTCACACTGCTCTCTTCTAGGAACCAGGCCACCCATGGGGTTCTCATGACAGCAAGTAAAGAGAAACAGACTTTTATTTTCAATTGTCTAGCCTCTGTAGTTCAGGAGGAGGAAGGAAGAAGCAGGACTGAGTAGTGAGGGCGCCAGTCAAAGCAGCTGCCAGAAACAGGAACACGGGAAGTGATGGGAAAACAGGGAGGTGGGCTCTACAAGGCATGTAACATCCCCTTACACCGCACTACTGCTCTGATTTTGCCTCGCGATAAGAAATTATTTATACACCTGGACAACTCCTCTCCTGACCTAACCTTGGGGCAGGACGTGTATCTGAATGACTTCTGTGCCCTCCCTAGAAACCAGAAAGCATCTTGAACTCCTTGAAGAATGAAGAACAAATTATTCTACGCTCCCACCGGCTCGCTTGGTGATTTCTAGCGTTTGTGTGGGAGAATGATCACCACGTGATTAGCCAGCCTCTCTGGCGTGTCTTTAACATACATATGAAACCTCTAAACTCACTGTTCTGAGCCCTGCTCTACTGACTGGTAATCCAGGAGATTATGCTACTGAGAATATTATCTTTTGCATCTGTAAAGGTCTGTAATGCCTGATGAAGAACATACTCAGAAATGCTTGGTGTGGACATCCAGATGTTATCCGGGACCTGAGGGCAGGCCCTGTACTCTGTTACTGCGATTCTCTGACTAATATCAGGAGATACACTATTTGGTCTTCATCCAGCCTCTTGGTAATTGTTCCTGACCCCTTGGATCTCCACCCTTGCGTCTTTTACATGCTTATGATGGCTGGTAGCTGGCTACTCTTGGACATCCCTGGGATGGCAGATGCTCGGCAGGGACATTGGGTACCTTGCTTAGTGGGACAGGACTTTCAGGGCCACCCATGACTTCAGGGGGAAATAGAAGTTGAAGATTGAGTTGATTTATGGCTAATGCTTTAACCAATCATGTATACAGAACAAAGCTTCCATAAGAATCCGAAGGACAAGTTCTGGAGAGCTCTGGGCTGTGGGTGCGGAACTCTGGAAGTGCTGGAAGTGGTAAGGCCAATGAGGGATAGAAGAACACAGACATGCTGACCGTAGAAGCATCAGAAGTGAAACGGTCCTGGGGACTAAACCCTTACAGGGGGATGTGACTCTCTGTGCATGGTACCAGAAGTGAATTAAATTGCATGATACCAAATTGGTATCAACCAGAGAACTGACTTGTGGGGAAACCCCAAACACAAGGTAGCAGAAGTGAATTATTGAGAGTGAGGAGACTGCATCAGGAGAAAACAAGTGGTTTCTTTCTGAATCTCAGATTCAAAGGATGTGGTCTGGGGTTTCTGTAGCGTCTGTCTATTCATACAAGATGAGCAGGAAGAACAGATCATGTGTAGTCTGGAAATAGTTAAGAGGTGATAAACAGAAAGAGGGCATGAAAAGGCCAGAGCTCTGTAACAGTGAAGAAAACCAAAGAGGAATCACTGAGAGAAAGAACTCCACACATTTCCAGAACGTAAACAGGCTAAGGCTGAAAGCTAACACTAAGACACAAGCTGTGGCCTGGAGCACACATGAGGAGGAGCCTGACAGGAGTACAGTCCCTCAGTGGGCTCTGGACAGTGGACAGCAGCAGGACTGAAAGGGGTCACTGAAGATCTTCACAGAGCCACTCCCCCAGTTTCTGAAGAAACTTGAACAAATGGCCTTTCAGCCTTGGAGCTGCTGGTGTGGGCATCAGCGGTTGTCCTGGGGCACCGTCCTTGGGGGGAGAGGTGGGGGGGCCGGACACCAGGGATGGGAAATCCACCAGTTACCCAGATCTGTGCAATTTAAGAGCTTTCTTTCAGCCTTTCTCCTGCCATAGAACTTGCCGGAGACAGATCCAACACTCTAGCAGAATCTGCAGCATGAAATAAAAACCAAAGGGGGCTGGAGAGATGGCTCAGAGGTTAAGAGCACTGTCTGCTCTTCCAGAGGTCCTGAGTTCAATTCCCAGCAACCACATGGTGGCTCACAACCATCTATAATGTGATCTGATGCATACTGTATACATAATAAATAAATCTTAAAAATAAAAAAGAAATAAAAACCAAAGAAACAGAAAAGTCTAGTTCTAGGGTACAGACACAATTCTAACAACAGAAGGGTACTTGAAAACCTCACACCAGACAACTATCATTAGCTAGTAGTCTTTGGGTCTGTCTGTCTGTCTGTCTGTCTGTCTGTCTACCCACCCACCCACCCATCCATCCTGTGTTTTATATGTATGTGGACGATGTACATGCTTATTGCCAGTAGAGGTCAGAAGAAGGAGTCAAGTGCTTGGAACTGAAGTGACAGATGGCTGTGAGCCAATACACGGGTGCTGGTAACCCAACCTAGGTCCTCTGCAAGATCAGCAAATGCTCCTAACTGTTCAACCATCTCTACAGCCGAGAACCAATTAGTATCTTGAAAATATATGGAAAAAATACTACACCTATAAAAACAATGACCCTGCTGGAATGAACTCTTGCAGCTGGGGGTACAGGCCCTTGGTAGAAAACATGCATAGCATGTATAAAGCCCCAAGCTCAGTCTTCAGCATCCCACATTAAACTGAAACAAGAAAGAAACACTAAAGGACAAAAGAGCTCTTAGAGATTCAGGGATACACAGTCTTATGCACTGTCAGGCAGCATAAGACTAAAAGAAAAACCAACACAATAACAATATGGCTTAAAAACAAGCCATAAGCAAGCACAACCATCAGCAACACTGTATATTATTATTATTAATTTTTTTTGAGACAGAGTTTCTCTGTGTAGCCTTGGCTGTCCTAGACTCACTTTGTAGGTCAGGCTGGCCTCGAACTCGCAGCAATCCACCTGTCTCTGCCTCCCGAGTGCTGGGATTAAAGGTGCACCACCACGCCCAGCTAACACTGCATATTATTTGACAATGTATATTCTGGAGGAAAATTATTTATGATTTAGAATGTTACATCCTGTCAAGCTGCCAATCAGATATGAGGATTGGAAGGGTTTTTTTGTCGTATGTGAGAATTCATAAGGTTCATCATTCTTAATACCTCTTCTTTCAAAAACAAAACAATACAAGATTGAGAACAAATTTCAACAAAATGAGGTTTTAAGAAATTGAAGAAAGATAAGGGATCAGAGAAATAGAACACACATAGAACACACCTAATTTAGATACTGTGTAAAAAGTTGTTATGCTGTATTGTCTAAAGAACTGACAAGGAAAAAAGCCCTGCTAAATATGTTTACAGATTTTCCCCAGGTGTTTTCAGTCTTTGTTTGAGCCCCTGCTGGTTGGCTGGTGTGGTAGTTCTCAGTTCTTAGAGCCCCTGCTGGTTGGCTGGTGTGGTAGTTCTCAGTTCTTAGAGCCCCTGCTGATTGGCTGGCATGGTAGTTCTCAGTTCTTAGAGCCCCTGCTGATTGGCTGGTGTGGTAGTTCTCAGTTCTTAGAGCACCTGCTGGTTGACTGGTGTGGTAGTTCTCAGTTCTTAGGGCCCCTGCTGATTGGCTGGTGTGGTAGTTCTCAGTTCTTAGGGCCCTGCTGGTTGGCTGGTATGGCACACACAGGTCTACTCATGCATTATACATCCTCTCTTCTTCCTGTCACTTCTGTGGCTACTGTAGTACCTACACTCTGCTTCCTGTTGCCTTGGTTATGGATCATGACTGCCTTCCCTCCTCCTCTCATCTCTCTGCCCTTTGCTTCTGTCAGATCTTGGTGGGTCTGTGTTCCTTTTTACAACACAATCAAGATTTTTTTTTTTTTTTTTTTTGCTCTAGGAGGGGCCCTAGAGCAAATACTGCATGTTGTCTAGTCGTGATATTCAGGTGCCTCCTGGAAAGAGAACTGTGGAGCAGTGAGATGGCTCAGTGGGTTAAGGTGTTTGTTGCCAAGCCTGGCCACCTGAGTTTCATCCCCAAGACCCATAGATCAAAGGAGAGAGCCAGTTTCCACAAGCAGTCCTTAGATCTCCACATTTATGCCATGATGTGTGTGTGCATCTGTAGATCAGGTTAAGTGATCAGGAGGAAACTCCTGCAGAATGTGACCTTATTGACTGCTTTGTGTTTACTTCACAAATTCCAAGTCAACAACAACACTTGATTAATACTGTGTTCAAATCTACCGTGACAGAATATGTCTCCTCTGTAAGAAGCAGCACTTCCCTTGCCTAGTATGGCAGCATGTGCCTTTAATGCCAGGACGAGGGAGGCAGAGGCAGGAGCATCATCTCTCTGAGTCGAGGCCAACCAAGTCTACACAGCAATCTCCAGGCAGGCAAGGGCTACACAGTAAGACCCGGTCTCAATAAACAAAGCTAAAGGGAGGAATGGGAAAATAGACTGGCTGTTTTCCCTCTATCCTTCAAAAGTGCATTCAAGTATTATTTAATTATTTTAGAAGATTTTTAAAAAGTAAAATTCTGTTCTGTAATCTAAACTTCTGGGCTCATGACCATAAGAAGAGTAAGCGTTGATAGATACTACTGGGCATCTTTTCCTTTGATATAGTTGCTATCCTTCGGTGACCCAGACATGAGCCAGCTGCACCCAGGCTCTAGTGGAGTTCTAAGATGGCATTGCCAAGGGGCATGTGGTAAATGATGTGGGAAGTACAACTGATGGGTTATGGGTCATCTCAGGGAAAAAAAAAAAAAGTCCCCAGTTTCATTGCCGGAATAACCCTGGGTCTTACCCGACTTCCACGGCCTTGCTGGACAGAATAAGTAAAATGTCTTATATTTTTCCTTTTGAAAGCACCAGGAACAGCTCAAGGATTTGCACAGCAGAATGAAAGAGGAGCTGTCACTGAGTTCCTTAGGACTCACACAGCTTGAAAGGAAAGAGGAGGCCCACAGGGGGCCTGAGGACCAAGCCCAGCAGGGGAGACTGAGCACTTCCCCAGCCCAGGGGGTGGGACCGGAGCTCTTAAAGCCACAGATCTCCTCTGTGGGCACAGAGGCCCTCGCAGCAGGGATCCATTCACACCAGTCACCCTTGGAGACTGCTATTTATGCTAAAGAAATTTATCCCACTCCATTGTCTGCTTCTTGTCCAGGGTTCTCTTGGATCCCTTGTTTACGGCCTTAGTCCTATATTGTGAGCAGTGCAATGGACAGGCCATCTGAGAGGGCAGCGATGGCTAATGATGGGTCTGTTAGCTCTGAGTCAGCCTTGCCTTTGTGAACCAAACCCAATTTGGGTGCATTTGATTAAAAAAAAAAAAAAAGTGAAAGCAAAAGCCTCATTTGAGGTTTAAGGACTGCTAGTTGTGTTCCATTCCTTTCAGGGGAGAAATGGGACGCCAGGGGAACCCACAACCTTTAAAATATTTATGCTCCCATTCCTTTGGAGGCAGGGCTGCTACACAGATCGCCCTTACCGGCAGCGCGTAGGCGCAGACACTGCAGCTCCTTCAGGTTAGCAGGGCCTTCTAGTCAGCAGAGGCGCACTCATTTTTATCTTGTAAGAACTGCAGGGAAGCCCCTTCTGAAATGTTTCCTTTTGAGGAGGAATTTAAACATCCGACCCTGCCTTCCTGAATTCTGCGAACCAAAGCCTTATAAATCCTTTGAGTTGACAGATCAATTATTCCTTCTAACAGCTAATGAACAATAACCCTTGGAAATTTCCTCCTTCACTGGGCTTAAAGCAGGAAAAAAAAAAAATTAAAAACCTCAGAGGGGGGAAAAATCAATTAAAGACTTCTGAGCAATAAAAAACAATTAAATTCATTACAGTTTTATAAAGAGCTATACTTTCTTCAAGAGCTATCATTTCTACATTAAAAACACATCAAATAGCCCTGTACTTAATAACTATCATAAATGTTCCTAAATATGCTTTAATTTCATATCGAGTCCACTCAAAGGGAGGGAAGTAAAATACGACATGGGAAGACAGTCAAGGACCGCAGAGGCAATTAATAAGGGTGTGGGCGCACAGAGCGCTCTCCGGGTAGGCTCTCAGGGGTGCTGGAAGTTGCAGAGAGCACGTACCTCCAGCGTACACTCGCCTGGGACGGCAGAGCTGAAGTCTAGATGGTTCCTTCTGCTGAAGGAAGGAGAAGGTGGTAGGAGTTCCATGAGTAGTACAGGCTGGACATGCATCATGGGCGGGACGCTGGGAGTCAGGGTGGTAGAAAGAGGCTGGGCCTAATGGGAGAGCGCACAGCCCCAGTGGCTCAGCAGGGCGTGGGGCGTGGGCTACGGATATCATATTGTAGCCAAGCAATGAAGGGAAACCTGAGACCCTGGGCAGGAAATGTCCACACTATAGCTTCGTGTTTACCTGGGGACCTGGAGCATGGCCATGGCCCAGCTGACGACCTCTGTTCCCCTCAGCTAGTTCCTAACAGCCGAACTGTAAAGCCTCGTTTCCAGTTGCATCTACTTTCTGCATCTTTAACAGCTCTGGAGATGGATGCCCAGAGAGGGTCATATACATGCCAGGGGCAGCACAGGCCTCTCCACCCTGTGCTCCTGGTATACAGTGTAATGTGAGTAAAGAAAGGAAGGCTTGAGAGTTGGGAGAGCTGGGCTGGAATCAGCGCCATTGCTACTTGGTCTTGGTTGCTTTGTTAGTGTAAGGGTAACTGTAACTAACGCACTCTCATAAATAGGAAATATAATAAAATACACCAACCTGCTTACATGGGCATTAAAACTGCACACCAACTCAGAACCAATATGATTCTGGATCAAGGATTCACCTCATAGGTGTTGGCCTCTAAAGGCACACAGGTTCCCACCATAGAAGGATCCCGAGATGGAGCTGCTACATTGACAGTCCTAGTACTTTCTGAACAAGGAGCATTTTTACTTTGCACTGGGCCCTATATAGAACCGTATGCTTCAATGAGAGGGGACCCCGAAGGAGATGCCCACGCATGGCAAGGGATGCCCAGGAGAGCTGTGAATCTACAGTAGACACACCAGGCGCTTGGTGTCAGAGCCCATTCCTCACATTTGTGGGATGGTTTGCATATGAACCCAGGTAGTCAAAAGGGCCAAAGGTCAACATAGCCCTGGCTTTCCCACTAGCTCATGCAGGAACAATCAAGAGCCGGGATGCAGAGTGTGCAGGGATGTTAGTGGCGTTCCCTCCACCCCGTGGCCTCTCCTGTCCAGCACTGGTTAGTGATGTGAACAGGGCAGCAACTGTGGCAGTGAGGAGTGTAGTCATTATTTTTCTTGTGGTCACGATGGAATGCTGACCAAATGCACCTTAAAGGAGGAAGGGGCTTATTTGGGCCTGTAGTTTGAGAGGCTACAGTCTGCGCCCCGTAGTCTGAGAGACTACAGTCTGCACCCCATAGTCTGAGAGGCTACAGTCTGCTCCCTGTAGTTTGAGAGGCTACAGTCTGTGCCCCAGGAGGGAAAGGCACGGGGGGGGGGAGGGGAGGGGCATGGGGGGGCAGGTGGCTCCATGACGACAGGAGTACAGTTGGGACTCTCCACCTCTGGGAGCAACAGGAGGCAGAGAGTGCACAGGGAGTGAGGCCAGGCAATGACCCCAGTGGCTCCTTCCTCCAGCAAAGCTCCACCCCCTAAAGGCTCCACAACCTCCCCAATCGGTACCATAAACTGGGGACCAAATGTTTAAATATGAGTCTGTGGGAGAAGGGTCATATACAAACTACAACAGAACAGCTCTATTGGTGACGCTGTGGTTCTGACTGCCTTTAAGCTTTCTCCATTTTCTAGCCTGAATACCCAGCCCGCTCCATGATTTATTTTTAAAGCTACTCAATATTATTTCTTTCTCCTTCTTTAAAAGAATCCCTGTTTCGAGACAAGGTATCCCATAGTACAAACTTGGGGCAACCTCCTGGTTAAGATTAGAGATGTGAGTCACCACACCCAGCTTCACTATCCTTTCAGTGACCCCACCCCTTTTATTCAGCTGATCAGCAGTCACGGTGGCTGGCCGATAAGACCCTTTTCTGACACAGTGCTGGGTTCTCAGTAGTTCCTCAGCCAATGGACAGGTAAAGGCTTCAGGGAGCTGAGGCTAGGGTGGGGCCTCATATACATCTTTGTACATAAGGGTCCCTGGGAGATGGTTGGCCCACACACCCTCTGAAGAGCATTGTGGATCTTTCAGGAATATTTGCCGATGTGAATAATACTGAAGCAGGGATGTTAATAAGCAGAGAGCATGCAAAGAAGAGCCTCAGTCATGGGTGACAAACCTTGAGGCTGGCCAGCTCCCAGGGATGCTTCAGGGTCAATGGCCATCTTAGGGCTTGTAAGGATATCCCCAACTGTCATCAAATTGTCAAGACTGAAGTTCCGGAAATTCCACATCATTCATGAGCAGAATATGAGATGTCACTCCTCCAGGGTATGTAATTAAGATGGTGGCTGAGTCTCTCAGGGACTTCTAGAGCATGGCAGGGCTGAGGTATTCTGGGACTTTGAAAGCTAGCCACCACTTGGGAGAGACTCCTGCATATATGACAGCCACAGGAAAGGAGAAACAGAGAGCATCCGAGGTGTTGAATACGCCAGTCTGCCTCTGGCACACCTGGATCAAGGATGCTCTGGGTAGTATTGCCTTGGCTTTTACAGGTGTGCTAACTACAGCAACCACAGCCTATATTTAGACAGAGGCTGTGTGTGTGTGTGTGTGTGTGTGTGTGTGTGTGTGTGTGTGTGTGT
>OU015755.1:96904309-96923874 GCA_907169655.1 Acomys percivali | reverse complement strand
GTGTGTGTGTGTGTGTGTGTGTGTGTGTGTGTGTGTGTGTGTGTGTGCGTGCGCGCGCACACGCGCGCGCCTGTGTGTGTAAAAGTCCAGACAAGCTCTCTTTCCAGTTGAACTGGACTCCTGGCTGAAACAAAATTACTTGGCTTTTGGCATCACATCTTTATTTCTACAATGCCACTTGGCTGGCTGACTGATTTCTAGTCGCTGGGTGAAGGACCTTGGGTATAGGACAGTATCGTTAGCATAGAAAGACCCAATCATGACAATTCACCAGAAAGCCCAAGATGCAGCCCAAAGGGTTCTGAATAGAAGGGATTTGGGGGTATGGGGTGAAAAGCTGCAGTAGGGAAGGGGAGAAGGCCAAGACACACAGGGAACTTGGTTCTCACTGCAAACCACAGGGCAGTGCTTAAGGTTAGACTCGGGGTCCACGTCTGGAAGCAAAGGGCAACTGCGTGGCGTTGGCTAAGGGTCGCAGATCAGGCAGAGGGAATGGTTGGATCACGCAAACTCAGCAAAGCAGGAGGGAGAGGCCAGGGACTCCCAGGCCAGGGGTGGGCTGAAGGAGTGCGGAAGACCCCAGGGGTGTCTGCAGCTGGTCACTGCCAAGAAGAAGGTGAAAGTCTGCAGCTCCCAGCTGGTAAGGGGGGAGGAGGGCAGAGGTGTGGATCCCCTGGGAGGTCCCCAGGGCTTCAAAGCACAAGGCAGAGATGGGTAGGGAAAGAAACAGAAGGGAGAAAGCTTTCCAGAATAAAGTACTCATACCCAGGGCTTTATGTGAATTTATCACCTCTTATTAGAGCCTTTTGAAATGCGAATTAGCTGATTAACCACTGCTCACAGCCTCCCAGCTGTTCTTTATTCTCCGGCATTCAGCAACTTTGTTCTAAATAGGGCAAGCCACAGTAGCCCACCAGGGGGAAATTATTCTCAGGGTTACAAGAACAGTGACCAGGCAAAATTGTGCCCTGGGCTGGAGGGGATCAAGTGATGGGGGTGGGGGCTGAGTGTGCTGCACCCACAGCCGGGCTCTGGCTACCTCTGGCTTACAGTCCTGCGCTCTGGCTGGTGATACTGTTTAGCCCTGCGGACCATGATGGTCATCAGGACTTAAAAGGGACTGTGGAGAATAAGAGAAACCCTTTCTTCCCGCGCCCCATTTATGTTTACTATCCTCGCCTTCTGAAAGGTTCATTACTTCTAGGTCTGTGCCCCCCCCCTCCGCCCGTCACCCCCACCCCCACCCGGAATGGTCGGGCACTTGCACTTGCTGTAGCGCTGTTTGGGACATGGTTCACATGTATGCACAACAGGCTGGCCTCTGGCAGAGCCAGGCTCCCACTTGCTCCTGCCTCCAGTTTGGCAACACGACACAAAGGCGGCCTGGCTTGTATACACTTTCCAGGCTGAGCCCCTATTCAGAGGGGGCTGCAGCTTGTGCGTAATGGGCCCCCTACAGACAAAGCCAGCAAGTTTCTTAATTAAGTCTAAGTGAAAGACAGATCCTGCTTACATCTTCAGAGACCCTTCCCTCAGAACTTCAAAAACACCCTAGACTGCCTATCAAACCCAGGCACGGATAACTAGCGAACAATTTTTCCTCTTTTTAAATATAGAAAGCCAGGGCCCGGCGCCGCTCCTCAGCCCCCTCTCACTTTCCCCGCAATTTTAGACATGCCTCTGGTTTATAAAACAGGAGACAAAGGGACTTCTTGTGTGTCAGAGAAGCCCTCAGAGGGTCTGAATTTCATTCCGGCCTTCCCCACAGCACTGCGCTGTCTAAAGAGCTCTTTAACGGCTTTAGTCTCATTAACATTTCCAGGAGGACTCAAAGGATGTACCACAAAACCGGCATCCCCCGTCTATGTATCACACAGGACAAGGCAGCCATGGGAGCATGCTAAAAAATTAATTATTAGTTAATTGCCTTCTAGGAAATGTGATTTTTCACATCCCTCCCTCCCCCTGCAGCAGCCCTTGCCTTCCAACCTAGCCCCAGAAACCCTCTCGCAGACAGGCCTTTCTGTTTTCCGGGCTTTGCTGTGATAATGTTCTCCGCAAACAGAAACCAATTATTCTGCAGCAGTAAGTCACTGCGAGTATGAATTGCTTTAATTTTTCCCCCTTTTAGCAGCTGCCCAGGGTGGGTTGTGAGGTGGATGCAATAATGAAGCTGGGTTGAATACCAAAGCAGCACCCAGGCAGGGCGCCCTGCGGGGAAAATGATGTTAGGAAAGAAAAGTGCATTTTCCTTGCGAGCTGCTAATCAGTGAGTTAGACATGGCCCAGAATGCGCTTTCCGCTCGGAATTTGCATTGCCGGCTCGGCTCCGTGCTTTCCAAGAGTCGTGTGCACCTGACTGGCTTGTAAAAATGTCACCTTACTGTTAAAGTGCTAAACACGCCCTGTTTCTCTTGCCTGTTTTCTCTCTCCCTCCCCTTTGCCTTTTTCCTTCTACAATTCTTTGCTCTCTCATTAGGAATGCCCAGCAACGCCTGGCAGACAAAGACGCTGCAAACAAAGTGGATGGAAAGGGGGAAAAAATTAAAAGGAAAAAAGTGCAGAGGAATTCTTCACTCCGTGATCTCCAGAATACATTAATATCTGAAACTGTTGGCACAGCCTAAACTACTTGGGCAGCTAACAAAGCAGGCAATGATTCGAAGTCTGGGATCTTCAAATAAACCCCGCTGCTGTCATGGCCACCAGGAAGAGGAATGGCAATATTAGCTGACCTTCGTTTTGTTGTTTCTTCAGACCTGACTGCTGGACCTCTGTCTGCTTGTTACTAGGATTTCTTGACAGAAAAATTTTAGCATTTCCCAGGCAATACAAGAGCCAGTTTATTAGGTAAATAAGCCAGGGCCTTAAGCGGCCTCCTTTTCTGCTCTATAATGGGAGCTGGGCGAAGTGGCCCAAGGTTGAGCTGCAGTCAGGGAGAGTGACTAGGAAACTGGGCGTGCATCCAATGAAGAGGAAGGGCAGAGTGACAAATTATCAAACCAGTGTTCTGCCTTTGGTTAACTTAGCTAGCATCCCTTACTAGGTAAGGAGGACAGAGCTGAGAAATCACTGAATCACAGCTGTTCTACAGCTGGTTAACTTAGCCAACATCACCCAAGTAAGCATTCCTCCAAAGGAAACAGCAGAAACTGTGGCTTTCCTCAGAGTGGGACTGCGCATTCACAAGTTCCTGGGTAACACTTTCAAACGGAGCTAATGGTGGGGGTCATTTACCTCTGTGGTTACTTAAATGTTTTCACATCATCTGAACCATTACCCAATGACACTCCGATCTTGATTAATATAGACAAATCAGCAACACAGAACTGAATCATTTTTAGAGTGTGGAGATCAGGAGACCCTCCAGGGTGTCCATCCGGTGTCACAATTGTCAATGATTACATTTTCCTGTTCACTGCGCTCCCTCCCCACATTGCAATATATGTTCCTTGAGGGGAATTGGCCACTGTTAACTCTTCCTCCCTCAGTGCAGCATGGAGCATCCACGGTATACATCCCAACAGAGTTGACGATGTTTTCTGGCTATCTCTGGAAAATCACAAAATCCTGTCACAAAAATCTTTCACCTGCTACACCCACATGAAAAGGAGATGCGTCGAGGCAGCGGCTCAGTCCGTGTGGAATGAGTGGTTCCAGGGATGTTGCCATCCTCACAGCCTCCTTCCTCAAAATCCATGGATGCTCAAAGAGCAGAATGTCTGTGTATCACCAGCCTCATCTTCTCATATACCTCATTTTGTGGTGTGATGCTGGGGACCTAACACAGGACCCAGTCACCTCTGAGTGACGTATGCTACTTACTATGGAAATGAATGTTACACTGCACTGTTGAGGTGGGGGCGACACACACACCTGTACGTGTTTGGTGTGAATGCAGTTTGTCTCTCAAGTAGTTCTTTTCTGTGGTTGGTTAAATTTGCAGAAGTGGGACATGACCCGGAGGGCCGGAGGGCCAGCTCTGTTTCCCAAAGTGGTGGTGTCCATCTCCACTATAACAGATGGAAGGAAGATCTAGTATCTCCGAGTTCTCAGATTCAAATTAAAAGGTGCCTTGTGATAAATGCTGGAAAAGATTATTCTTACTTCAAGTTTGAGGTCCTGTAACCAGAGACACACTTCTCAAAGTTTAAAGTTGTACAGTTACTTTGTTGGAAAAGAAAGATAAAGAAAAATCTCAGGCTCTGGGAGAAAACCTAGTCCAGTAGTATGTGAGAGGGGATCTTAATGTGTTTAGAAAAAAAAAAAAAAAAAAAAAAGAAGAGAGAGAGAGAGAGAGAGAGAGACAGTTGTTTGTATGGATGTAGTCTACGTCTGCATAGAAAAACAACTGGAGACACAAACTCCAAATCTTAGCAGCCACTTTGTAGGAAGTAGGTTTTTGTTTGTTTATACTTTTCTGTTTACCATTTTCTACAGTTTTAAATTTTTTACTTATTTTTATTCTATGGATATCAGTGTTTTATTCTGTGTATATGTCTGTGTACCATGTTCATGCCTGGTGCCCACAGAGGTCAGAAGCAGGCACTGGATCCCTGGAAGTGCAGTTATGGATGGCTGTGAGCTGCCATGTGGGTGCTAGGAACGGAACCCAGTCCTTTGCAGGAGCAGTAAGTGCTCTTAATTGTTGAGCCTTAACTCCGGTCCCCCTACCCTTCTTTTAGGAGACAGACTTTCACTGGAACATGCTATGTACACCAGGCTGGCCTCTGACTCACAGAGAGCCTTTGCCTCTGCTTCCCCAGTTCTGGAACTAAGAGTGTGTGCCACCACGGCTGGCTGCAGTAATAATTTTTGCATTTGGGGAAAACGTCCCTAAGCTTTCTATAAAAATAAAAATATTAGTAAACAAACAGGATCTCTCAAAACTTACACACACACACACACACACACACACACACACACACACACACGACTGCTTCATTAATACAAGAGCTTCTCACATGTGGAGATGAAGGATATACACATGGGTGCACATGCCCAAAAGCACACCCATGGAACATTCTTGGGGGAGAGGGTTGTGGCTATTTACTTCTGAAATAACATTTCTATGAGATGCTTAAGGAACTTTTTCTCAGCTCTAAGCAACCGGGTTTTATATTTCTGGATTTAAGAGAGATTATACTCAGGGATGCTCAGTTACTCTGAATAGGTGTGACATTCCTGGGTGACAGGTGACAGGTGTTCGTACCTGTCAACAGCTGTGAATTAGCATTTCAAACTCCGTCTAATGTGACTTGTGAACTTGTTCGTAGGAGGCCGCAGCACTTTGCAGAAAAGCAAATGCTGAACTCATACAGAGTGAAAACCCTTTTCTGCTAGGAAGCAGCAGCCAGCAGCAGTGTGAGGGGCTGCTTGGAAAGGCAATGCTATACACCTAGAGGTACAAAATCAGAGTCCCCACGCCAGAAATTAGGAGTATAAACTGCTTTTGCTCTTTAATTGACACTTTCAGGGGCAGTAACTACGAAGGAAGGAAGGGAGGCTTTAGAGCGAGAGGGCATTAGTTACTCACCAACAGTTCTTGCCTTGCACATCTTTTGGTTTGTTTTAGCTCATTCTTGCAAGGTTACAGCCAGAAAGGGGTGGAGGAGAAATGAATTTCAGTATATTTACATAAACGCCAAGTTCAACTCAAAATCTCCCTTTGAAAATGTAACTGAAACAGAAGATGGAATTGAGGAGTCCAAGTGGCTCAAGAAGTGACAAAGAACGGAGAAATTTTACCATCAGGAAAACTGAGTGATGCCTAAGAGGATGGAAAGCAGACTTCCAATGCATGCTGTTTCTACAAACACACATGGAAAAGACACCTTAAAATTCCACAGGAACACATCCATTTTAAAAAAAGAAACTCTCAAGTATAAAAATTGAAGTAAAGGGCTAGAGATGTGGCTCGGCAGTGAAGAGCTTGCTGTTCTCCCAGCGACCTGGCTGAGGGTCCCGGCACCCACACAGGCGGCTCAGAACCACCTGCAACTGTAGCTCCGGCAGATATGACAGCTTGTTCTGGCATCTAAGGACACGTTCACATGCACACACTAAAAATAAAATTTAAAACAACAGCAAAATAAAATATAAACAAACCCCAATGAGGGGGCTGGAGAGATGGCTCAGCAGTTAAGAGCACTGGCTGCTCTTCCAGAGGTCTCTGGCTTGATTCCCAGCATCCACATGGTGGTTCACATTTGTGACTCTGTGGGAACCAGGCACACACATACTGTACAGACATATATGCAGACAAAATACTCACACATATAAAATAAAAATAATATTTTGATTTGCATAGTCAGCACCAGGACAGCAGGATGGCCAACAATGCTCCACCCCACGGAATCCTGTGAGCACACCCTCTCCCTCTCCACCTCAGCTCTGCCTCCTTTCTGCATGCTGCCTTGATTTCCTACTGGACATCTCTCTGTTAATTCTTCACTCCCCGACCACCACTCCCCAACTATGGACCTTGCTCATGACGGGGAAGCATTTTGCCGACTGAGCCATATCCCCAACTTAAGTTCCTTGCTGCTCATCTTTCAAAGACAATAAGAATCGTGATTCAAGTATGATAATCTCTCTGTGAACAGCAGGGTTAAAGTCTTCTAAATCCCCACTGTTGGAGAGAATTCAGTTAGCAAATGTAAATATTAGGAGGGAAAAGGTAGGTTTAATTTAAGTTGTTCGTGAACACACTTTGTATTCACTTATTCATTGCACTGGTATGCTGCAGCTTGAGTGTGGTGGTTAGAGGACAGCCTGGGGACAGAACGCTCCTTTTACCATGTAGGTGAAGGGGACCAAACTCAGGTCATCGGGCTTGGTGGCAAGCACCTTTACCCACTGGGCCACTTGAAGGCCCATGTGACTATATTTTATATTTATATAAAAGTGGGCTGAAGAGATGGCTCAGTGGTTAAGTGCACCTGCTGCTCTTGCAGGGGACCTGGGTTCAGTTCCCAGCACCCACATCAGGCAGCTCCAGTTCCAGGGTTTCTGATGCCCTCTTCTGGCCTCAGGAATACTTGCATTTATGTGGTATACATCCAAACAAATATATACGTAAATACAAATAAACAAAGCTTTTAGAAGACTATACAGGCAGAAGTGTACATAAGGAAACTATAGGGGGCAACGAATCCTTTGGCGATAAGTAAAAGGTGGCATGGTCACCCTCCACCTGTCAATCCTGTTCAGGGGATCCTTCTGAAGGCCACGCCCCTGCTGTTCTCTGTCCATGTTCCATGTACTCTGCTCGCTTACAGGCATGGATGCTGAGCAACTCTCTCCCTCTTGTGGCTGGCCCTCTGCCCAAATGCCCAACTGTCTGATTTGATGGTCTAGAATTAGCTGACACCCACCTCAGAGCTTCAAGACAGATCCGTGTCCAGCATTTGAGGTGTTTTGGTGACTTCTGCCCACTCCTCCCATATTTCTTTCAATCCCCTTGGCTTGCCTGCCATGCCAAGCACTGTGCCAGCTGATGGGTCTTCTATATAGGCACTTCTAGGAAACCTTGGGTTCAGGCCTGGTTTGCGTGTTTTGTCTTGAGCCAAAGTTGGCCTTGAACTCCTGATCCTCTGGACTCCACTTTTCAAATACTAATGTGTACCACTAGTTACTGGTTCGTGTCGTCAGCATCTTGGGACAGTATGCGGCACTCAACAGAAGGCTGATAAGCTCTTCTTAATGAATGCATGAAGAACTGAATGAGATACAGTAAAGTGTCTGAGTGAAGGACACATGCGCTAGGCACTTGTTAACAGGGCATGACAGGATAGACCCTGTAGCTGTCTGTCATATGCAGAAGTGGGGAATCAGAGAAGAATATTTAGTGCAGCGATTCAACTTGAATGAGAACCCCAGTCCTATACCCCAAAGCAATTCAAACGATATTTATGACAAGGAGGGGGATCTAGGCTTGTCATTTGTTTGCTCTCTGGGTCATTCTGGTATGTGGCCCAAGGAGGGAACTGGGGCATCATGTGCTCATGTGACGCTGCATGGCATTCAACCTTGGCACCATTGCATAGCTAGAGCAGTAAGCAGTGTCTGAAAGTCCTCCTCTCAGGCATCCTGGTGCCATGTCTATAATAGCACTCACTTGCAAGATAGAGGCAGGAGGATGAGGAGTTCAAGGATAGCTTGGCTACCTAGTGAATTCCAGACCAGACCCAGCTACTTGAGACCATGTTACATAACAATAAAATAAAGTAAATACCCTTTTCAGCTCATTCACTAATCAAGAAGCTTTCAAAAACAAACAAGAAAACAGAGTAGAACAGGTATCCACAGTTATGCTGGGTCACCCCTTGGTCAATTGGCTCGTGCTGGAAACCTTCTGGTCTACAGCCAGTAACGGCACACTTGGCTCTTCTGATACGTATGAAGCAAGGCTGGAATCAAACTGACGCACAGAGTTGCTGTCAGGACCTGGAGAGATGCTACGAATCCTCTCAAAGCTGCTTGCTCCTGTTGCCACTGTCAGCATCCCACACTGGACCCCAGGGAACCAAGACACTCTAATTTATTCCATCATGTGTCCCTGTGGCTTGGAACCTGAAAGTGGGACCCTTTCGCTGAAGAACCATGGGATCCTCCCCTGCAGCGCACCATCAGTGAAGGGCCTCAGCAGAAATGTGATGAGTGGATGACAGATGACTGTGTCACAGAAACCCAGATGTAATAAATAATCGCCCATTTGGAATCTGCACCTGTGTGGGAGCACGCGCACACCTGCCTGGCCAGTACGTCCTGTTCTCAGCCCATCAAAGGGGCAGCTGCTTCATTCCTGCCCGTGGCCTTCTCTCATTCTTCACAAGGAGAGGCTTGTGATGTTCCCCAACACACAGCCTCTCTCAACATTTAATAGCTGTACCAAACACACTTGCTCTTTAATGTCCATCTGGTAAAATTCTATTTAATTTTGTCTCCCTGAACATTTTTTTTGTAAAGGAAAATAGTATAAAGACATCTGTTTACATGAAGTGATGGGGGACATTACCAGTGAAAGGAAAGCGAGACTGGTGTGCATCCTCCTCCTCCGCCGCCTAACTTCCAGCTCAGAGGATGGCACTCTGTCCCTGAGTTTTCAGAAAGTCTACTCTTACAGATGCCAAACTCATCCTGATTGTAGATTTCTACTCTGTTTGGCCTTTGTATATGGACTGCATTGCAGCTTCATATTCATGACACCATGAGATGACCTTAACTTGAAAGGTTAAAGGGCTGTCTTCTGGCTGCATGATATGAAAACCTAAAAAGGAAGAGAACATTTCTGTCTCTTCCTAAAAAAAAAACCAGAAGAGCCTGGAGCACTGGGTGTACGCTGACACCTGTGCATAGCCACATGGTGGGAGGCGGGCTTCTGGGCTACGTGCTTTCATTCTCCTTTGCATGGCTGCCTCTTTGCAGGGCCAGGGTGTGGCTCCAGGCTTTATAGTCCCATGTCTTTCATAAACTGATGTGTTAGGTGTACCAATGTAATCCCAGCACTAGGGAGGCTACAGAGTGAGTTAGGCCAGCCTGGGCTACAGAGTGAAAGCCTCGCTCAGAAAGACACAGCTGGAAGATGGGGTATCATCGACAGGAATCCTTCAAAGATGGAGTCCACAGACAGTCTTTGGGGGTGTGTGCAAATGCTGAGGAGCAGGAGTGAGCAAGTGAGGCCTGGAGGAGCAGGAGGTTCCCATAGGAATACTGGAACAAAGGGACAGACAAAAGGGTAGAGGCTGGTAGCCTCAGATCCAGAGCCTAAGGCCCTGGGTGTGTGTTCTAGAGGCAGCATGGAGCTACGGAAAGTTGGCTGCCAATCTCCTGTCAAAACAAGACCCGTGTTTCAGGTGATCATGTGGGTGACTGTACCTAAGATCCAAATAGAAAGATGAGTCTGAGGACCCACCCAGGAAGGTACAGCAATCCAACCCACATGAGGATGACAGAGGATGCGGGGTGGGGTAGGGGCGGGCACAGGAGGGAGAGGGAAAAAAGCTCAATGGCAAGAAATACCAACTGGAAGAAAGGCGGTGCCCAGCGCAAACACTGCAGCAGGGTTTTGTTTGCAAGCACATGTGGTGTGTGTTTATGAGAGCGGGGCGACGGCTGCAGATGATGAATGTAGTTTATACTTGCCAGGAAATGACAGAGTGATATACAGACGGATGGGCAGATAAAAGATGTGTTGAGTGACAAGGGCAGCTGATGGCTGCGGAGAGAGGAGATTTGTGAGCAAGAAGTACAGATGTTATAGACCAGAAAAGCCAGAAAACCTGTGCCCTGATTAGGATATGGTGGAAGGGCTGGGGCGTGGTTCAGTTCTCTAACTGTGAAAGGCCCCCTGGTATTTAATCCCCAACTCCAGAGGGGGAGGGGTGGAGGGTGGTGAGGGGATGGGGTGCAAATTGGAAGGAAGACAGGGCAGGGGGTAGAGAGGCAGTCCCTCAATGTATATAGCCTTAGGAACCCAACACGCTGTCGCCAACAGCTCCAAGATTTTACTGGGTCCTGGAATGGTGAATGGGACTCAGTTTACCTAAGAGCCCTAAACTGGGATGATAAAGGTTATGGTTGTTTCTTCTGTTGTTCAGTACCAAACAGCCCACTGTGGAGCCTTGAATCTGAAACAAACCAACGCACTCAAACACCCTCCTCCATATATATTCACGCCTCTCAAAACCTCTTTTACAAAGAATCCAAAAGTGAAAGATGCCCAAAATAATCCCAGGCCTTGATTTATCATTCACAACTGGCTCCTAGGCACCTCCCCTCCTTGCTCCCCCCTAACCCCCGCCTGTGCCCTTTCCACTTTTCCGGAACTTTGCTATAATTTCTGCCATCAGATCCGGGGTGGCAGGCATGGTCGTGACGGATGTCACGGTGGCAGTGGGGAAGGTGAAGTACAGACCCAGCTGGGAACAGAGACGCTTCACCCTGGCAAAGGATTCTTACAGTCTGTTCCTGCTGTTCCACCCGCCCAGCTCCTCCCTCCTGCCTGGCCCTCCCCTCCTGAAGGCTGAGCCTCCCTCCTGCTACTGCTTCTACAGAGCAGCTTGCCTCGGCTTCTTTTATGGAAAGCAGCAGCTAATCTCAGTATTAGAACCAGGTGTGGGCTCGGGCCCGCAGTCCCAGCATATAGGATGCCAAGGCTGGGAGTTTGCAAGCCAGCCTCGGGTCAACAATGAAACCCTGTGGAAATAAGGAAGGAAGAGGAGAAAGAAAGGAGAAAGGGAGGGGGAAAGAGGGAGGAGGAGAGACATATATGCTGAAGACAGTCTCTGGTATAGTAGGGCTGTCCTCAAACTCAACATGTAGCCAAGGGTAACCCTTAACTCCTAACCCTGCCCCTACTTCCCAAGTGCTGGGATGATAGGCACCACCACCATAGCTGGGGGTTATATGCTATTAAAGACTGAAGCCAGGCTGGGTGTGGTGGCGCACGCCTTTGATCCCAGCACTCTGGAGGCAGAGGCAGGTGGATCCCTGTGAGTTCGAGGGCCAGCCTGGTCTACAAAGTGAGTCCAGGACAGCCAAGGCTACACAGAAAAATCTTGTCTCGTGGGGAGGCGAGAAGACTGAAGGCAGGTCTTTGTGTGCTCTAGGCAAGTGCTCTATCAATTAAGCTAGTAAGAATCTTCTGTTGTTTTGCTGTTTGCTTTTTGAGAGACAGAGTCTCTCTACACAGTTAGTTCTAGCTGTCCTGGAATTTGATAGGTAGACCAGGCTGGCCTAGAACTCGAAGGGATTCTCCTACCTCTGTCTCCTGAGGATTAAGGGCATATGCTACCAGGTCTGACCTTAAGAAATTTTATATTAAAAAAGGAAGGTCCTTGGATACAAAGGGCACAGGAGAAGCTTGTCAAGGAGCACACAGTCACAGCGGCAGCAGGAAGAAATTCTGGTGTTTTGTTGCACAGCAAAGTGACTCTCCTTAACAATGATGTGCTACGTGCTCGCAAATAGCTATCCTTTTAGCAACTTGAAATACACACTTATTTTTAGCGATGGTCTGATCCTTTTTACTAAACATGGCCATCTCCCCCTCCTAACTGCTCAGCCTCTAGTCACAGTCACCATTCAATGTTCCACTTCTCTAAGTTTATCTTTTCAGCTTTCCTTGCTAAGCGACCTCAAGCAGTATTTGTGACGGATAACAACTTCCAGATCCTTGCATGCTGTCATAAATGGCAAGACTGCTTTCCTTTTCAAGGCCGGACAGTATTCCACTGCGGCTGATATGCCGCGGTTACTTTACCCTGCATCCCCTGATAGAACCTTCAGTTGCTTCCCTGGCTCCTCCCCTGCAAACAGTGCTGTAGCAGCCAGGAGAGTGCAGCCCTGTCTTCAGCAGAGCTGTGAGGCTACTGGGCTTTGTCCGCTTCTTGCCAGCATGTGTCACAGCACAGACTGGTACCAACAGTGCACGAAAGATTCTCTCCCCCCCTTGTCCCCACCAACGACTATTGTTTTGAAGGATCAATTTTCCTAATTTTCTGCTTCAGACCCAGCCATTTTCCATTTTTCTTTTACACTTGAAGCTGATGCTGGAAATAATCTAGAAATGAGTCACTGCTGGCCCCCCAGTTTGAAGACTGGTGCTCCCCCCGCTCCAGTTTGAAGACAGGACAAGTAGTTTAGACAGAAAAACAGATTCCACACAGAATATGGGGTATTCCCTGCAGACCTTTCTGCCTCTCAAGTCACTTCCTTCTCCCTCACCCTCTCTCGCGGCATGCCAGGCAAGCACTACTATCTTGCTCAGCATCTGAACCTCCCTTCTTTTTGAACCTTGGTCTCCATGTCCCCCACCCCCACCCCTTCACATCTGCCTTTGACTCAACTGTGGATCACCACAGGAGCACACAGCAGCCTTCCTGTTCATCCCGTTTACCCTCAATCCCCAACACTGGTGTGGCATGGAAAGCGAAGAACTTTTTAGGGGAACCACAGAAAGAGTTTAGAAGGCAGGACCACAAATCCCTCACCTTGGCCACATCCTGTCACTGTACTAGGCAAGACTGAAAAATCGATTGAACGCTCAACAGGAGGCCTTCTAGCTTATGAAGGTCTGACAGCTGATTTCACACGCATGCAAATACAGCATTTGGGGAAAAAGAAAACAAACCAAGAAACCAGGAGTCCAGGAAATGAACAGACTCCCAGAGCCTCTAACTTGCTGACGAGTGACAGCAACACTCCAGGAAGGGCCACAGGGCGTCAGAGCCAATGTGCTGTCTAGACCAGGTTATGACAGCTTATGGGTGGGGGGCACTTTCAGAGGAAAGCTTCCCCTTGCTTCCATTTTCAAAGTTGGATGTGCCCTCAACAAGCATTCTGAAAGAATTACTGTTTAGGAAAAGTAGTCCTTGTGGTGGAAGATAGAAGATTTCTGGCTTTTGAATTGTGTTAAAACACATTTAACAAAAGTTACTAAAGTCTGAACTCATTGATAGTGAGTAGATTTACAATGTTTACAATGGTCACTATTATTCTAGAACTTTCTCACCCACACCCACCCCCTCACGCCACCCCCACAAGGAAAGCTCATACCCACTAAGGAATCTCTCCCTAAGCACCCCGCTCCCCAGGCCCTGGTAATTAGCAGTCTGCTCTGAGTGTCAACAGATTGCCTCTGGACATCTCATAACAAGGAAGTTGTACAATATATGGAGTTTTTGGTATGTGACTTCTTTGACTTATCAGAGAATCTTAGGGCTCATCTCTATTGTAGGAGGTATCACATCAGTCCTTTGTATGCCTGACTAGTATTCCAGTATATAGTAAGTGTGAACGTTCTGTGAAAAGAATGCTGGTGGCTGGACAGTAAGAGGCCACAGGCACCAAGATGACGGAATTTATTATGACAGATGATGTTTCTATTAATGTCCCTAGATATTTGATTATTGAATAAGGGACTCAAATCCAAGTATGCTCTCGCCATCCACTCACAGTGCATTCTCTATCCCTATTCAGACTTCATCTGTTTGGATGAAAAGTCTTTTTAAAAGTTTAAAATCCCAGGAAACCCTCTTCTGCATTACTGAGTAGGCTTTCAAGGAAATCCAATCAAGCTATCTTATGCCAGCTTCTCAGAATTACAACCACAAGGTACAATCTCTGCACTCAGTCCGCTTGGTCTAGAAGAAGCTGAACATTTGATGTTTCCTACCTATGACATCAAAGATGAAAACCTAAATCTAGCCGCCAGGCAGCGGTGGCACACACGTTTGATGTCAGCACTTGGGAGGCAGAGGCAGGTGGATCTCTGTGAGTTCAAGGCCAGCCTGGTCTACAAAGTGAGTTCCAAGACAGCCAGGGCTATTATTATACAGAGAACCCTTGTTCTGAAAACCAACAAAAAAAGAAAAAGAAAAAAGAAAACCTAAATCTAAGGTTCAAGGCCAGCAAGAACTCAACTAAAAGTGCTTCTGTAAGGTGGCCTTTGGTTTGGCTTGCTTTAAAAAAAAATATATTCTTAAGCCACGTGTGGTTAACCCCAGCACTAGGGAGGCAGAGGCAGGCAGATCTCTGTGAGTTTGAGGCCAGCCTGGTCTGTATAGTGAGACCCTGCATGAAAATTTTTTGTGTTTTTTTTTTTTACATGTATGTGGAATGAGGATGTAGGCAACATGTGAAATCCAAAGGACAGTGCGTGGGAGATGGCTTTCTCATGGGTCCTAGGCATGGAGCTAACATCATCAGGTTTGGCGGCAAGCAGTTCACTTGCACTCTCGACGGCCCATGCTCTTGTCTGCTAGAGGGCAAGCACTTCAGAGAAGATGCCAGGCAGGGCTGCTCTCCTCAGTGAAGAGCCTAGCCAGCACCGTGTGAACCATTTACCTGCTGTGCCTAGCCTTGCTCTCGCCGAAAACACACCTGTCTTTAGAGGCTTCCTGTGGTTGAAGACTGGATAGGAAAGAGTTTATCAGTGCCACACCTAGCAGTGTCGCTGGACACTGTCCTTCCCTTGGGAAAGGCACTCAAACTAAAACACTAACCTATAGGAAATTTCACTGTCTGTGTTTATTCCTTTTTCTTTCCAACTCTATTTTGAAAGATTCCAAATCTACAGAAAAGGCAGTATAAAGTGGTATAACTTAGGCTAATTTATAAATAATGAATATTTAATAAATAGTGATTAACATTTATTTTCTCTGCCTGTGCAGTATGCTTGAACTTTGGAAAGCAGGACGCTAACACATGGTGCTTTTGGCAGTACTGTTGTTGCTATAAATACCATGACCAAGAGCAACCTAAGGGAGAAGGAGGCTTATTTTAGTGTACCCTCCCAGGCACAGGCCATCACTCAGGCAGAAGCCCTGAGAAATGCTGCGCAGTGGCTCACTCACTGGATCCTGTTCCACAAGCTTTCTTAGGCAGTGCATCTGCCGGGGGATGGAGCTGCCCACAGTGGGCTGGGCCTTCCTGATCAAATAACAATCAAGTCACACCACCTTCAACACACATACATAGACATCACCTTGCCATGGTCTGATCTGGGCAACTCCTCAGTTGAGATTCCCTCCTCAGGAGACTCTAGGTTATGTCAATTGACAATTAGGACACAGTAGTGCCTTTGTCATGCTCTACAACTTCTTTAGAGTAAAAACTTCTGACACTGATACCATTACCTAATACCCTGTCCACATCCAAAAGCTCTTCACTTACTCATTGGTGTCCTACTGGTTGGGTATTTTTATTTACTTGTCATTGTTAATGATACACTCCACTGTTATCTTTTGAGGCCCTGAGTTCTAAGCTCAGGCTCTGTGCACGCCAGGTAAGTGCTCTACACACCCAGGACTTCTTTGAAGCAGAGATTGGCTTTACACATGGAGGTTTCTGCCTTCGTTTCCCAGTACTATATATGTCTTTAAAGCCTAGAGTCCAGCGAAAACCGCAAGCACGCTGAACAGCTATAGCCTTTTTCTTTCACCTACAGCCATCTTTATGTCATTGTCACCTCCTCCTCCTCTTCCTCCTCCTCCTCTTCCCCCTCCGCCCCTTCCTCCTCCTCCCCTTCCTCCTCCTCCCCTTTCTCCTCCTCCTCCTCCTTCCTTTCATCACACACATTTTCCATGTCTCACAGACTGTCCCTCAGTTTGAACTACTCTTGTGGACGCTCTTTGTTCATGTTAATACTTCTGGCATTAAAAACAACAAGAACAAAACCAACCCCCTGAAGGTGATGTGCCAATTTCTACTGTATGTAGCTTGGAGCCTCTGGCTGCCAGTTCCTCTACTGCTCACGCTGTCCCATAACTTTGCTCAAGCATTTTTCTCTTTGTAATTAATTATCCACGGGGTGATATGCCGAAGCTAAGTACACTGCTTCTCACAAGCACTTACTTGTGACTTTATTCCTTCTGTCTTGTCTTTTCATCTTTGAGATGGGGTCTTGCTATTTTGTACAGCCAAGTTTTACACTCATACTCAGCCCATTGAGTAGCCAGGGCTGTAGCTGCAGGTGGCTATATCTGGACAAGGGTTATTATATTGTTTTGAATTATGTGTGTGGGTACATGTAAGTGAGTGCTGGTGTCCACAAAAGCCAAAGGCATCAGACCTGGAGCTACAGCTGTAAGTGGTTGTGAGCTGCCTAGCACGGATGCTGGGGAACTGAACTTAGGACCTCAGTATGTGCTGCTAACTGCTGAGCCATCTCTCCATCCTAAAATATGTCTCTGGAGGCATAGTAGCACATGTCTTTAATTCTAGCACTCAGGAAGGCAGAGACAGGAGGACCTCTGTGAGTTCAAGACCAGCCTGGTCTACAAAGTAAGTCTAAGACAGCCAAGGCTACACAGAGAAACCCTGTCTCAACAAAACAAAACAAAACAACAACATATATATATACACACACACATAATATCATTCTTTTGAATTACTTAGCTCACAGGAAGAGTTTGTCCCTGCCTTCATGCTAACTAACTGATCTTCTATGGAGATGTGGAATTTTGGATGCATTTTAAAGAATCAATATAAATAAAATACACTTAATCTCACACCCTCCTACAGCTTTTAGTGAAATATTTCATGCAGGAAAACACACCATTCTATTTCCTCCTCAATCTTTTTGTTGTTTCGTTTTGAGACAGGGTTTCACATAGCACTGGCTGGCTTTGAACTCCTGATCTTCCTGTCTCCACTACCTGAGTGCTGGGCTTACACTCTGCCAGCTCTACTCTTGCCTGGCTCTTCCTGTCTGCTGCACAGTCTTCCACTGTGATAGTCTTCTGTTTCTTTCTCAGGTCTCCTGGCACCCTAGATCTTTCTAGGGTTTCTTTCTCATTAGGGAAAGTGAACTTGCCAGGTGCTTCCTGAATATTCTACCACCACCCAGTGTTTCTGCTGAGATGCTGTTTATTAGACCCTTTGATAGAGATGTCCCCTAAACCTACCCAGGAAGTCTGCAGAGGATTAGGTCAGGCCATGGGTGCAATGCTTTTTTTGCTGCTGTTTTGTAGGAAGGTTCACCATATTGCGCAGGCTGGCCTCAAATCTTTTCTACACTTAATTTAATGTGTGTATTTAGTGAGAGTTCTGGTTATGTAAACATATTTTTGTTTTGATCCCAAGTATGGGGATGTGAAACTGCCTTTAACAGCCTGGTGAGAGGGCACGTGGTCCTTGCCAGCTGGAAAGCATCCTTGTGTGGACTCTGAGAGGGTATAAATAGCTGAGAGAGAGAGAGAGAGAGAGAGAGAGAGAGAGAGAGAGAGAGAGATCACTTCTAGACGAGAGAAACCCTTCAGAGAACACTTCGAGAAGGCTGCTACTGATTCCTTCTGCTGTGGCTGTTGTAATCTTGGTGACCAAGAGTGGAATTGACCCAAGGAACTGAGTTTTAAAAAGGTCTCTGTCCCCTGTCCCTACTAACTTTCTTTTTCTCCTACCTACGGTCTGTGGGTTGGAAGGGAGATAGTGGCATTAAGGAACCCTAAATAAAGTAGGTTTAAAAAAAAAAAAAAATCAAAGCCTCTGTGTGTGTCTGTGTGTCACCACAGTGCACATGGTCACAGGATAACCTGTGGGAATTGGTTCTTTCCTTCCGCTGTGTGGGCTCTAGGGATCAAAGATAGGCTGTCAGGCTTGGTAGCAGACATCTTTACCCACTGATCCATCTCACTGGCCCATGGGCTCAAATCTTGATCCTGGGATTGAGGGTGTTCATTGCTGCACCAGGTTCAAGACTCTTTTAACCTCTGCTTCTTAAACTGATAACTGAGTGGACTCTTTCAATATGGTCACTACTGTCCTTGGTTCTTGAGAAATTCCTCGCTTTACTCCTCGGACAAGGTCCTCACTCCTGTTTTCTTATTATGAGATTCTTATTGTTTGGGTCTTGTATCGATCCTCTAATTTTTATATGTCCTCTCTTGCCTTTAACTTCATTTTCTGGACCATTTCTTCAGGTTTATTTTCCAGTCTGTGAAATTGCAGGGGGTTAGCTTTTTTATTCATGGTTTTCCCCAAAGCATAAATTTTTATAGTTTTTTTTCCTTTCACAGAGAAAGACAGAAAATAACTGATGTATGTAAGCCAATCTAATTATAAGATGCTAAGTTCGACACATATACCTTGCTGGCATCTGCAGTTCTTTAAACTTTAGGTGGCAGGTCCATTTGCCAACAGCGGAAATGGTGCCCTGTCTTTCATTAGGTCAAGGTGACAATACTGCTTGTGAGGTTTTCTTAAACTTATAGTGTTTGACATGACTTGACGAATGGTTCTAAACCAAAAGGTCCTTTAGAATATGACATGGAATCCATTTCTAGTGTTCAACAGGTTCCCAAAGGGCCGAGTAACTGTGAAGGGAATATCAAAGACCAACAAACAGATGGAGTTCAGTGGAAAATGCACAGGCCACCCCGTTTCCTCAATAAGGTGTCTACGTGTCAGGGATTGCCCACTGACTCCCTGCCCAGCACTTGCCCTTCACTCTGCTCTTTCATGCTGGGGCTTGATGCCTACAAACTGCCTTTCCAGGGCTCCCCTGAGAGCTGGCTTTCCCCTAATGTAAGGTACTGGTACTGGTAGGAGTTCAGAGCACAAGAGGAGGGGGAGGGGGACACTGTCCTGCATTTCTCTGACTGTTGCCAGCAAGTAGCCCCGCAAGCTGTCGATAGACCCTCCTAGAGTCTAGCTGCAGAGGCAAAGCAGCCTCCTCTCCTCTGCTGAGTCCAGGAGCCCATCCCAGGTGGCAGAAGGCTCTGTCTGAGCAGCTGTCCCAGGTGGGCCACAGTGTATGGCCCCTTCCTTCTCAAGGCAGCAGCTGCTTCTCCCAGCGAAGTCACTTGGGGGGAAACTTTGCCTTTCCCTCCCACTCTCTCAGCATGACAACAAGTTCTCTGTAGCAGGCCTCCTCTGGCTGAAATACCTCATTTGTTTTGTTTTCCTTTTTTCTAGACAGGGTTTCTCTGTAAAGCCTTGGCTGTCCTAGACTCACTCTGGAGACCATCCTGGCCTAGAACTCACAGAGAACCAAAATACCTAATTTAGTTACTCTTTTTCTTTAACTGATTCTTGTACTGCCTGGGGGGGGGGCGCGGGGG
>OU015755.1:96871656-96904209 GCA_907169655.1 Acomys percivali | reverse complement strand
TTTTAATTGCTTTGTTATTAAAGTCACAGAAGATGCTGACCCTATGACCCTACTCAAATGTGACATAAATAATACTCGTTAGAAAAAAATAATACCCATTAGTTTCCATAATAAATAGCTATAGACACAACAGGCCTCTAGGATTGTGCCCAATATAAAAAGTGCAGAAAAGACTGTCAGAGCCAGAAGAGCAGGAGGTCTAATGTGAGATTTTTGTCTCCTTGTATGGTCAGGGAAGCTACACCCAAATGAGGTCTCACTAACATGGCTGCCTAAGCAAGACACCAATAGTCATCCTTAAGGGAAGAGATAAATTTCAAGGTCTCAACAGGCAGAACAATGGGCAGTTAAGGCTCCCTGACTGAGAGAAGGAGAAATAGGCTTTCTGGAGGAAAAGCCTTCACATCGGCTATTCACTACCAACTGGTGAGCCCTGGGCTGGGAAACATATACACATGCATATAAAAGGACATTGTACAAATTAAGTAGACGGCACTTACATATTAAGTAAGAAAAGAAAGGGGGGGGGAAACAATGTGATCACATTTTAAATTTAAAAAACTTCTAAACCAGGCATGGTGGCGCACCCCTTTAACCCCAGCACTCAGGAGGCAGAGGCAGGTGGATTGCTTCTGAGTTCGAGGCCAGCCTGGTCTACAAAGTCATCCAGGACAGCCAAGGCTACACAGAGAAATCCTGTCTTGAAAAAAAAAATTTTTTTTAAAATAAAGAATAAGAAAAGTGGTTTTCACACTGCTAGGATTACCAAAAAGAAAACTATCTCTATGATAAGATGCAACTGGGTTGGCTGTTTATATAGCTCATTTTGCAGAACTGCCTGGCTATGCCACATTACTGACTGGAAGATAGTTTAAAGTCCATAGGTGAAAGATGGGCATGATGCCCAGCCCCGGAGGCCACTGAAGCAGGAGGATCTCAGATTCAAGACCAGCTTGTACGGATAGCTAAAGTCTTTCTCAAGAGTAAGCTACGCAGTGTGCCTTAAAGATATTATACAATAACGTTTTCAAATGCACCTTAGGGGACTGTTCCTGGTTGTCATTTCTTAGAATGTACTTTGAGCCGGCGCCATGCTCTGTAACTCGTCAGGGAAAGAAATCGGCTGGCTGGGACAGACAAAACAAACCGGGGGATGGCAGCGTTTTATGGGCGCTGGCTGGGAGGGTGGGATGGAGCTCTGGCGTGAGGTCTTCCAGACACGTAATCTTGACTGAGGTGATGAACAGAGAAAAGTAGTGAAGACAGAACAGAGAGAACACAGGAAATGGAGGTGGAGACTAGGAAAAGAGCAGAAAGGGGAGCATAGAGGATACAGGGAGACACACACACCCGGAGTGGTGATCCAGGGATGGGTAACTCTGCTGGCTCCATCAGGTTGGCCTATGTGGACGAACCTGGGGCTCACCAAACTGGCTCCCTAGGGGCTGCTCGTGCTCTGGGGCTGTTGGCTCAGAGAAGTCTGGCTAGGCCTCTGTCCAGCATCCTCTCTCAGGAACTTGGGATCCTGACTTTCAACATGAGCACCGGGAAAATGAGGCATCACCATCTGCGGAAGTCATGACCCTCAAAGTAAACACACTGGCCCTGGGAAGGAAGGTTGAACAGATAGCCTCAAGTCCCCAGGCAAAAGTTCATGGGAGGCTCCTCATTTCTTCTGTCTCCAGGAGTCGACAGGCTTTTTTTTTTTTTTATGTGAGTATTTGTTAGAAATGGAATTTGAAAAACTCTTGGGTTCATTTGAGTAATACTACTGGTAAAATCAGTAATTTTAATCTCCTCCTTTCAGATGAACACACACACACACACACACACACACACACACACACACACACACACACACACACCTCTTTAACTACTTAACTCACCTTTAACCAGCTCATCCTATAGCCAAGTGATGCTCAGCTTGACAAGGATGAGAGGAAGTGGCTCCTACACTTCACTCTCCTCCCCTCAGATATAATATTATATCACAGGCAGTTCACACTTCCCAAAGTGTTTACAAATATGTTCTTTTAGTATTTACAGTCCCCCCCCCCTTATTTTCCCTCATGAAAAAAATTGCCAGGCTAACAAGATGGCTCAGCAGGCAAAAGAACTTGCTTTGCAATCCTGAGACCTGAGTCCACTCCTGGACATACACAATGGAAGAAGAAAAGGTTGTCTCCTGACCTCCAATGTGCCTGCTGCGTCACCCAATTGCTGCAGAAAGCACAGCCTTCAATTACAGGGCGTGGAAAACTCAGTTGGGCACTCACCTGAAAGCCTCCTCCCTGGCTTCCGAGGGTGATATGCAGGTGCCGAGGGAGAAGAGTTATCCACAGTCCTAGCCTGCTGTAAAGCCTAAGAACCACAACTACCGACTAACAAGACATCCCCAGCAGTGTGATAGTGGCACTAAGATTTTGGGGGTAACCACTAGGTGTCTGACTGGACTTAATTAGAGGGAACTCCTATTTGGTACTATAAACCTTGCCAAGAACTCATAACTGGAGAGGTCATAACCCTAGAGGGGAACCTACCATTACTATTCTTCTAAGCTAATGTTGTTTCCACCTGCCTTCTTACTGCTTATCTTTATAGCATCGACAAATGCCAATATCACCCCCTCATCATAGAAGCTTCTTTTTATAGCAGGTAGGGGCTACTACAGAGATCAACAAGGGATTAAGGTGAGGAAAATAAGAGAAGGTAGAATGCCTATCCCCAAATGGGACTATGACACAATCCCTATTCGCAAGGCTCAGGGAGCATTGCAGAAGAGGGGGCACGAAGACCGGAAGAATCAGAGGACCTGCACATCGCATCCATGAACATTCAGCAAGGCGTGTTCAACACAGACCCCACCAGTCAGTGTCCCTGCATGGAGGCGGAAGGGTCACATGGCCTTATCCCTGGCTGAAGAGCTACAGCCAGCCACAGCACTGAGAAAGGGAGAGTCAGTTTTCTTCAGGAACAAGCCCACTGATGGGTTGTCCAAGCCCACGCGTTTAGCCTACACCTCAGCACATACAGGCTGAACAAGCTGGACTTAGTAGGCCTCACGGACATTATAAAACAGTAACAATTACAAAGGAGGAGGACATGAATTTGAGGAGCATGAGAGCGGTTGGAAGTGGATATGATGAAAACACATCCTGTAAACTTCTAAAATAAATAATAAAAATCTGCCAAAGGTCTGCTATTTTACTCACCTTATAGCAAAAAGGCAATTTTGTGAGGGGAAAGAGAAATATTTAAATTTAAGTCCACGATGATCATTAAGCTGATTGGAGTCATCATGAGCTACCAAAAAATGCAAGGCACAGCTTAAAAAATGGTATACAAGAAGAGCCGTGGGAGACAGTTCCAATCAGGCTTACAGTAAGATGAGCAGAACAGAAACCCCAGGCATGGGAGGAGAGGAGAGAGGGGGAACTAAAACAAACAAACCAATTAGATTTGGGAAAACTGTAAGTTTAACCTAAGAAATAAAGTTTATAAAACAATATATTAGAGTAGGGTATAATATCACACACCTATAATCCCAGGAATTCAAGGTCGGCCTTGACGACATAACACGTTTAAGGTCAGCCAGGGCAATGTGAGACCCTGCTTAAAAAACCCAAAATGAGACAGAAGATTCAATGCCAGAGCAAGGCAGACGTCTTACCGCCACCCGAGGGAAATGAGCAGCGCGTCCCTGACTCTTAGATGGAAATCGAGTAGTGTGAGGATTAGAAGGCATTTTAAATTCACCAAGATATTCAGAACATGCCAAGATGAGTCAATGTTACTGGGGCCTGACAAGAGCAAGGTCAGAGGTCATAGGATAAACAGTCACTGCAGACCAAACCCCTCAAAGCACGAGACTCCACTTTAGTTTTCCTAGCAGGATGGCTGATGGAGAGTAATAATAATAATAATAATAAATAATAATAATAAATAAGAATTTTACAATATAATATTATAGTGTATATATAAATACTAATTATTAATTATTATTGTTTATTATTATTATTATAATCATCATCATCATCATCATCATCACTTCACTGGCCTTTATACTGAAGATGACTTTTTTTCCTGAAGATGACTTTTAAGTATTTTGTTCCTATTTCTATTTCTTTAAGCAAATGCATATAGATATAATTAAGATCCTATCTGCTATATTAAAAACATGGGTATGAGCAGCAACGTGCCCCATGCGCTGTTTCAGATGTCCAGGAACTTCAGAAATGCTGTATTCCAGCTGTGTCATAATTTCATGGAGTGGGGAACAGCAAGTTACTTATTCATTGTTCAATAAGCACTTTGTTGTGGTAAATCTATAGGGCATGAAATTTACCATCCCATGATCCACAAGGGCCCAGCTGGGTGACATTAAGCACTTTCTCACTGTTGGGCACCATCACCACCCTGTCTACTCATTGTCCTAAATGGCCTTTTTTATTTTCTTTGTCTCACATAAAAAGTCAACAAAATGATAAAGAATATCACATGCCATTTGTGCAATAAGTGCTTTCTGTTATCTCAAAAAAATAAAACTTGACACATAAATCACTTTGAAGGGAACCACTATTTCAAGGGTTAAGAGAAACATGATCTCTTTGGAGCCAAAGAATATTTGGGGGCCATTCGGCAGCCAGGTGCTTTCTCAAGCACAGCCAAGCCTCATGTCCTAGGAGGCGTGTCAGTAGCAGGCAGTGAGAGACGAGGTGCCTGCTGTCGGGGAGGCTCGTGTCACAGACACAGATGATACCCCGGCTGACATAAAGATCAATTTGCTGCTAATCTGAAGAAATTGGCCTCAGTGTTCGGGCTCACAGGCAGAGAAAACCAATAGTGGTTTTAAATGAACCACAAATCAGTTATTCCAAGGAATTTAACATGGTTCACTGACTGAAAATTGTCATTTCTGCCTGACTCCGAAATAGAAGGCAAAGGTAAGCCAGCAAATAAAGACCAGCTCACTGCCAGGGTTCTCTTGGAACCAATTAATGGATCCGCAGAGCTGATCGAAATCTTCCCTAATGCAACACCATCTGCAGTCAAGTTGTTTAAAAGCTAATACCAGGGCTTACAAAACTGCCTTTCAAAGGGGCTTAGGAAAGGTGAAGCATTGATTTTTACCCCTTCCTTCCCTCCCTCCCTGTCTTCCTCTCTCCTTCCTTCCTTCATTTCTTTCAGAGTGCTGGAGATGGCTCCTAGGGCTCCTCAAAAGCCAGGCAAATGTTCTGCTACTAAGCCCCATCTCCAGTCCCTGTTCATTCTCTAACTTGTGCAAATTCCCAACATTTCCCAAACCCTCCTGTTTCATTCAGACACCTGTAGTCTCAGGTGGGCAACCTCTTGACTATGGCCGCAGGTAAGCCACAGGGCCTGTCACTGTGCTGTGGGCACTACTTCCAATGGAGCTGCTTCCTACAGGACACAGCGCTGTCGACAGACCAGTGAGTGAGGCAGGCAGAGAAACTTTGTACGGAGCTGCAAATTAATGTGGTCATGCATTCATTATTATAATGTCTAAATTATATTTTTTAAAACCCTAAAGTTGCTTTTTGTCTCTATGCCTTCTTTAATTTTGCTTCTATTTAACTTCACTTAACAATGCTATTGTTCCTCCTAAGCAATGGCGGGGATTGCAGCTAATGACAGAACCAAGTACTCCGCTGTCCAAGCACACACACTAGGGACGGGCTGGGCCTCAGTACCTCTGGACAGAGTGGCAAGCATCAAGCAGCCAGGAGAACAATAGTTGTGCCTTAGTGACCCAGGACTACCCACACCTCACTTAACTCATCTTATAGTTACACACTTTAAAGAAGAGTCATGGAGAATTTGCACCCAATGCTTCCATTTGGGGAATTCCTTCCAGGTCACATTCAAATATGTAGGTAACAACAGTTGTCTAAGGGCCACCGTGCCAGCTAGGGAGACGGAGCAAAGGGATTTCTGCTTATGCATGCAGAGCCCAGGGGTAGCATCCTTTATCCCAGCCCTTTATTTGCCTGTCCTAAGCTCACCCAAATTTCTCTTCATCTTCCAGTCAAACGCTTGCCCGTCTTTCTTATTATATAATGCCTTTGAGTCTTTCTGACAAACACAGCAAGCACAGCAGTGGCCACCAGGTACGAAGGACTGACCAACGCGAGCCCTAGTCACAGGGCTGTGAGCACAGGTGGAGTAGGGGCAATATGGAAAACAAAAATCACCCAACTGGACAGAACAGTGACCATTGAGTCTAGCCTCTGATTTTACATATGAAAAGACAAAGTGGTCCGGGCCCCTCAGGCTTTCTCCAGCTTAGGTCATTCCAGCCACAAGTAGAATCCAATTCTTCATTTCAATTTACAAATATAAAAGAAAGTCAACCCGGGCAAGGCGAAGGTCAGGCTGGGAGAGCACAGGGCACTGAGTGTTGGGCTGTTCTTCCATCCACCAGCAGAACTGGTATCTGACATCTGCATCCGAGTGTGAAGACACACTCTGTCCCAACACTACTGACACTTCTCACCTCACTCAGGGGGAGCTGCTTCCTTAGGGAAAGCAGGTGAACAAATATCACGAGAAAATGCACACAGATCACAGAGGTGCATACCGATACACATATCAGTTACGTCACAATCAAGGCCCGTGCAGTGCGATTAGTATTCAGCAAGAACAGAGATTGCGTTTAGGAAGCATGCCTTACCATTCCATACCACATCAAGCAAGAACAATGATCTAAAAATGATTGTATTTGTGGTTAAGTTTGACCCCTCGATGACAGCACAAGCCAGTGCCTCTTCCAGCAGACCCTGAGTTGCATGGAGGTTTCTGAGGCAGCCATGGCGACAGCTCTGGGGCTGTCAGGCCTGATCAGTCACCTCCTATTAAGGAAAGGTTTTCCAATTTTGCACTTCTCTCAAGGGCTTAGTTTTGCCCTGATTCAGTGGCGGCACTGGCATCTGAACTTAGTGCTCCTATTCTCATTCCCTAAATAAATACTGTGAGCAAAGAAACAGGCTCCTCCAGTCAGAACCTAAAACCAGGCAGACAACAGCAATATGGCCACTTGTAAAGGACATTCTGGCTATAAATAATTGATGTGCATTACATAAACTCCAGAGTACTGCAGACTCAGGGCGGAGTACATAAGGGTCAAGAACAGGGAACGTCTGAGTTGGCCATTTAGCTCCTGAAATGACTACCAAGCAACAGCCATGTAGTGAGCATGGCAGAGCATCTGTTGTTAAATATGTACGTTTACCACTTGCTGTTTCCATAATGAAGTCTTTTTTTTTCTAGACTATTCTAGAAAGGTGTGGGACAGTTTCAAACTGAGTGAAAAAGAGAATATATATATATATAAAGAACCGCTTCAGGAGTGGAATCTGTCTTATTAATTTTGCAATTGCAGTGGCTACATTAATATACTGAAGCCCCAAGCCAGAGGCCACCAGCAACACCAAAATTATACAATTTTTTTTCCTGTGCCAAATAAGTGATTTCTTTGTCTTGTTTATTTTCACTTAAATGTGACAGCTCACGAGAAGCAGAACAAAAAGAACACAAAGTGATTTGGAGAGATCCGGGCTGGACTGAGCAGGCCTAGGGGCTGACTGCACAGGTGTGGAAGAGATCCCAACATGGCATCTGAGCATGTTTTTTTGGAATATAAGGTCCCTTTTAAAGTGTCAATTTTTTTTCAACAGTGAAATACTGGGAAACTTCATTTAAGGAGCCAGACTTCAGGTTTCTCTTATAAAACAACAAGAGCTGGGCGTGGTGGTTCACACCTTTAATCCCATCAATCAGGAGGCAGAGGCAGATGGAGCTCAGAGTTCGAGGCCAGCCAGGGCTACACAGAGAGACCCTGTCTGAAAAAAACAAACAAATAAAAAACCCAGCAAACAACAATGACAAAGCCAGATGGCCTCCCTTCTCCCTTGGAAAGAGCCGACGCTTTGCACTCCACATTGACACTGCCTGTAAGCCCAGCTGCCTGCTTCCGTCAGGAAGATTTGCTCTCTGCTTCCTGAAGGGTTGAAATAACTTTGTGGAGCTTGGAAAAATAGGAAGATGGGCGTGGTGGAGCATGCCTATCATCTGAGTACTCAGGGGCCTGAGGTGGGAGGCCTAGGTCATCCTCAGCCAGCCTCGGCTGCATGAGACCCTACTTAAGAGCAGCAAAAAGAAGGTGGAAGAGGGAAGGGACTTGCAGGGGAGAATTCAAGTCCATGCATGAGGGACAGAGAGAAGGTGAGGTCATGAGGACTGGCTGGGCACTAAAGACCCAGGCCTGGGCATTCAGGCGAAATCAGGTCTGAGAGGCAGTACTGTTGGTTGCCCACACCCATTGGAGGAAGGGCGTGGAAGGGCACGCAATGGCGTGAGGAAAAAGAAACAAGAAAAGGAAGGGAAGGACCAAGGTGAGGGTGGCGTGGGGAATAGGCAGGAACAATAACCTGACTACAGAACACTCTGCATGCGACGCCTCACTGGTGGGGGGGGGGGGAGTGCTATGTCGCTGGTGATGATATGCATGGAGAAACCGCCTCAGGTTCTGTCACCTGACACAGGCCTTGGCCACACCCACTGCTCTGAGCACTGACTCACCACCAACACCTAGGCTCAAGCTCCTGGCTGGGTAAAGAGGCTTCTTCTTTCCCAACAGGCCCTTTCAGGGGAGCTGGTCTACAGAGCCAGCGGCTTTGGTTTATCATCACGTCATTGTGCTCAGCAGATGCCTCTACTCGTTCTCCAGATGTCTGCTCCAGAGCTGTGGCCTCTCGGAAGCCCCTGGGCCCCAGGTAGACATGGGCCTCTTCTGTGCCATTCCCCCAGACACCAGTGTCTTCCTCAGGTGTCCGAAGCACACGCTCTAAGTCCCACATTTTAATTTCAGCTTTTGGCCTGGCGGCTGGCACACAGGTGATGATCAGCAACTGTGCTGAGCTGACAGAAGAGAAGGAATGACCCAGAAAGCTGAAGGCAGACACACTCACTGTGGTGGCCTGGGCACTTCCCACATTGTAAAGAAAACAGAGACTGAGGAATTTCACTAGCTTATCTCAACAAATTATGATAAGAAGAAGAAAAAGCAAAGAAACATTAGTCAAGAGATATTTCTGATAAACAGTTAAGATAAATAAGAGAAACCACTCAGTTATCCCTTGTTCTAAATTAGTTGCTCAAGTCTGTGGGAGGGGTTGTAAAACAATTTATTGGAAAAAAAAAAAAAAGCAGTTCTGAGGTTTGCTATTAATAAGCTGTACAACAGAGAATCCACTTTCTTGGGCTTTGTTTATCTGTTTAATTAGTTTTAATGTATATGTTTTGCTTGTGTGCATGTAGGAACTTCACATTTGTGCAGTGCTATGGAGGCCAGAAGAGGGTGTCGACTCCCTGGAACTGCAGTGACAGACAGCCGTGAAGTGCTCGTGGGCGCTGGGAGTCAAACCTAAGTCCTCGGGAAGAGCAGCCAGTGCTTTTAACTGCTGGGTTCTCTCCTCACTCTGCTTATTATTTTATAAGGTTCAAAAAAGTGAACATAAGCAGGCCAAACGTTACAATCAACATAATATAGTCACTAGAGGTAGAACCAACAAACTTCAGGGCTGATAATGATTTCAGTCACAAAGTTTCAAAATTCCATAAAAAACCAAACCAAACCAAACCAAACCAAACCTTCCTTTTCTAATTAAAAGACTGCTACTTTCATGATTCTACAATATCCCTGTATAATCTGCTCTTCCTAAAGACTTTTCTGTGCTGGTTTCAAAAAGATGTGTCTCCAAAGTCTTACCTATGTCACCAAGCAACTTAACATAGCTGACCCTGAGAATCAGCTAGTACTGATCCCCGGGGCACGTGACCTATTGTCATTGCGTCAACAGGATAACGGGGAGGCTGTGGGCTGAACATCCCGTCCCTTATCCAAACTGCTTGGGACCAGAAGTGTTTCAGGTTTTTTATACTTTTTTATTTTAAAATATTTGCAAAAACATAATGAGATCTTCTGAGGAAAACAAGCCTTTGTAAACACAAAATGCACTTGTTCTATACGAATGATACGCACACAGCCCGAAGGTAATTTTTGCATTTTGATAGCAACTTATCACCTGAGGCCAGGTGTAAGATTTTTCACTTGTGGCATCATGTCAGCACTCTGTAAGTTTGGGAATTTGGGGCACTTCATGGTCTGAAGTTTCAGTCATGGATGCTCATGCCATTGCTACTCCATCTTTTTTTTTTTTTCTTTCTTTCTTTTAAAGAGAGAAGGAAAGAGACATACAGCGGGCAAGCAAAACTAGTCACCCAGGCTGCAAGGAGTGGCCACCCACACTGGACTCCACAGCTTGTGCCTGTGAGCCTGCGGCTGCACTTCCAGGGCAGCTGGAGGTGGAGCCAGTGGTTCCAGGTGGGCATGGTGTCTCTGTGCAAGGTCGGCAGGGCTGATTTCCAGCCGCATTACAGGAACACTGAAATCACAATGGGTGTGCTTAGACAACATTACGTAATGGTCAATACGCTGAGAAGCCAGGCTCCAGTCATTGAGAACTCTTAGTCTGGGCTTTCACAATTGGCTCTCTCCTCAGACTCAGACAAGGTTCTATTTTGAATTCTAATGAGGATCAGCCACAGTGAATATTTAAACTGCAATTACAAAGATCCCACTTTTATGTAAATGTCTCTAATACAAGAAACAGATCTGAAAATATATCGAGGAGCCAGGGGGAACCTATCAGTCTAATTTGCCTTTACAATCTAGGGGGAAAAGCAGCATTATTTTCCACTTGATGTTATCATGGGCATGGGGTGGTGGTGGTGGTGGTGGTGAGGCTGGGAAAAGAAGAGGGGGGGAAACAAAACACACAGAGATCTCAGTAAAAAATTTCAAGCGCAGGCTCTGGAGTGAAAGGTTCACAAAGAAGTGCTTGAACCCTTTGTTAACAACTGAACAAACAAATTCATCACCAGGCCCTTCTGTGTGGCCCCTTGTGATCTGGGCTGTATTTATAACTACAATGTCGCTCCCTGCTCAGGCATCTATGACTGATATGTCAGGCTGGCATGGGAGATACGTACATGCCAGGGGAAACAAAAAAACCATCTCATGGTTTACAGCCTAGTTCTGCACTCCTCTGAGGAAAAGGATGATGGGCTGGCTGCTCCCCACACCTCGCTCTCCACTTCCTAGTTACGCAGCCTGAGAGTGCCACGTGAACCACAATCAGGTGACACTTGAGTGAGCTGATTAGATTAATATCCAAGCCCCACACACCTTGCCAGTGTGCATGTATTCATATTTACATAGAAAACTCAGCCTTGCATTTGAGAAGAGCGAGTCATTCTTTCTTTGCTATTTCTGAGGCTTTGGGGCTTTCCCTTTGCTTCGCAGATGCCATTGTTACTAAGGCTGAAAATTAATTTCCATAAGCTGGACATGGTGGTGCACACCTGTGGTCCCAACATTGCGAAGGTGGGTACAGGAGGCTCATGAGTTCAAGCCTGAGTCCAATCTCTTATGCTGGAACAAGAGGAAAAAGACCTTAAGGGCAACACCTTCCAGCCACAGCTCTGATGTATGAAAACACAAAGAAAGCATTTGAGAAAGAGAAAGCCTCAAGTCAGAGCTCTCTGAAGGCGTTCCTTGCTCAAAGACAACCAAACCAAACTGCTTAGGGAAGTGTTTTCTCAGACTCTGCCACAAAGGCACACAGAAGACAACTACAGCTGTGGCCCAAGAAGCATCTGGCTGTATCTCAAGCTGGCAGCCGACCTTGGTGACAGCCTCCATGCGGTGCTGGCTGTGCAGGTGTGTGAAATGCAAATGGTCATGAACGCATGGAGGCTTCTATCAAGTTCCCAGGGAAGGGAGCAACAGGAAGAGATGTCAGGTAGATTTGGGTTCTCATGTCTCAGAGGAAGTGCAGTCCTGTGGAACGTGCTCCTCTGACCGCGTCACTCGCACCAATGGGCTGCAGCGTGGCCACCAGCTGCTCCTACAGTGGGACTTCTTTCTGCTTCCTGACAGAGCAAAGTGTCCTCTCTACATTACCACTCTTAAGAAATCTCTGGCCCCAAGACTTTGTCCTTCATGCCTAGATTCTGAAGCTTCGAAGATAAAAGATGTGCGTTCCTTCTCACCGCCGTCTCTTATGATTTGATCTGACTTTGATAGGCCTTGATCTGACTTTGATAGGCCTTGGTTTACTTATAAAAGAAGTGGGCAACCCTGTCAGGGTTACTTGTACGGGGCTGGGACGTTGCCATACTTCTCACATGAAACAAACAAACAAATGTTGAATCAAGTGTGCGTCCAGATCACGCAACTTTTACTTTAGTTCTTTTTTATAAACATAATAGCCGAGTAGATCTGGTGTACCTTTATGAGACAAAGCACTGAATAAATATTAGCTGATGACTACCACTGTGGTTCCTTGTCACTCACCTTGGGGTCAGCCTTTCAACCAGGCAAGAGAAGTGCAAATTCCACAGAAAACTGTGTCAAAATTACTGTGCAATGATGAAATTCCCTGCATCTAAACTGCTACCTCTTTCTTCTTAATTGTATTATTACCTTTCTTTTCCTTTTTTCCTTTCTTTTATTTTCTTTTGGTTTTTCAAGACAGTTTCTTTGTGTAACAACCCTGGTTGTTCTGGAATTTGCTGTGTAGGCCAGTCTGACCTCAAACTCACAGAGATCCACCTGCCTCTGCCTTCCACCTGCTGGGCTTAATAGGCGTGTGCCGACAGGCCTGACTTATTGTTATTTTTCAAGAAAAGGATTTACAACACACATCCCCAGATGCCCTAATACTCACGGAGACCCTCCTGCCTCTGTCTCTTGAGTGCTGAGACCAAAAGTATGAGCCGCCAAAGCTGACATGTTATCGCCATGAACAATGATTACTGTTGACCCCTACCTTACCCTGCCTCAGTGGGAGCATCAGGTTGCAGGCCTGGAAACCAGCATTCTAAGTCTCCAGGCTGACTCTTATATCAACATATGAATCCCTGTTTTACATGCATCAAGAACTAAAGTGACTCAGCAGAGACAAAAGTACCAAACACAAGATACTTCAAGATGGAAGCTGCCCTTAGCTGTTCTACAATGAGTTCACTAATTAAGCTTATGCTTAAAAAAAAAAAAAAAAAAAATTAGAAAAGAAACAAAATTGCCTTGAAGACACACAAGGCTTACCAACAAACTGTTAGACAAGTTCCCAAACCGTTCATTTCTATAAAACATGTAAGTTTCCCAACTCAAGAGTTTAAGATAATGAGCGTTATACCCTCTGAACCTTAGCTCTGGTTTTATTTTGTCTAAATAAGACATAAGCATCTTTTAACAATTTTGATGCTTCACCAGTTGGGACTGCTGCATTAGAAGGCCAGGCTCCTCTTCGTGGTATCAGAAGCACCATGGAGTACTGGCAGAAAAGCAAGCCACAGGCAGCTGGAGCGACTGCCATCTCTTACCACAGGAAGCTGACTTTCGGTCCACCAGGGTCACTCGCCTGGCTTCGGTGCGGAGCTTCTCATCTGTGTTCTCCACAAGGTTGGCAAGGTCATCGATGATCTCTAGGGTGGAAAACAGGGACGCTTAGTTACCTCTCCTCAGTTCTCACTCCCCAGCTCCACAGCATAAACTCGCAAATATGCTTTGAGAACTACACGGACAAGCTGCATGGACAAAACAGCTCAGCACAAAACAGCTCAGCAGGTAGAGGCACTTGCCACACAAGCCTGGCCACCTGAGCTTAATCACTCACATAAAAGTAGGAGAGACTAACACTACAGAGTTGTCCCCTGGCCTCCACCTGCCCCAGTGTGTGTGCGTGCACACGCATACAAATTTTTATAAATTAGCAAGAGCATGAACCAATTTGTCTGTTTTTAAACCTCATTTAAAACCATCCTGTTACAGGAAACAGAAACTTCAGCAATGGGGGAGTGTGTGACTGAGTTCAGCTTAGGCAGACACGGAAGACTTTAGCGGTGGCCCTGGCAACTTGTGAGCAAACTGACTAACTGTGCGAAAGACAAGTCAAGGACTGGAAGCCAGAGACATTGGCTAGAACAGAATCCATTTAAATACTGGACAAGTACATATCTGGATTAGGTAACACAAAGGTATACACACGTGACAACACAATCACAACTGAAGAGCAACACGGGGGGAAGGGGAGAAAGCATTAACTTCTCATTCCTCACAGCAAGTGTTAATCCCACAGATGAGAAAGACCACTAACCCAAATCATGGTCAAATTAATTAAAGCAAGCTTTTAAAATCATGTACATGGGCTGTCTCTCCATAAGTTGGGGTTAAAGAGATCAGCATTGGACATGGGGAAGATAAGATAAAGGTTTTTATAGCCCAGGAGTAGATGTTTCCAAATGGGGGATTTGGTGACAAATAGGTGAGGTTACAGAAGCAGAACAAGGTGGCCATAGCAACCTCCTGATACAGGGACATGGTTGCAAGGTGGCCATAGCAACCTCCTGATACAGGGGACATGGTTGCAAGGTGGCCATAGCAACTTTTTGGAATGATGGCATGGTTGACAGTTCCTGGACCAGACAGTACAGAACCATTTGTAGCTAAGGTTATAGGTAGGGCACAGTCCAATCCTTGAGAAACAGATCTAATGAAATTAGTTTGTTTTATTATAAGATGGCTTTTAAGCCCAAGACAGAGGCAGGCTGGTTTATTACAAGTCACAGTAAGCTGTAAAAGTTAAATACATAGTAACATAACTTTTAAAATCATTAAAGCCTCAATGTTTTATGTCATTTTTGTGAACATTTAGTAATTCTTACCACTTAGTAATTACTGCCTCTTTAAAGATCCTTTCTATAAAGTTCTTTTTTATGCTAATCTTTAAAAGGTGAAATTAAGCCCATCTAAATGTATTTTAAATGACATTTAAAATAGCATATATATTAGAATCTTAATTACGTGAAATTATTTCCCTCTATTCTTTGGTATTTGCATGCCTATAGGGATACATGCAATGGTGGAAATGAAGGCTAATGACAATTGCTCACAGGTGGTGGGATCTTCTGTCACTGTGTTCTTCCTCATGTTTCCCCGGATTGCCCAGACTAATGTGCAACATATACTATTTCTGCAGTTGAGGCTTTTCTCCTGCCTCCCTGTTTTAAAGGCTAATTTGGAAAGGAATTGTGGAATTGTTCGACGTGAGTCACCATTTCTCTGAAAGCATGAAGTCATACAAATGAGGTCCAAGTTTCCTGACTGCGAGCAGGGAGGTTACCATGGAAGGCCCATACTGTGACAAGGCAGGAAAAAAAGGCAAGGCATGCAAAGCATGGCAAAGGCACAGGAGAGTGGTGCCGTGCCTCCTCCAGCCTCCCACACATCTCAGGGCCTCTCTGTAATCAGAAGGCCCAGCAAGGGCTTTGTTTGTTTGTGCATCTCTCTTTTCCAGAATGAACAGGACACAAATTTCTACTTGTCCCTATGTCTCCCGTGCCTAGGACAGGGTCAAGAACAGAATGGGATAAAATAAAGTTAAGTCATAAAAGCAATGGGTGAGCGGAGCTCAAGATAAAACCTTCCAATAATTTTAAGTCATTTGCTGTTTCTTTAAAAAGTAAATGGATGCAAGCCAAGTTTGTCAATTATCTATATGTAACGCCTGCCTAAGAGAATCATCTACTCCTTTGGAACAACTCATTTATAATGCTCATCTGTGCTCAGTGACAGCTCTCTCTGGGGTTTCTTTCCATCAGCCTAGAGCAGTGGGTACCGTGCACATCAGATGTTTACATTACAGTTCAAAACAGTGGCAAGATTATAGTCACTAAGTAGCACCAGAGATAATTTTATGGTTGGGGGGGGTCACCACAATGTGAGGAAATGTATCAAAGGGTCACAGCATTTGATGGTTGAAACCAATGGCCTAGAGTGTGATCCTCGCTCTGGTCACCCCAGTGCTTTGTATCCTTACTGAGTAGCACTGCCATGGTGATTAGATACCCTTTGCTTAAACTAAGAGCCTGAAATGTGAGCCCGGCACGGTAGCTCACACTTGTGGCCCTGGCACTTGAGAGGGTACGGCAGGAGGAGGGCTGCAAGTTCGAGGCTAGCCTGGGCTACAGAGTGAGCACAAAACAATCAAATAAAGAATCCGGACCTACTTACAAATGTTTTCTCAGAGCTTCAAAGACAGAACTGTTCATCCCACCCACCTTGACTCCCTCCCTAGAATGTCTCAATACTGTCAGTCACTTACATTTTATTACGAATATCTTATTAAACTACTAAAACTGTCAGTGTTCCTAAACAAATGTCCTAATTTATCCACCTGTACCTAGGCCTTAATGTGTACAATACAGGTAGAAGATGAAACAGGGGCTTATTATCTCACCTTTCAATTAATTACTATTTAAATAACTGTATGCAACTAATGACTGCTAAACAGAGTTCTACAGGGATAGGTGAATGGAAGGAAGGGAGGAAGGGAAGGAGGAAGAAAACCCACATGCTCACTCTACCAAGATGTATAGCTCAAGAAAAAATAATCCACAGAAGAAACAAAATGAAGTATTAAAGATTCATGAATCATCTAAAGGGCAGAAAGGAGGCACATAAGAGCAAAAGGCAGGCTGGACAGAGAGAATTAACTCTCTAGATGGCATATGTAAACCTAATTATAGCAACAACCAAATTGAGTGTGAATGCTGGGAGGTAGAGGCAGGCAGATCTCTGTGAGCTCAAGGCCAGCTCTGTTTACATAGCAAGGTCCATGACAGGCCGAAAGAGAAAGGGACACTATCTCAATCAATAATAAGGGAAAAAGAAAATATCTCATTGGTGGTGAATTTTAAAAGCCACTTTTAAATTATACACAGGACCAAGATGAAACTACAAGAGAAAGAAGATACACTGAACTCAGAAAGATAACTGCTAGAGATTAGATGTTTGGGCTTTTGGGGGCGGGGGTGAGACTATGTAGCTCCGGCTGTCCTGGAATATCCTATGTAAACCAGGATGGTTTTGAACTCACAGAAAGAGCCACCTGCCCCTGCCCCTTGAGTGCTTGCATTAAAAGTATGTGCCACTGGGGCTGAAGAGATAGCTCAGCATTTAAGAGCACTGGCTGTTCTTACAGAGGTCCTGAGTTCAATTCCCAGTACCCACATGGTGGCTCATGACCATCTGCAACTGTAGCCCCATTTGACTGTAGTCACATGGGGTCGGTCCACTGTTCTCTTCTGGTATGCATATATACCCAAATACCTAAAATACATACTTAAATAAAACTAAAAAAAAAAACCAAAAAACTAAAAACCGAAGTGCCTAGAGCTGGGTAGTGGTAGCATATACCTTTAATCCCAGCACTTAGGAGGCAGACAGGTCGCTGAGTTGAGGCTAGCCTGGTCTACAGGGTAAGGACCAGGGCAGCTAGGGCTACACAGAGAAATCCTGTCTCAAAAACCAAAAAGACAAAAAGCAAACCAACAACCAACCAGACAAACAAAAGAAAAAGCATGCGCCATTATCCCCAGCCAAGATTGAATGTTGATATGCCTTTAACATTCTTATTTTTATTCTAATTATTTGCATATTTATTTATTGTTGGGGGCACAAATGTGCAGGTCAGAGGACAACTTGCTTGAGTTGGTGCTCTTCCACCTGTGGGTTATGGGGACTGAACACAGGTCCTCAAGCTTTACAGCAGGTGTTTTATGTGCCAAGCACCTTGCTGGCTCTAAAACTCTTATTTTGAAATGTAGCTCCCAACGTGCTTTTGTTTGGAAGTGAAGCATTTGGAAGGTGATGATGTCATGAAGGTGGAATCTTTATTATTTTTTTTTCTTGGTTTCTTGAGACAGGGTCTCTCTGTGTAGCCTTGGCTGACCTGGAACTCACTCTGTAGACCAGGCTGGCCTCGAACTCTGCCTGCCTCTGCTTCCCAAGTGCTGGGATTAAAGGTGTGTACCACTGCTGCCTAGCTTGAAGGTGGAGTCTTTATGAATGAATGGATATCACACGATGCTTGGGATTCATGTCCTATGAAAGAGGCATCAGCTCCCTTGTCTATTCTGTTGCACAATGTCACAGTAAAGACATCTGTGTATGAGCCAGAAAATGGACCTGGCCAGACGTGGAACCTGCCTTGACCTTGACTTCCCAGGCCCCACAGCTGTGAAAACTAAGGTTCTACTGTTGACAAGTCACTCAGTGTACAGTGCTTTGTTACAGTGGGCTGGGCAGGGCAAGTCAACACAACATACAAGTCCTAAGACGCAAGTGATGCAGTAACCGGAGCAGCTGCTGCTTCTCACTGCACACAGATCACCGAGGACCGGACGACAGAAGATAGTCACGTGATCATCACAAGAGATGCAGAAACAGAACCTGGCACCTGATGTCCAATCGCCACACCAATCCTCAGCCAAACAGGACCAAAGAGACACCCCCTCGGCCTGGTGAGGAACATCAGTGAGTGGTTTTCAGAAGCAGGAGGGAGGCCAGGAGATCTGCTTTGGTTACATCTGTTGGGTGTTTTCCTAGGAGTCCTGTACTGTGTAATATGGGAAGAAAAAGGAAGGCGAAAGGATCCGAAAGGGAGATGTAAAGCTATATATTTGCAGATAACATGATTTTGTACATAGAATCTATTTAGAATCTGTGAGAATTAGTAAGTAAATTTATAACAGAATTTGTTGTTGTTGTTGTTTGTTTGTTGTTGTTTTTTTGAGACAGGGTTTCTTTGTGTAGCGTTGGCTGTCCTGGACTCGCTTTGCAGACCAGGCTGGCCTGGAACTCACATCGATCTGCCTGCTTCTGCCTCCCGAGTACTGGGATTAAAGGCGTGTGCCACCACGCCCAGTCCTTATAACAGAATTTTAAATTACATGTATTTATTGTATGTGTGTGTTGTATGTGTGTATGCATGCATATGTACCCATGCACACACAATTAGTCAATTCTCAACACAGTCCTTTCAACAACATATCCTGAAACATCTGGATATGTGCTTGTATAAATAGAAGGACTTTACCTTCCCCTCCCCACCCGCCTTCTCCCTCACACACTTGAGATGGTTCATAGACCTAACTGTCAACTCTGGGATAGAAAAGCTTCTAGAAGAAAATGTTCATAGTTATCTATAGTTCATCAAATTAACCACATATATGCTCTCTTAAGTGTGGGCAATTTGAATGAAATGAGCAGGCACAAGTTTCTTGGACAAGAATTGTATACTAAAAAAAATAATAATAATAAATTGGTCAGATGTCATCAAAATTAAAATTGCTTCGTATCCAAAGATGCTGTTTCAAAAATGGAAGAACAAGCCACAGAGTGGAAAGAATGGTGTCTGCAGGACCTGTAACTGACAGACTGTTTGATTCTAGAATAAAGATCCACCGCACTCACTACGCAGAACAGAGAAGAGAGATGATCCTAACAAGGTCTTACAACAGCCCAAATTCCCAAACAGATGTTTTCCAAAAGAAAATACACAAAAGCCAATATGCCCTTAAGAAGGAGCCCACAATGTCAGTCATTAGGAATGCAAATTCAAACCACAGTAAGAGATGCTCCCCACCCACCCACTGGAATGCTAAAATTAAAGGTTGCCAATGCTAATTGCTGGGGAGATAGGGCACAAAAGGCTCTGTGGAAGAGTTTATCTTCTCAATCAAGTCATCCATCTGTGTTCCCACATACAGTCTTCATTCCTAGGTATTTTATCAAGCAGAATCTTTCCCTACAAAAAGACCTGAACAAAAAATATACATAGCACCTTTATTCATTAGAACCCCAAACTAAAAATGGACCCAAAAACTCATCAATCTAAAGTGTATCTGTAAAATAGAATATGACACAGCAACGAAAGAGACAGTGTCCCAGGCTGAGGGTGTAGCTCAGTGGCGCACACTTTGCCCAACACACACAATCACAACGCCTTGATCTGATCTTTGACACCACACGAAAGGACAATATTACTAATCAATGCAACAACCATAAGTGTCTCAGAAGTTTTGCTAAATAAAATACAGATCAACATCTTCATGATTCCATTGACATAAACAGTACTTATAAAACCTGGGTGTGGGAGCAAGTATCTTTATTTTCAGTACTTTTGAGATGGAGACAGAAAGATCAGGGCTTCAAATGCATCCTCAGTTACAAAGCTAGTTCAAGGCCAGCCTAGATTACTTGAAATCCTGTCCAAAATAAAAAATAAAGAGTGCCAGGGGTGGTGGTGCACGCCTATAATCCCAGCACTTAGAAGGCAGAGGCAGGTGGATCTCCGGGTTCGAGGCCAGCCTGGTCTACAAACTGAGTCTAGGACAGTCAAGGCTACACAGAGAATTTTATCTCTAAAATGCAATTCCCTGCCCCTCCTACCCACCCCTCCCCCAACACACACACACACACACACACACACACACACACACACACAAGAAAGGAAGGGAGGGAGGAAAGTGAAGGGAGGAAAGGCAGAAGGAAGAAGGAACCAGTGTTTTATACTCACAAAATTTTAGGCCTGCAAGAAGTCAGGTAGTGACTCTAGCCCCACCCTTTTTTAATCATGCCCCTGGAAGGAAGAAGGTCTTCCCCTGAGCATGTCATTGGCAGGTAACATGAAAACATGGGAGAAAATCAGTTCCTGAGTTTACATATAGTAGCATTTGAAAGTTGGTGGTTTAGGATTCCAGCTTCACCCTCTATGAGGACATTCTGCAGCAAGAGTTCTGATCTGTAGGGATAACTGATGCTTTGCTCTCATGCAGCTGATACAATCAGGATTCCATCATGTCTTACAATATTACGTATTTGTAATAGAAAATTTGGGTTTAATATCCTGTAGGGGGCCAAGGGAAGTATCCTTATCCAACAATAAACATGCTAGCTATTTATTATTGTATGTTAACATTTTATTCTATGCTAACTGAATTTCTAGATAGATTTCATTTTAAATTGTGAATAATCGGGCTGGAGAGATGGCTCAAAGGTCAAGAGCATTGTCTGTTCTTCCAAAGGTCTTGAGTTTAATTCCCAGCAACCACATGGTGGCTCACCACCATTTATAATGAGATCTGGTGCCATCTTCTGGCCTGCAGGTGTACATGCAGGCAAAAACACTGTATACTTAATAAATAAATAAATAAATCTTTTTTAAAAAATGTGAACAATCATAAGCATGGTTTAAAGTTAAACCAACAAACATGTAGCAGGTTAGTGCAGTTAGTGGGGATTTGTACTGAAGGAGTTAATGTTTTAACAGGAATAGGTTCACTTATCATTTTAGTTGGTAAACCTCTGGTTAGTTTTATTTTGTGTGTGTGTTAAATGTATATGCTCAAATAGGTGTGTGCATGTGTGCGTATGGGTGCGTATTTATGTGTGGGCATAAGCTTGAGGGGGCCAAAGGTTGACTTCCTCAGTCATCCTCTACTTGGTTTTTTGTTTTGTTTTTATCAGTGTGAGCTGTGTTTGTTTGTGTGCGTACATGTGTGTGTGAGTGAGTTTGTGATGTGAAGGGCGTATCCATGTGCCATAGAGTGAATCTGGAGATCAAAGGACAATTTTGTATCTATCTTTTAATTTTAATTTTTTAAAGATTTATTTTATGTATATAAGTACTTTGCCTGTATGCATGTCTATGTAACGTATGTGTGCTTCATACCCACAGACGTCAGAAGTGGGCACTGGTCCCTCTGAAACTGCAGTTAGGGACAGTTCTGAGGTACCATGTGGGTGTTGGAAACCAAACCTAGGTCCTCTGCAAGAACAGCAAGTGCTAACTCCGGAGCCATCTCTCTAGCCCCTCTCCTTCCTTTTCTGGGCCAAAGTCTCTCACTGAACCTGTCATTCTCTCTTGCAGCTATGTAGCTGACCACTGAGTTTCTGTCATCCACCCATCAGTGCCCCCGGCACTGGAGTACAGACATATACCACCACACCCAACTTTTAAAAAAAGATTTATTTTATGTTTATGAGTACAGTATCTTTATGCACACCAGAGGAGGGCACCAAATCTATTACAGATGGTTGTGAGCCACCATTGATTGCTGGGAATTGAACTGAGGACCTCTGGAAGAGCTCTTAAGCACAGTGCTCTTAACCGCTGAGCCATCTCTCCAGCCCCACACCCAGCTTTTGTGTGTACACTGGGGACCTGAATTCAGGTATTCATATCTAAGCTGTTTGCATTTTACCAACTAAAGATGATTATTGCATTTTAAACATGTGTGTGTGCACGCATGTGCATGTACATGTTTACATGTCTACAAACATGACACTGAAGACATTTAGTCAGAGGACAGTTTTTCTCCTTCCACCATATAGAACCCAGGGATCAAACTAAGGTTGTCAGGCTTGGCGTCAAGTGCCCCCAATTAATTTGGCAATTTGATTTTTAATGCCTAAAACTAATTAATGGCAATTTTTCGATACTTTATTAAGTGGAATCAGCTCTGAAACTGGACAAGTAGAGACTAGGAGAATTTGGAGATGCTAGGAAAAGCCTAGGTTGCACTAGATGGAACAATGGAGCAATCCCAGAGAAGGTTTCAGAAAGGAAACTGTAGAAAGTTCTCCGTATCCTTAGAGGGTGTGTGTGATCACGACTAAAGTGCTGCTACACAGGGGACAAGCACTAGGAACCGAACACGCGAAGATCGTGGTGATGCTGTGTTTCTGACCCAGCCATCATAGCACTGGGGAATGTGAGAGTGGTGCACGAGGAGAGCTGGCAGAAGACGTGCCTGAGCATTCCGCACTCAGGCTCAGTGTGGCTACGTCCAACAGTGAGTGAGGTGGGGTAGCAAAGAGAGAACTTGGGGAAGAATTTATAATTAAAAGCAGAACAGAAAAGGGAAAGCATGTGCAGGAGAGAGCAGACCTTTGCTAAAGAGATCACAGGGCTAGAAGGGATCCTGGCACTAGTCGTCAGCACAATGGAATGCCATTCAGAGATCTTTGAGGCCACCTTCCTACCACAAGCCCCGAGCACTAAAACAGCAAAAGTGGATCAGGGGCCAGGCAGCCTAGAGCGCTCCACCGTGGGCTCACTGTCCAGGTCCCCTTGCATTCGGACACAGTGTTCCTCAACCACCCCAGCCATGAAGTACATCCATTGTAACTGGCCCTGTTGCTAGGGAAGGTATAAGCAGTAAGCCCTGGCCACATCCCCATGGTGTTAAGACCACAAGCCTGCACAATGCAAGAACTGTGGGTACATAGCTGCCTCCACCTAGCCTCCAAGGGACATCGCTGACTATCTGAGGGCCAAGTAGAGATTTGGCACAAGGGCAGAGTTAGTGCAGAAAGCATTAGGGAAGAGCTGAGTGCAGGCATGGGAACAGAACCACCTTTAGACCCAGGGACTATAGATCTACCAGAGACTGGCCCCTGCCAGGGAGAACTGTCAATATGAGACTCCAAACTGCTTCTGCCTGGACTGAGCCCAGCACAACAGGGGTGGAAGCCTCCCCGGGGTGGGGGGGGGGGGAAACCTCCACCAGTGTGCCCAAGATGAGCGACATGGAGTGCAAGCAGACTGTTTCGCAGCTTTACTGTCACTTTCCCAGTTTTTGTGTTTGCTTGAGGCCAACCAATACTCCCACCGCACCCTGCTATACTCTTTTGAAATGGGAAGGTCTATCCCCCTCTTGTCCCGCCACTATCCTGTCAGATAGCTTGTTTAAAGTCTCAGACTCACAGCTAGAGAGGATTCACCTCAGGGAACTGGGTTGTGAGTCTCTCACCCACAGCCAACTAACTCACTGAACACACTGGAGTCTTGCATTAGTGCTGGGACAAGACTTCGGGGAATGGACTGAATTCATTCAGCGTGTGAGGGGGACATGAATTTGAGACACAAGCTATGGCTGGAATGAGCCCCCAAAGTAGAAACATTGGGAACTTAGTCCTCAAAGTCATAAGTTGATGATATTTGGAGGTGGGGCCCTGAGAGGTAATTGGGTTAGGCAAGACCATCAGAAGGGTCTATTATTTTGTCTACCCAGTCTTTGAATATCCTCTTGGTTTTTTTTTTTTTCTCTTTAGAATATTTATTTGTTAACATTTGTTTTTTTTTCCTGGCATTCCTCCAATATCTAATTATATAGTTTTCTCTGGCTTCTTGAAATCCTGCGAGCCTGTTTAGAAAGATGAAACAGGCACTTTTTTTCCCTCTAGTCCCAAAGGTGCAAAGTGTCAGAAGAAACACCCCAAGATGTGTGACGTTCTCCTAAGGAAGACTAAACATGCCTCATTTCTGGGTTGGCAGTAACTTTACTGCCTCAGCTATGAAGACACTTGAGAGTTGATCACCTAGTGTCTTGGAGCATCCTCCTGTTTCTGTAAGCAGGAAGTACAAACCAAAGACTCAGGCCTGGAGAGGTAGATCACTGGTTAGGAGCACCGGCTGCTCTTCTAGAAGTCCTGAGTTCGATTCCAAGCACCCATATGGCAGCTCACAACTGGCTATAACTCTACTCCCAGGGGATCTGACATCCTCTTCTGTCTTATGTAGGCAAAAATCCCATACCCATAAAAAATAAGAATTTTAAAAAGCCAAGATGCAGGACTAGAGAGATGGCTCAGCAGTTAAGAGCATTGTCTACTTTTCCAGAAGTCCTGAGTTCAATTCCCGGCAATGATAATGGTGGCTCACAGCCATCTGTAATATGATCTGATGCTCTCTTCTAGTATACAGGTATGTATGCTGATAAAGCACTCATATACATTAAATAAACAAATAAATCTTTAGGAAAAAAAAAGCCAAGATTCAATGGGAGAAGCTAAGAGAGCCATGCCCATGAACAGCACACAGATCTGATACAAAAGCCCGACAGTCCCTAAAAACAGCTGAGTGATGAACCTTTGGCCACTTCATTAAAATAGCTTTTAAAACATAGTGCATGCCGAAGTTGCTCTTCTTGGTACATTTATGTTTACACAATATACTAGAATAGACGTTAACCCTGAAATCATGGCCTCAGGGCTACTGTCTCCCTGCACTCTCCATGACCTCTGCACTACTGCCTCTTTTGGAAAACCAGATTATTCCAGATCCTCACCTCCATGAAGCCCCCTTAAATAAAGGTGTTTAAGAGCTACCTAGGGCCAGAGAGATGGCTCAGTAGGTAAGAGTCCTTGCTGTGTGACCCTAACAACCAGAGGTTCACCCCAGACCCCACGACAGAAGGAGAGAACGGACTCCTGAAAGCAGTTCTCCTCTGGTCTCTACATGAGCACATCGTAGTGTGTGGTGTGTGTGTGTGTGTACACCTCAAACTTCACTTTAGGTGTACACATACACCTCACACACACACTTTAGGGGAAAAAAGTTAACTCTAGACTAGAAACAAAACCAAGTGAGAACTAGCTGTTGTCTACTTAACCGTTTACAAAAGCAACAGTTAGCTAGGTGATCTTAATCTGCTTCATTCTGACATAACTACTGTAATTAAGACTTGGCTTTTATAATGTATTTTGGACAATAACTTATTTCTATGTCTTCAGCTTTGAAGGGAGACAAAATAGCCTAAGTAGACACTCATTAAACTATTAACATGCTTGCAACAGAGATAATGGCAGATAATGTACTCTTCCCGTTGGGTTAAAGCCTTCCCTAGCTAGATAGCCACTGCCATGTCATTCAAAGAATAGACCTAAAAGTAAAAGAGACAGACACAGAATGGAGACAAGATGCTAGCTTTCCATCCTGCCTTTTGTTGCCTCGTGTGCCCAAATAAGGAAGCAATGCTGTTAGCAAGGATGGCTTCTAAGTGCTTATTGTAATAGCGCGTAAACATTTAACAAATTGTTATGTTAAACCCATTGGTAAGAAAACCCAGCAATGCCTCAAGGACTTGGGTTTTCATTAAAGTATAAAGTTATTTAGTTGCATTAAAATATTTAATTTTAAAATCTTGTAAAGAAAAGCAAGACAGAAAAGAACCAAGTAAGCAAAAGGGATTAATGCTATAAATATAGGCTGGGGAAATCCTAGCACTCAGGATGGGGCAGGGGAATGCTATGGGTTTGAGGACAGCATAGGCCTCAGAGTGAGGCCCTGTTTAAAAAATATATATTATTATATTATATTATATTATATTATATTATATTATATTATATTATATATTATATTATATTATATATGTTATATATATAATTAAAAAAAATAAAAGTTAAAGGAAAAGAAATTTTGGAGAGTAAAATTAAATTTTTGACCTGAAAGTAGAGGCCCTTCCAAATAGAAGAGACAAGGTGAGAACAGCACTAGGAAGCTAATGCATGTTGTAAGCAGATGTGTGAAAGCTGGGAGCCAGTGAGGTGGCTCTGTGCAAGCCTGACAGCCTGATTTCCCTTTCCCAGGACTCATGGGGAAGCCAGAAGCAGGAGCACAGTGTCCGAGATCCCAGTGCCCCCTACTGGGGGCAGTGGGCGGGGACAGCCCATCTGCCAGAAGCTCCCAGGGCCAGCTAGTCCTGCACATGCAGAAGTGAACAAGACCCCCTGTCTCAGTCAAGGTGGAGGGCGAGCAGCCATACCCGAGCTCCTCTGCAACCTTTCCTCTGACCTTCACATGTGTGCCAGGGCACACATGCAAGCATGCACGTGCAGAAGCAGTGAATAAACACACAAGAAATGTGTTAAAAGTTCTAAGGATGGAATTCTGTATACTGACAAAGAACTAGAATTTGATTTTCTGTTTGCAAGATTGTCTTAAACTAGTGATCTGAAAAGAAGAAGAAGAAGAAGAAGAAGAAGAAGAAGAAGAAGAAGAAGAAGAAGAAGAAGAAGAAGAAGAAGAAGAAGAAGAAGAAGAAAAATAGTGATCTGTCTTTAATAACCTAGAACAGGACTGAACAGCTGGCCTGGAGAACAAGGATTTCACGTCCTCTCCCCTTCCTGAGTGGGCTATTAAAAACATAGTGAGTACATTGTTTCCAAATGCTAACTCTTTGCTTTCCCATTGAGTTAAACCGTCTTAACTGTCTAAGCAGCAGGATAACGCCTGTCAAGAGAGTTATTTCTACTTGGGATATTCTTGTTAAATTATATCATAACCATTACATTTTAGTTGACAAATACTTAAATCTATTTATAAAATTTGGCCTATTGAACAGAGTCTTTGTTGTACCTACAATGTCCAGTCCCTTAGACTGACAGTTACGAGAACAAATTACATCATAAAGCATACAAACATGGTTAAATTTGATCAAATCATCTGGCTTCCCTAGTCAAAGACCCTCTCATCAAGTCTTCTAAATCCTAGATTTACCTTTTTTTGGAAAACATCAATTATCTCTTTATAAAAAAATAACTGCTGAAGATCCTGCAAAAATGAAGAAAGGGCTGTAGGAGCCACATCTGCTAAAGGGACACACTCTACACTAGTGTAAGGGACATTTTAAAACGAAAACCAAGACCTCTGAGTCGGTGACACAGACTTTGCACAGGGGAGGAAGAGCTAAATAAACGACAACAGTCAGCTGAGGGACCAAGCAGAGAGGACTCCAGGGTGGACCCCACCAGCCCGTGGTCAGGCTCTTCCATCCACCTCTGATGCTGCAGAACTTCAACAAAGACGCTCTTAAGATTCCTATTTCTCACTCCAGACTTGTGTCACTTACTCCTAAGGTCACATCCACATGGACAACAGAACTGAAGACATCGCTGACATATCTACTAACTCTTACTTTTTAATAATGTGTTTCTTGATCCTCTTTTAAAGCTTGCACAGTTATTGTGTGTGCCTATGCACGCACAGGAGACTGTGTCACATGTTAGAAACTCCGAGGAGGCCATTCTGTCTTCCCACTGCGAGGGCTCTGGAGATCACACTCGGGTCAGTCATGGGGTCTGGTGACAATCACTTTTACTTGTTGAGTCATCAACACTGCCCTTAAATCCTTTTACATTTTTGTATTTTAAACACTGTCTGAGATACTTATAATTTTTCTTAAACACTAAAAATCACATTTTTACTGCAATTGCAAATGAGATTCTTGTTTCTATTAAATGCTTGGCTACCCTGGTCATATGTAAATCAAATCTTCATGTTTTAAAAGATTAAAATATAAGCCAGGTGAGGTGGTGCTCTCCTTTAATCCCAGCACTTGGGAGGCAGGTGAATCTCTATTAGTTTGAGGCCAGCCTGGTCTAAAAAGTGAGTATCTCTTGTGTTGAAAAAACAAATAGATAAGCAAGCAAACAAATATAAAAATGTTCATGACTTTTATAAAGAGTTCTCTCATTATCCAGTATAATTTTATTTAAAAAAGAAAATCCAGTATTTTTAATTGACAAGAGATTTTAAGTATATTTTAAAATTCTGTTTGAAATTCTGACTCTTAGAGGCAAAAATAATAAAAATTCTTCCCATTAAGGAAAAGGGAAGAATACTAAGTGGGTCCAATCAACTAGATTACTATGGTGCTGATACTAAAACCACTAAGTCACCACAAAGTTGGGGCTTTGGGAGACCCCATAACACAGTCAGGCTTGAACACCTTAGAGAAACTCTGACTATATTGATTTTTCTTGGGGATACCTTAAGACGTTGGGCTGACTTTCTCTATCCAAATTATACAACAAAACAAAACAACAAAAACCCAATCAGCAGCTCATGATAATGCTCATGGTGTTTAATACACCACGAATCCATATTTTCTGACTAAGTGTGTGGTGAAGATGCCCCATAGTAACGTTATCCAGGCTAAAAATAAAGTACTGAACAATATGCATATCTTGCCAATGAGAAGACCACCACAAAATGATTCCTACTGGGGCCCCACTTCCCTTTTGGAATATCAAATTAGAAATGGGAATATCAAATAAGAAATAAGATTTGGTTATGTCCACCATATTCTCACACACATGACCTCATCATTCTTCATGTTATTAACATTTTGGGGGAGGGTGATATTTTGTTGGGAAGACTTTAAAGTGAAACTACATTGTTATCAGATTTTTTATAAAATGTTACTGTTCACTTATTTCCCCAAACTAAAATCTGACAGAATAACAAAATCATAGTACAGATGAAATTATCAGTCACAATAAAATATAAACATTTAGACATTAAGGACCAACCTTGTCTAGGATTACCCTAGCCCCTCATGAGCTTCTAGCTATGGAATCAAACTGATCCAAAGTAAAACTAGCACTAGAAGACAGTTATCCCCAATACTCCAAATATCAACTAAAATATTCAGAGAACATAGGACTATAGAGGCAGAAGGGAAAACATATATTTGATCCAGTTAAAGATCTTTGTGTTTTACTTGGCTAAAACGCCCATTTCTGGGCTGGAGAGATGGCTCAGAGGTTAAGAGCACCAACTGCTCTTCCAGAAGCCCTGAGATCAATTCCCAGTAACCACATGGTGGCTCACAACCATCTATAGTGTAATCTGATGCCCTCTTGTGTAATGCAGGCGTACATGCATGCAGAGCACTGTATACATAGTAAATAAATAAATCTTAAAAAAACAAAAAACCCACCCATTTCCATCACCTCTTACCTTACTTTTTTAGCTTATGCTGTGGTTTCGATTATCTTAATTTTAGGTGTGAAACTCCTACTATGTGTCATACGTACATACCATGTCAGTCACAGGGAGACGGAGAAAAATCAGGCCAGTTTGACATGACCCAAGGATCCTGCTCCCCCTCCTGCCTAATGGCTTTGCCAACTATTTCTCTCTCCTGAAGATTGCTCTCCTGCCTACTCAAAATCCCTTCTTTATCAGCTCCTAGGAACAAATCTTCCTGGCACTGCAGGACATAAATAACATTTGACTTCTACATGTACAAAGCCAAGAACTATGAAGTTTCAAGAAAAAGCTACACTTGCATTTGATCCCACAAGGCTGATTGGCTGATCAAAGCTTCTACAGTGAGGGGCGGCAGAATGCCACAGACCCAAAGCTGGCTGATCTTGGACCATCTGGAGCCCAGTCAACAGCCATTCCTTGGCCACTTCTGTGTCTGTCTAACATTCTCTTGACTACCAGGTAAAATCTTTGGGAATGTACTAGCTGAAAAGACAGTACACTAACTTTCACCAACTCCAAAATTAATAATGTCATCAGCTAGCACCTGTGGCCTAGGTCAGACATTTCCCTGCTTTGTATACTGGTCTACCTAATGCTCCTACAGATACATTTCAGAAGTGCCTTGAATTTACAACTTTCTTCTGTTCTGCTAACTAAAAATTTCAGGAAACCATTTCCACATTGGGGCATGGTATTTGGTACAACCTAGACCACACAGCACTTACATTTGGTTTTAGAATAAACTATTTCTTGCTCCCTTTGACATGAAGGACGTGTGCTGGGTTCTCCCCACTTCCTTCCCCCCATCTATCTCTCTGTCTGAGACAAGGTCTCACTATGTAGCCCAGGCTGGCCTCAAACTCTGATCCTCCTGCCTCAGTCCTCGAGTCTTGGGATTACAGGCCCATGCTCTGTAAACCTCTGGCTCAGTTAAAATTTCCAGTAGTTACAAAATATTCATCTCATTAAATAACCATTCATTAACTAGTAGCCTATTGTTGAATACTGTGAATACTTTTCTACTTTTAAATCATGAGTCAATGAATTACTTCCTCCATTATCATTTCATCTTTTGTGTCATTTCCTTAACAAAGTGTGATTATGATGGCTTTATGGACTTTGAACCTGTCTGCCAAATTACGTTTTAAAAGCTCACGTTGCCAGTGCTGGTTGGTCTGATAGAATTTATTCCACTTGTCAGTTACTATGACCTCAGACGGATATTTCCTAAGCCAGGGAGCCTAGGGGAATTCCCACCCTGCAGACCACAGCTCTTAAGGTGGGAATTTCCCTAACCGCAGTCTATTAAGAACAAATTAAACACAGGCTTTGGAGTATAGGCTGGGAAACAACCAGCTGATTATGCCAGATTCCTGACAGTTGAGCCTCCAAAGAGAAATACTTCCTGGGAAGTATTTGCATTTGGTTCCAAGAGTGAGCCTTCATTTCTACCTCATGTTGATTTGTGACATCAAGTGCTATTGCAGCGCTGCACGGAAAGGGCCACGGAAAGGATACACTGCAGCCGGGAGCATAAGGCAGGCGATGGTGCCAACTGGTGGGCTCTAGAATTCGTAATTCTGTTCTCATGACATTTTCTATTTCAATGTCAGTGGATTCTGTATAAAGGCAGATCATATGCCATTTGAGTCATGTGACTTCTAGTCTTTTGTAGTCATAATGGACTCTGCAGCTATAAAGTCATCATGACTTAACATCACTAATAATACCTGGCATGTTTTTTAAAAAATTGTGAGCAAAGGGCGATTCTTAAAGCTACTAATTTAGGTGCCGGAAAGATGGCTCAGTGATTAGTACACTTGTTCTTCTAGAGGACCCAAGTTTAACTCTCAGCACCCACATGGGGGCTTCCAACCATCTGTAACTCTATACCTCAGGGCATCTGATGCCCTCTATGGGCACCAGGTATACATGTACTGCACACATATATGCATGCATACACATATATATGCAAAAACACCCAAACGCATATTTAAATAAATAAATAGAAATTCAAAAAGTATTGAAAGTATCAGTTTAACTCTCCCCACGGGTTCCTATGGCTGGCAGCTGGGGGGAACTCCTGCAGAATTCCAGGAGCCACCAGTCTCCTGTGGAGATGTTCCTTTGTCTGCTCACACCTTAGACATGGTGCGTAGAAGTGGCAAGCAGGGGCGGGTCAGGCAGAAAGCAAGGGCTCCCCCGTGTTTTCTTTGAACCTTAATCCAGAGGCTTTCTTCTGGGTCTGAAATGTGTAACAGAAGCCTTCCCAACTCTCAGCAGAGGGACAGTGTGTACAAAGAGGGAACAGGTTAGAGAAAGAGTTCAAATAAAGGAGCATCGGGGAATTCTCAAAAGACTGTTCTCCCCACCCACTTCCCCCGCTTAAGACATGAAGTCAGTGCCACAAGCACAGAGTCACCATAAGGTAACACTTTCACATCAGTGGCAACATTAAGACAGAGGCCTGACTTCAAAGGAAAAACAGTGAAGGCCATTACTGTACATTAGGGGAGAGATTTGGAAAATATGTCCCAGAAGACAGGAAAAGGGCTTAAAAAGGACAAGACATGTTAGCAAATAAAACTGAGAGGTGGGAAAAAGAGCCAGGAAATCAGGAAAGATAAGCATCAAATAAGAGAAAGAGGACTTTCCCTTGATGTTGTAAAACACGGAGTCTTCCTGTAAGAACAACCACAACGGAAGTTCTAGCAACATCAGTGGACAGTGCGTACCACTCATAGACATTTCTTTCGCAATATCTAAGTGTCAGAATACAGGAACCACCCTGCAAGCATTTCAGATGGCAAGGAGGAGAGCAAGCTCACCAACAAAGGAAGAAAACTACCACACAGCATCCAGTAAGTACTAGCAAGCAGTGGGACAAAGGTGTGAGGACACGAGACTATGATCTAAAGACTCAAAATCTAGCTGCCCTTATGCAGCACACGCACGCACGAGGCCACAGTCCTAACACGCACGGGGCCACAGTCCTAACACGCACGGG
>OU015755.1:96849563-96871646 GCA_907169655.1 Acomys percivali | reverse complement strand
AACACGCACGGGGCCACAGTCCTAACACGCACGAGGCCACAGTCCTAGCCACTTGGGAGACTGCAGGGAGGTGATGAGCCCAGGAGTTGGAGCCATGCGGGTAGGATAGGAAGGGCCCGTATCCAAAACAAAGAAACCAGTCTTGAGGGGCCATGGTGTGTGCTCACAAAGAAAGAGATGCAAGCAACTGTACAAGGAATCAGCGACTACTCGCCCACCTCAGGAGTGCAGGCAGTGAGGTCATGGAAAAGGCAGGAAGTGAGATCAAACTACATAGGTTTGCTAAAGTGCTTAGCACCTCCCAGGATGCAATCACTCACATCTCCTACTGTGAGCTTCAAAAACAGTCACATGTTTTTATGCCCAGTTTGTCTTCTGTAAAGGCCAAAGATTCATACTCTGTGCAACTACCTATGTAACAGTTAATTCAAGGAAGGATCACTAACTGATGATAAAAATCAGTGGTATAAGGTTTTTAAGGATCAAGTCTCATAATAACAACTTAGGGTTGGAGCCCTGTGGAACTGCCACAAGCTTGAGATTTAACTGGAGCAGGAGCTGAGGGAGATAAACAAAAGAAATCCACACTGAGGCAGTGGTAACACGCAGTAAAATGTAACGACAAAGAAAAAAGTCTTCAAACAACCAAAGAAAAGGATGGGTTCCTAGTTGGAACAAAGGTACAAAGGCCTTGGTTTTCTCAACAGAAAGTTTTGAGGCCACAGGAAAATGTAAGGGCATTCCTAAGGTGCTCATAAGAGCTGTCAATACAGAATTCTGAATTCAGAAAAAACACATCTTAAGAATGCAGGTGAATAGAGAAACTCTCGGGATTATGGATAGGTATCTGTAGTAGAATCCTGGCCTCCACATGTAAGGCCTTGGGCTTCATCCCTTGCACTGCAAAAACAAAAACAAAAAACAAACAAACAAACAAAAAACAAAACCAACCCAACCAACAAACAAAAAACCCACACCAACCAACCAACCAGCCAACCAACCAACTAACCAGCCAACCAACTAAACAGCCAACCAAACAACCAACCAGCCAACCAACCAACCAGCCAACCAACCAGCCAACCAACTAACCAGCCAACCAACTAACCAGCCAACCAACTAACCAGCCAACCAACCAACCAACCAGCCAACCAGCCAACCAACCAACTAACCAGCCAGCCAGTCAACCAGCCAGCCAGCCAGCCAACCAAACAGCCAGTGGATCCACCCCCACAACACTCAGTCAGTGTGGTTCTTCAGACAGAAAGGAAACAAGCTTCACAAGGAGCCTGAGACATGGGGTGAGAAGACAGAGGAATGGCAGTGTCCACACAGAAACACTCACTAGCCAAGTTTACAGAAAGCACAGTGTTTGACAACTGGGAACAAGCCTCACGGTGTCTGTGTTTTTGACATGCGTGTTATATAGAAGACAACACAAATGAGGGTAAGGAGCCTACACTGCTCTGGTTAAATATTGGTTCTAAGTGAAAATGTGAGTTTAAGCTGGGTAGGATGGCCCATGTCTGAATTCAAGTCTAGCCTTGTCAATACAATGAGTTCCTAGACAGCCAGGGCTACATAAAGAGACCCTATCTCAAAATAAATTTAAAATGAAAAAAAAAATTGAGTATATAGTCATTCCTAATAACCTTGAAAATGATGTATGCAAAGAAACAATAAAATACACAATAGAAAAACTACAAAACTGAAGAATTTCACATGCAAATTGGAGGACATGCATAAAAGTCAACACCTCAGTGGCAGGGGGCATTCCCCCAGTGGCTTCCAGAGCTTGGAGCCTAGGGATAGCACAAGGAAGTTAAAGGAAAGTGGAATTGTCCTGTTGGCGGCGGTGATTATACAAGTCCAGCATGTATACAACTCTGCAGAACTATATACATGCAGAGTCATTTCACTGTATGTTAATTTAAGAGTTAAAATTAAAAAAAAAAATGAGCAAGGAGAGGTATGAGTAAAGACCGCTAGCACAGGGTGAGAGGGGCGAGCGGCTGAGACAGCTCAATGGGTTAATGTGCATGAGGCCAAGCCTTACCATCGGCTGTCAGCCCCAGATCCTACATGGTAGAAGGGGAAAACTGGCTGGCCGTTGAATACACACAACACACATGTAAACAACACACACACACACACACACACACACACACACACACACACACCATGTACCTTCCCTAGTTTGGGGGAAAAAAAGAATTAGAAAAAACAAGGAAACAAAAAACCAAATGTTTAAATTTTTAAATTTATTTTTACATGCACAGGTGGTTTGCCCGCATGTTTGTTTATGCACCACATGCATATCTGGTGCCCTGGAAGGCCAGAAGAGGGCAGCAGATTCCTTGGGGCTAGAGTTACAGATGGCTGTGAACTGTCATGTGGGTGCTAGGAATCGAACCTGGGTCTTCTAGAAGATTAGCCAGTGTGCTTAACCACTGAACTATATCTCCAGCCCAACAAAACACACCCTAAGACATCCGAAGGCAGCAGCACACGGAAGCTCAGGAATGGAGAGATTGATTAGTTGGTAAAGTGTGGCTTGCACATACAAGAACCTCAATTGGGTTCTCCAGATACCGATTAAAAAGCTGACTGTGGGGGCTGGAGAGATGGCTCAGAGGTTAAGAGCACTGGCTACTCTTCCAAAGGTCCTGAGTTCAATTCCCAGCAACCACATGGTGGCTCACAACCATGTGTAATGAGATCTGGTGCCCTCTTCTGGCCTGAAGGTGTACATGCAGGCAGAACTCTGTATACATTTTTTTTTTAAAAAAAAAAAGCTGACTGTGGTCATGTGGCAACACACATTTGCAGTCCCAGCAATGGCAAGATAGAAGGGGGAGGCAGGGTGGTCCACTGGCCAGCCGGTTTCAAATGAAGAGGCACATAAAGAAGGGCACCTGAGGTTGACCTCTGACCTCCACACACGTGCATGTGTGTGCAGAGGGTGCTTTACCTACCAGACTGGCCAGAGCAGCTGCTGCTGACCATGTTAAGAGCTGCTCCGAGCATAGGAGGAAGGGGAGGGAGGGCGCAGTCAACCCAGCTTGAAGCAGTGAACATGCCAAATGTGGGAAGGGAAGACAGCCAGACCAGACTAGCACATTACTAAAAGCTCCGGGTATTTAAAACCATAACAACAACGACTAATATTTACTGAAAACGTGCCATGTGCTAAGCCATCATTTCCCAATCTTGAGGTGTAGGGAGTCAGTTATAAAGTTAGAAGAAATTCTGCACCATTGACAGCTACCATATTTCAGCTATCAAATGCAAATGGAAACATTTTTTTCTTTAGGTTTGTGGATTTTTTTTTTTTTTTCCTTTCGAGACAGGGTTTCTCTGTGTTGTCTTCACTATCCTAGACTTGCTTTGTAGACCAGGCTGGCCTCGAAACCACAGCGATCCGCCTGCCTCTGCCTCCTGAGTGCTGAGATTAAAGGCGTGCGCCACCACACCCGGCCTGTGGATCTTTATTATACTAAATGATTCATCATAAAAAGTACAGGCTGGAGTGCATTCTGTCATAGAGAGCTTGCACAGCACTCGAGGCCCTGGGTTTGACCCTCAGCACTGCCAATACCAACCAAGGCTCTACCTGCCAGCAGCTCCGTAGAGCAGGTTCTCCTGCATAGACTTAGCCTGCTGCTTAAGGCATGAACACAGCCCAGAGTGCAGAACAGGCCCTCAGGCTCCCCTACCGCCCAGCCCTGGGAATTCCTTTACAATCTGCCGATAGATAGTCTTTGGTCTTTTCTTGGAAGGAAATTGTTCAGTGTTAAAAAATACCCTCTGCTTGTACCAGCCAGAACAATTACGCACTAATAGAACTGTGAGCTGAAACTGCACAGCAAGATGTGATGTCGGGTCATGGACTGGTGGTCTTGGTGGCCTTCCAAGTGAGCGACAGTATTGTGTGTGTGTGTGTGTGTGTGTGTGTGTGTGTGTGTTGGGGGTGTGGGCGTACAAACAGAAGCTAGAGGAGCACATCTGATGTCTGCCTCCATCACTCTCTGCTGTGTTCCTTTGAGACAGGGTCTCTCCTGAACCTGGGGCTGTGCTGGTGGCCAGCAAGCCCCGGTCATCTTCCTCTCTCCACCTTCCGTGACGCTGGGGTTGTAGTGTAGGTACACATTCAGCCACACCCAGTTCTTCTCCTCCTCCTCCTCCTCTTCTTCTTCTCTCGAGTGTTAGAATCCAAAGTTACATCTTCATGCTTGCACAGCATGTACTCTGACCCGCTTAGCCTCTCCTCGGCCTCCAATTCATAATGCTTTGTTGCTTTTTAATTGTTTGTGTATGTGTGCATATATAATGCATGTGCAATGTATACGTACACAGTTGGGTGTGAATGTGGACACACAAATTTCATGACATCTGAGTGGGAGGCAGAGAACACCCTTGGGTGCTGGTCCTCCTTCTTTGAGATAAGATTTCTTCATTTTCTGTTTGTTTTTTGCTTTTTTCCCTTCCATGCTGCTGTACGTCAGGCTAGCTGGCCCAAAAGCTACCAGGGATCTGCCTCTCATGTAGGAATGCACAGGGGTTAGAGACATGGGTGCTATGGCAACCAACCAGCTTTACATGGGTTCTGGGGATTCGAGCTGAGAACCCCACACTTATGTGGAAGCACTTTGCCCACTAAACCAGATGCACGGTGGTTAAGAGCATATACTTCTCTTGCAGAGGACCTGGGTCAGTTTCCTCCACTTCTGTCAGGTGGCTCACAACTGCCTCTAAGTCTAGCCCCAGAGAATGTGATGCTCTCTTTTAGCCTCTGCAGTACACACACACACACACACACACACACACACACACACACTTTTTTAAAAAGGATAAAATTCAAACTTAAAAAAAGCATCCATATGAAAACGGAAAAAAAAAATTATGTCTTAAAATAATCATAGAGCTCAAAGAATATGGCATGGGCCTAAGGGTGAAGACACAGAGCTAAGGGCATTATGTAACTGTCTTCTTCAGTTGGTACAAAGCCCTAGAAGAGGCTTCAGTGGCTTTCCTGGCCCCTCAATAAGATGTTCACTGTAAAAAAAAATCTTTGCTAAATAAGTTACATGCGCGCATGCGCGCGCACACACATACACACACACACAAAACACAACCAAGCTGACAACAAAACAAAAACAAAAACAAAAGCCCCATCTTCCATCACTTGAGAAGCCTGGGATCCTGAGGGTAAGTTGCTCAGCTCAGACTGCAATGATTTACAGATAACCAACATGTGTTTCTTAGCAACCTGCATGCATAAAAGGCTATGATATATTGTATGATTTCAATTATATGACATCCCAGAAAAGACACAACTGCAAAGAGAGTAAAACAGTCTATGGTTGCCAGGAGTTTTGGGGAGGAGAGGGCTGAAGAGGTGACTTGTGGGAACTTTTAGGGCAGTGAAAGTATTCTGTGTAATACTGTAATGGTGACTAGGTGGAATTATACATGTGTCGGAATCCACAGAATGTACAGGGTGAACCTTAACTTACATTACTTAAATCATTTTGGAGGTTGGACGTTTCAGGAAATAATAACGACTATTAAAAGAGCAACTATCTATCTAGTAAATGTGCACATTGATGAGAAAGTAGAGCAAGACGCGCTGACCTACACAGCTTGAGAAAAGGCGCTGCCCACGGGACAGGAGGCAAGAGGAATGGCATCAAAGCCCAGAATTCTAGGTGACCACACCAGTTCCCATGAGAGACGGGGCAACACTGCTATCCTTACCCACCAGAACCGAAGCACTAAGGAAAAGGATGGCCAGTGATGGGAGCCAGATTCTCACTGGTAAGTGGAAGTTTACAGAGGAGCAAAAGGATGAGTCTAGAACACACCTGAGGTGATGAGTTAAACTAGAGGCATTTGTGTAAGCTCATATTTAGCTTAATACAGATACTGGCAGTTGTGTACGGATATAGACACTGAATTATTATTATGTGTGTATTATGTTAGGAAATGCATGCATCATCCAATGCTTTTGCCTATCTAGAAGACTTGAGAATACCATTACTCCTTAAAGCAACAAGTTTACCAACATCCAGGCTTGGTTTCTAATAACCATCCTCCAACAAAAGCAGCCAAGAATCCCTAGAAAAGCAACTGGCTTTTAAACAGAGGCATAAAATACAAACTGTAACCCTGAAGTATTCTGTAGTGTCCGTTAAGATGTGGTCAAGAAGTCCAGTAGTTGCAGAGCAGATGTGCCACCCACAGGGGTTCCCAAAGCCAAGGGAGAGAAGCCTAAACAACCAAGTAAATGGTTTGGGATTAAAATACAGAGGGAGGGGAGGGGCTGGTGAGATTGCTCACTGGGTAAAGAGCTTGCTCTGCAAGCTTGAGGACCTGAGTTTGATTCCCAGAATTTATGTTCAGGTGGCGGAGAGAATAGACTCTACAGAGTTGTCCTTTGCATGCAACGCCTCCCATACAATAATAAATAAAGTTTTTAAAAGTTCAAAAAGAGGAGAAATAAATACCTAGGCGCTCACACTGACATAAACATATGACTGAACAAATTCATAACTGAGGGAAGAGAAACAAATCCCTCGTGTTGAATTCCAAATAGTTGACACAGACAAGGCAATTCCAAGGAGCGGAGTGTAACTCCCCACTGGGGTGCAGGCTGCACGCTGTGACTGTCTTTCAAAGAACAGTCTAGAAACCAAGCAGAGGAGAAAGAATGTTAGTGACCTTATAGCGAAGAAGCCTGAAAAACACTACCGAATGAGTCACAAATCCAATTGCTAGCATGACACCTTGACGCAATAGGGTAAACATGGCACTTCTCTGTGGTTTTCTTCCCAGTAACAGCCCTTGTTACCACAAGGAGACCAGCATAGCAATTCAAGCCAACCAAGACTCCATAAGACATCTGAACACAGTGTTTTATGAGATGCCTCAGTGGGTAAGGCTCTTGCTACCAAGTCTGATGACCTGTGCTTCATCCCGAAACACACACAGTGGCAGGAGAGAACCAACGAATTGTCCTCTGGCCTCCACATGGGGGCTGTGGTACATCAGTGTCCTCTGACATTACATGTGGCTGATGCACCAGTATCCACATACGCATGTGAGTGTGCGAGCACGAAAAAATAAATGTAATAAAAAAATGTAAGTACTACCTGACCCATACTCCTCAAAATTGTCAGCTCCATAGGAAACAAGGATAGTATGAATAGCTGTTGCTGGGGATGACAATAAAATAAATGTGGTACCATAGATGAGATCGTGGAATAGAAAGACTCAGAAAACTGGGGGCTTAATCCCTAATAATTCCACATAAGCTCACTAATGGTCACAAGTAGACTACATCACACTAACACAAGATGTTCAATAGGAAAGCACATCTGGGGCACTCGAGAGTTCTAGGTACTCTTTCTCAGTTTCTGTTCATCTAAAACGATGCTATAAACAAAACCAAACTTAATAATTAACACTGGATTTAAGAATGACACATTAAGTAAGCTCTTTTCTCTAAGATGAAGAGTAACATAAACACATTATAGAACAGTTAACGAATGCTGTGAGCAAGATCAACTTCCATGAATCTTGAGGACAATGCTATGTGGCAAGCACGGTTGAAAGTGATGCTCAGAGGTCATGTGACCTGTCCAGAATCACCTAGCTGCTTATTGGTAAAGCCGGGTTTGCCTACGTCTGGAGGCTTTTTTCATAACACCCAGAAAGTAAACAAAAACACGAGCTCACACAACCCAAGATGGCTGGTTTGTTCTTGTTTGCTTTGCTTTGTTTGAAAGAGACTGTTTAACTTTCCCTTATAAAGGTCTCCCATTGGAAAATGTCCATTACTGTTTACTAAAATGAACATTTTACCTTATTAGGCTGCTCTAGTTTCATTTCTGTTTGTTGTGATAAAATTCCCTGACCAAAAAAGACTTAGGGGAAAAGGGGCTTATTTTAGCTCACAGTTCCATATCACTGTCCATAACAGCAGGCAAGTCAAGGCAGCAGGAAGTTGAAACAGCTGGTCATATCACACCCAGAGTCAAAGCAGAGAGAAACGAATGCACGCTTGATCGTATGCAGCTAGGTTTCTCCGCCCTTCTGCGGAAGAAAGGTGCTGCCCATAGTGGGTTTGATCTTGCCCTTTGCTGGGACAATCCTCCCCAGATATACCTTCAAGTCAACCCAATGTTGACAACCCCTCATTGACTGGGTTGTTCAAGCTGATGAAGCTAACCACCATTACACGTAGCAACTTTTGAACACTGAAAAAACTGTTTAAATCCTACAAACCTAGACATATACTGCTTGTTCTCAAAATTCCTGAGCTTTTGTTATGCTGTGTTCCTGCTAGGCGAGCCATGATTAACAGACATCAAGTAGTGATCAGACTGTAACTCCCAACAGTTAGTCAAAGCCGTTTGCTAACATTTCTTCACTAACAATGATAAAGGCCTTGGGTAATGTTTATAGCTCTGTTATATCACTTAATTCTTTAGAGAGTCTTTCATTAAGTATCTAGACTGACCACCAAAGCCCTGGACCTACCAAGCCTTCAAAGTACCGATGCTTAGATAGAAGCCGCAAAGCCACACTTACTTCTGCATCCTTCTCCCTCACCTACTAGAACTCTGCCCTTTTGAAAAAGAGGCTCCATCTCAGATTCTGTAAGATCTGCCTACCAGAGACATTTCGTTTCCTCTGGGACCTGCCCATACCAATCAGATCTCAGCCTTCCATTCCTGTATCTCAGTGTCTGCAGCATGTTCAGATTTGTGTGGCATGGTGTCCTAGTTAGTTGTTGCTGTTGCTATTGCTGCTGCTGCTGCTGCTGTGTTTACTGAGATAGAATCTCACTACATTCCTCTGGCTGGCCTGGACCTCTCTATGTAGACCAGGCTGAGCTCAAACACCAGCGGTATGCCTGCCTCTATCTCTGCCTCTGTAATTAAAGAGGATCAGCGCCACACTTGGCCTCCTACTTAGTTTAGAGTCTTCTCAGAAGATTTCTCAGATCAGATTCAGATCAGATTGGCCTGGGAAATACCTGTGGGGAATTATCTGAATTGTTAATTGATGTGGGGGGGCCCAGCCTGCTGTAGGTGGTCCTGGGATGAATAAAAAAGCTAGCCAGGCACAAGACAGTGCGTGAGCCAGGAAGCAGCGTTTCTCCATAGTTTCTGCTTCAAGTTGCTGCCCTGACTTCCCTCAACAATGGAGCACTGCCTGTAAGCTGAAGTAAACCCTTTCCTTCCCTAAGTGGCTTTTGGTCTAAGTGTTTCATCACAGCAACAGAAGAAAACAAGAACACATGGTTAAAAGAAAATATGTTAGTCCTCAAAGAGAGCGGGGGAGACCTGAACCCTCCTCAGCATCATTCTGGGCTCTTTCTTGTGGACCTTCACAAAGCCGGCTAGCTTTTCACAAAATGAGGAAAACTGCATTACTTCTAAGTTACCTTTATAGCACCTGTTTCCATTTGTTTTCATATACTTGGGGGAGTTTAAAAATACATGATGATGACTCCATGTTTCAATTACAGCTTACCTCATTTGGTCTTCCCATGTCTGAGAGTGAACAGGGAAACACTGGTATGCCTTACAGATGTTAAAACAGGCTTGTGAGAACCCCACGGCTTGTCCGCTTCAGGTCTCTAACATGTGGTGGGGCATACGTTGTTGGGGGAAGGAGGGGATGTGGCTGGATTTCAATGCAAAACCTTTGCTCAGGAGCACATGCCATGCACAGCTCAGATTTCGATCTAACTACAGACTAAACATAGTCTGCATTTTTCTCATTCCTTGGAACATCACCTTGACTTCTCCATATTTTCTCTTCTTACAAATCTCTGAGATGCCCAGGTAATTGGGCAAGACTTGGGTGCCAAGGATCCTGCACCCAGGCATCTGTGGTGGAAACGTTAACTGTCTGTTCTTTATTGCTTTTTCACCTTGAAACTCTTCCTTCTCTCTGATAGTCTCTTTCTACCTTCTGTTTTAATTTTATAGGCTAACTCTCTATCTCTGACAGAGAGGGGAAGGGAGGGGAGGGAGGGAGGAGGAGAAAAAGAGGGGGAGAGACAGACACGGGGGCGGGGGGAGGGAGACTTGGATAATTTCTTTCTCTTCTTCCCCACTTCAGTATGATTATAATCTAAGAGAGGAGGAGGAGAGAGTACATGTATGTATGTGCATGTGCGTGCGTGTGTGTGCGTGTGTGTGTGCGCACACACGCGCGTGTAAATGTATGTGTGTGCGCACGTGTGGTGTGTGTGTGTGTGTGTGTGTGTGTGTGTGTGTGTGTGTGTGTGTGTTCCTGTGTTGGCTGTTTTTCCTCCCACTTTCTTCTCTTCATACTAGCCATAGGTTTTAGTTACAGTAAGTTTTCTCAGGCTATCTATTTGCTTTCTAGCCAAATGTTCACATTTTAAAATGAGGCACCTGAACACTCGATTTCAGAGCACTAGAATGAAGAGAATTTTTCTAAGCTTTCAGAGAGAAGGAAGAAAACAAGCTCACATACAGTGGAGAGCTGAGTGGGAGCTTTACTGAGAAACCAGGGAGATCACAAAGCACCCTTACAACTCAAACCACACAAGCAACTGAGCCCACAACCCTCCAGCCTGCATGGAAAGCATGATGATGCTCACGGTCCACAGGAAGCCCTCCTTCAAAGCTCTTGAGGGAGTGTGTCCTACCAAAACAACAATGGCAAGAAAGAAGAAAGGTCCAGCAGACAGGAGATATATAGCTATGTGCATCACAAAGTTAAAGGGCACTGGACGTCCCAAGTGATGGACCAGGAAGAGTCAGGAGAATCAGGGAGGCACCTAGGCAGTTGTCCATATTGAACCAGGGTGTTGAAGGACTCAGGAAAGCAAGGGCTGGCCAATTAAAAGATGAAGTTTATAGGCAAACTACAAACATCGCACCAGTGCACAAGAATCCCACAATCCTGGCTTAAGGATAGGGCTGAGTGGTGAATGTGTCAACACAGGTAACTAAGCAAGTCCAAAACCAAGAAGCAATTACCAGCTTTAGAGGGAAAGGGTGTCCTAATGAAATGAAGATCTAATCATAGCACATGCTCTGCTCAACCACAGACAGTATTATATAGTCATCATGCCATCAACACTGCTTTAATGGAAATATGTGTGGGATGAGGGGGAGAGGGAAGCGCTCAGGCTTACCGTAAGCTATGGTGACATCTCCCTGAGGAAGGAATCAACATGCCAACATGGAAAACACTATGAAATAGCAGCCCATTCTGGCGAGAAATGGATAACGCTGGGCATGGTGGAGCATGCCGTTAGTGCCGGAGCCACATTGCTCTGTGCGTGTTTGTTTTAGCGGACTACAGATACACCACATGCATACCCAGTGCCCACAGAGCCAGAACAGCATGTCAGAGCCCCTGGAACCAGAGTGAAGGAGGGTTGTGAGCTGCCGTGTGGATGCTGGGAACTGAGCCTGGGTCCTCTCTAAGAGCAGCAAATGCTTTTAACCCTTGAGCCATCTCTCCAATCCACAGAGCTACATTTTTAAAAGTTTTATTGAGGTTTAAAAATAACAAAAGATGGAATAGAGGAAGAGCTTGAAGGCAAAAAGCAGAAGGGGGAGAAAGAAAACTCTAGAGCCTTATAGCAAATATTGAACTGAACGAAGCCCATGCTGGGCTGTTTATCTGTGTTCTCAGGGCCTGCCATGGAAGGAAGGTACCAGAACTTGCTGTGTGAATGCACTACCACTGAGCTACACTCTAAGCCATGGATTCTCTTTGAGGTAGAACATCAGAAGCCGAAACTGTTTGCCACAGCAAGGCTATCCTCATCCCCATCCATTTTGTAATTTCTCCGTGGTCAATTCACTTGCCCTAATTAGGAAGGGGACAGTGAGTCAGCAGATGGAATCACTAGAGATTTTCTTATGGAATACCCTCTCTGCAGATGAAGAACTACCTGGACCATGGACCAGTCTTCCAAGGGATTTCACTGAACGTGGATCTTAACTGCGCCAGTCTGACAGACTGACCAGCAAAACCTGGACCAATGAGCTAAGCAGACAAACTCTGGAAGTAGCTGTTAGATGGAAGGCCGCCGCAAAGCCACACATACTCCTGTATCCTTCAACTCACCGGGGCTCTGACACGTGTGTTTAGCAGTATGGACAAACGAATACCAGTTAACTGACTCTTCCTCCTAGCCCAGCTAGAAAAGAGGGGCTGAGAAAATGTGGAAAGACAATACCCGGGTCCTAAGAAAGAAAGTTAACAAAAGGCCCACGCCATTCTCTCCTGTGAGCCACGGCAAGTGTGTCATCTTCCAGCAGACAGGAAAAAAATGAAAGGAAAGAGGTGGACTCATCTCTTCACCCAGTGCGCTCAGGGTCAGGCTGCGGGGTTGGCGGTCAAAGTCAAGTCCAGGCCCCACCCCCACAGCTCCCCCTACTGCTGCCGAGAACCTCCCTACTCCAAGTGTAGTCCTTGGCCAGCCACAGCCCCTGGGAGCTTGTTAGACATGCAGAACCTCAGGCCCTCCCTTCAATCTAATGAACCCTAATCTTCACTTTAATAAGCTCCCAGGTGACCCCCACACCCATTAAAGTTTAAGAATCACTTACTTAAGAAAGACAGGAGAAGTTTGGGCTTTTGCACTGGGGCTCCCATTCCCTGCAGGTATAGATAGAAACTTGGGTGAACTCCAGGTGTCTAAAGCTGCCTAGACAGAGACAGCCATTTACATAATGCGGAAGTCATGAGCAGAGTCTAGCAAGTGTGTGTCTTCTAGAAAAAGCACTGACTCCAAGAAGCCCAGCTATTTCCTGGGAGCTTGCTTCCAGAGTCAAGTAAGAACACAAGCATGAATCACAGGTCTCCCTCTATAGCTGCCTATTTTATTTAAACAAAAAAAATTTGCTAAACATTAATTTTAGTTGTACTTAATTGAATAATTTCTCAGGGGAATAGTTCAGGGAGAGTTTAAAACTGCCTGTTTCCAAAAGCCATTACAAATTGGCATATACTATAATGTCACTGTGCCAACCCAAACAGTGCGCTTTTAATGTCCCCAGGGCTGCCTTCGCTCCAGATGTGTTCAGAACTCCTAGTAATATAACACAGGCAAAAACCATATTTACACGAGGCAGTATTTGGGATATCCTTTTCCAATTATCTGGAATGAGATAATAGACTCCTAATTGGAAGCACGGGGGGGGGGGGGCCTGGGGGAACACCAGATCAGTGGCTCCTCCCTCATGAATGCTTTTATTAGTGAAAAAACGGAAACAGTGTGTACAAGAGTAAGAGAAATCTACTTTGCTATAGTTAATCATCTGAATGCCTAGAAACTTCCAGTTTGCCCTATAGTCACCTCTAATTACCCGGCTGATTGTAAAGGCCTGATCTTGTCTTTTCCTATGAATCATAAGTAGGAGAGGATTAGGGTTGGGAGGAGGGAGATGTGGAATGAAAGTTAAAGATCCAAAACCCACTCCAGCAAGAAAACAGGCATAGCCCGACCCCAGCAGCTTCCGTGCTGTTTTGTACTTGCACAGTGGCACAGAAGTCGTTTCCTTTTATTTATTTAATTTTTTTGTATTTATTTTTTATATTTTTGTTATATTTATATTTTTGTTGTATTTCTTATTGTTTTATTGTGTTGTGTTTTGTTTTCTTAAGACAGGGTCTTTGTATGTGGCCTTGGCTATCTAGAACTTGCTCTGTAGACCAGGCTGGCCTCGAACTCACAGAGATCTGCCTGACTCTGCTTCCCAAATGCTGGGATTAAAGGCGTGCGCCACCACAGCATCATTTCTAACTGACAATGATCATCACACAAGTGCCAGGGAAGTCATGTTAATTTATCGATGACATATACATCACAGGGCAATCTAAAGCCATTAGTGAGGAATCACCGAGTCTTGGACTTGAGCACATCTGAACGAAAACTGCATAGTGGAGTACGTACTTTCTCCAATAGTGAGAGGCTTTGTCCTTACCATTTATTACTGAACAGAAACGAAATTTAAGTCAAATAAGTATTTTTATACAAGTCAGCATGGTGTTCTGTTCCAGTGGAGACCCTGGCCCCCATACATCACAAAAGCCACAGTGCGCCATGCACTCAGGCACGCTCAGTTACTGACGTCTGTTTTCACAGATGTCACAGAGAAGCCACCTGAAAAGCAATGTACGACACAGCTGTTCTTGGCTGGGAGCAAAGATACTCTTGGAAACCTTGTTCCCTGAGCGTTCAAAACTGGACCAAGTCTTCCAAATACAAATTAATTACCAAATTCTATGTGTTGACAAGCAAACACTCAAATGTTTATGGTTCAATTTGACGAAGGAAGTTTTAGCATATTAGTCTTTAGCCTCTAAAGCAAACAAGCTTCATGTAGATATAGGATATACTTCATTACAGTTCCCCCTCAAGTGTTTAAAAACATTTTAATCCTGAAATCCAACATGTAAAGAGAAGCCCAAAAGATGTACATATACAATTTAACAAAGCAGTTACAAAGTGAAAACTGTGTAGCCATCACTTGCCGGCCCAGCTTGGCAGTGGCACGCTAGACTCACCAGCCTTGTAAAACTCCGTATCATCCGGCCAGTAAGCAATCAACACACATCTACAATATGCCAGGCAGTGTGTTAGGCACACCTTTGAACACTTGGCCAGTATTACTCTCCAGCATGCTTGCTCAAATAGCAGGCACCACAGAGCTCTTGGGTGTTACTTACCTCGATTTCAAAGCAAATAAGTACACAGCCTCATCATGTGGACATGGAACAGTTTGCTCTAATAAATTACCCTGGAGGCTTGAGCTCAAGGGATGCTGGAGGATATATCACCGCGGAAAGGGCCACAAGAAAGGGCTTGATGGTCAGTATCACCCAGATGTGAACTTTTCTCTCTGACCTTCATGAGCAGGGACTGACTGACCCTTGGGGTTAGGCCTCTTCCCCCACAGCAAAGGCCCCTCCACTCGAGACCGACTTATAACTTTCCTGAGCACCTTGCAGGGAGCTTTATTTATCATGCCGGGCTCAGATCTGAGAAAAGCATTTGTTCCACTATAAAGACAGCAGAAATCCCTGGTTAAAAGACGGATGTTCTTTTAACCCAAAGAAAAACTGAACCCATGGCTCTGCCTGAAGAGGAATAGTTTTACTTTATTAATCACTACATTCTCGGGTCAGCTCAGTTTGTGAGGGCCTCAGAAGCAATTCAGCTGCTTCCACATTGCGCATCAGAAAATTCCAACAGCACGCAGGCCAGGATAATGTTAAAACAATATACAAGACAGCATCATTTCCTTACTAGGCTCCATTTCTGCTGGGAAGAGGGGAAATTTAAGCCAAATAATAATTTACACCAAGAGTCTGTAAAGGAGGATGCACAAGATGAGTCACTGGAATGTGGAAAGAAAACCTCTTCTAAATTCTTTTAGGATCCACACAAGACACAGAGCAATCATGTGTGTGTGTGTAATTTTTTTAACCTTTATTTATTTATTTGTTTATTATATAGTATTCTGCCCACATGTATGTCTGTGTACCAGAAGAGGGCACCAGATCTCATTATAGATGGTTGTGAGCCACCATGTGGTTGTTGGGAATTGAACTCAGGACCTTTGGAAGAATAGCCAGTACTCTTAACTGCTGAGCCATCTCTCCAGCCCCCATGTTTAATTTTCTAAGAGGATTATAAAGAATGATCTAGAACTTCACTCACAAGTACTTTTGTTTTTATCGGTGCTGGTGGTTAAAAGTCAGGGCAGTGTGTGTGGCAGGAACACACACTATCACTGAGCTGCATGCTCTGCCACAACTCAAGGTTATTGATTTTTACTAGTGGGTGTGTGACTTTAGATAGTCTAAGGGGGGGTCTGGGAGCCTCAGATTTGTGAGGTCCTGGGTTTCTAGTTTCAGCACTGGGGACAGGAGAAGGAGGAAGGGAGGGAAAGGAAGAGGAGGAAATGTTGGCACCAATGCATTAAGAGTAGTGAAGGTTATCTATAAAAGATTACACATATATGTAGCCCCGAGAGTCTAAAAGGTAAATCTTTGTCATTATTCAAAAAAGTGTGAGAGTCCTAAAGTCAACAGTGAGTGCTGCACCAACTTGAGCTGAAAAGCCCATAAACACAAAGACGCTCAGATGCCCTTCTCTCTCACCTGCCATTTCCTGCCAGCACAAGCTCTCATTCTAATAGAAGAATTGCAACTGTGCACAATAATTTCTACGGGAAAAATTTAAATGCACATATAAAAGTAAATGTAGGGGTAGGCAAAAAAAGCCCAATATCCCACCCACCTCAAGCGGTAGGGGTAGGGCCTCCTCCACAGTGAAGAGACACACCTGGACTACTGTGATGGCTTCCAGCCTAACTGCCCTCCCACTCCAAGACCCCACATCTGCTCAGTGCTCATCTCCACCTAAGACACAATCACTATCAAAATGGCCTTTTATACTGCAGCAGGGCTGGTGGACTGCCTACAGAGCAAATCTGCCTGGTAGACTGCCTACAGAGCAAATCTGCCTGGTAGACTGCCTACAGAGCAAATCTGCCTCGTCTTCTCTCACTGTAAATAAAGTCTTATACAATACATTAGAATGCAGCTGTGTTCACCCGTTTACTTATTAACTATGGCTGCTTTGCTACACCTTATGATGTGAATTTTTTTCTTTTACTTGAATCAAGTCAATACAACATAGAAGTAGTACATTAAACAGTTCAGTAGCATTTAGTACATTCACAATATTGAACAACCGCTGTGTCTAGTTTCATTCTCTCCCTCTCCCGCCTTCCCTCCCCCCCCTCCACCCCACCCTCATCTCTCTCTCCCTGTATTTCAAGATGGGTTTCTCTGCGTATCCTTGGCTGTCCTTTACTCCCTCTGTAGACCAGGCTGGCCTCGAACTCACAGTGATCCGCCTGCCTCTGCCTCCCAAGTGCTGCGATTAAAGGCGTGCGCCACTACACCCATTTTAGTTTCATTCCCTTCACCCCCAAAGCAATTCACACCCATTGCCTTTTTCTTCCAATTCCTGGGTATCATAACCTGCAGTTCCACAGTTATGTGTGTACCTATTCTAGATATTTCAAGTAGGTGGGATTATACAACATGTGACTGTCTGGCGTCTTTCACCAAGTAAAATGTACTCATACTCACGTACACTATACCATAGGCCAGCCGCTCTTGTTTCCATCTGCTGAGTGAATACTGCATGGTGTGGACGGACCACATTCTGTTTTGACAACTATGACTTTGACACAACCGCAGTGGCCACAGCTGTGCCGGAGAGCATGTGGCTGGTCACGTCCTGTCTGCTGTGACCCTTTGCCGGGGAGCTTGCTGACCTCTGAACTGCACACACATCTCTATCTACCAGCAGTGGTTTGGAGAATCAGTGTGTATTAATGGTCACTGTTTGGAACAGAAACACGTCGGAAATGAAACACCTATTTTTTAAGATCTTGTTAAACTATGGTAAACAAGTAATATCATATGGTTCCTTAGACAGAGAAATCTTACACAGACAAAAGATCTCTGGCGCTGATGAACTTAAAAAAAAAAAAAAAGTGAAGGCATACAATGTGTGAGGTACAAAACGACCCATACATAAGAATACACATATCTCCTTGCACAAAACTTCTAGAATGCCCCCAAAATTTACACTTCATGTTGTGTATTTCTGGACTGTATGAAATGCCTTACACGTATGCTGTTTTCAGTTTTTAAACGACTTTCTAATTAATGCTTGTTCTGTGGCTGGCACATATTTGTGTATATTTATGAGGTCCAAGGTGATATTTTGATTGACATACACACTGGGTGGCGAGGAGCTGACTGGCAATGAGTGCAGCCTCCCCTCCACCTTCAACTTTATCGTTTCCTCATGGTGAGCATGTTCAAATGTTTTTCTCCTTTTCTGCAATATGCGGCACATTATCGCTTATTTTATTAACCCTGCTTTGCCAAAGAGCACCAACATTGCTCCTCCATCAAGTAAACCTGCACCTGTTGCCCCTCCCCACACTCTCCTGGATCTCTTTATTAGCATTGTCAACAGGCATGAACTATAATAGGAGAGGATTTACAATTTAGTTTTCTTTGTAGCACATTTATTTGAGGAAAAATAAATGTGAGCATGGGCAGTTCATGCACATAACCCCAACTTGGGTGGCTGAGGCAGGAGGATTGCTGTGAGTTCAAGGCTATCCTAGGCTACATAGTGAGACCACCTCAAATAAGAAAAGGAGGAAGGAGGGAGGGAGGGAGGGAGGGAGGGAGGGAGGGAGAGAGAGAGAGAGAGAGAGAGAGAGAGAGAGAGAGAACACCACTCTCCTTCCTACTCTACCCCTCTTGTATACATAGCAGAAAAAAACAAATGTTCAGAAAAAACTATAAAAGACAGTACAATACTATGTTCAAACTTGACACGAGTTACCAATTTTATGAGCTATCAGCTTTTAATTATTTTATTTTCATTCTTGAAGGTTGAGGACCTTCCACAGAATCTCCCCCCAAAAATGAAGGTGCCTGCCCAAGGCTAAGTTTTCATCTGCCAGGAAGATGTGAAATGTGGTCCCTGTGTTGTGTTGGCGGCTCTGTCCTAGTTCTCCTGTTATTGCAAAGCATGCCACACCTGTCAAGCTGGACACTGTAAAATGTGCCACAGCTGTCAAGTGCAAGACACTGAAAATCTTCCACATCAGAGAGTTGAGTGCAGCAGTGTGTCACGCTTCAGCACACAGGTGAGACAGATGTGTTGACCTCATAAAACTGTCACTTCTCACAATCTGTGAATTTCTGCAAAGCTGGATCCTCACCCCCAACTCAAATGACACCCTTCCTGGTGGTACCCTATGTTTTGAAGTTTGTGCTGTGAGTTGGGTACCAGACCTGAGCCTGGACAGGTGAACAGCAATATATTGATGGGACATTTTCACATGTGTGGGGCACATCTCACCCCGTGTGCCCCAGTGCCGGGAATTAGCCCATCCCCTGTACCTACTATTTTGCTCTTCATCCCTGCAAGATCTCTGCCTAGTTTCTCAGCTGGTCTATCTGTCCTTCATCCTTGCTCCCTGGGATGAAACTGCTGCGAGTCCGCAGCCACAGTCAGATGACTGTCAACTTTGACGGATGCCCAGCCAGGGCAGGACTGCAATCTCCCTGCTTCTGCCCGTGCTCTGGAGTACCTGGCCATCCTTCCTCTGCCTGTTGCTAGGATCTCCATCTCTCTGACTCCCTGCCTCACCAGTAAAACTCCAGGATCCAGGTCTTTCAGCTCCTCCCTATGATAAGCCATAGATACATTGTCAACGTTTTCATAGAAGCAATCTGGACAAGATACTGGAGTCTGCAGTATATTTAGGGTATATTTTCCTTAGAGTTACAAATAAAATAAACTGAGAGACTGATCCAAAATTGAAGATAATCTTTTTTTCTTGGTGTTGCTTTTATCCAAAGCATATATTCACATGTTCTGTGAAAGTGCAAAGATATGTTGACTTCTCCTTTAAGAAGTCTATAACTTAGTTGGGAAAAGACAAGTAAAGAAATATGTATAAATTCTACAAAGCCCAGGCTACCCCATGTAACTTAGACTGAAAAACAACATCTCCATCTGGGAACATACAGGAAACATCTCGTGAATGGTCAGGTGGATGGTCAGGACTGCTAAGGGGACGGCTGCAGCCAGGTCAGGTGGACAGCCAGGACTGCTAAGGGGTGGACACAGGCCATGAGTCTTCAGTAGGGATGAAGTATTTGTTTCCAGCCCTACGCATTAAGTCATGAACCAATCGGTCTCCTGTTCTAAGGAACTGGGCGCCTATCAGAAACAGCGCCGCATCAGCCAGCACTGTAAAAAGAAATCTGTCGGAGAGCCATCATTCCATGTTTTATAACACCTCAAAAGATCTAATTCATCACAGATAGCTTTGTCCAAGTTTGTTTTCAACAATCTGCTTAAACCATAAAATTCAGATATTCATTATATTTTAAAATTATGCATTCTGTTAAGAGCTGTATGATAAGAGACACAACTCCTCTGTCTTTGAAACAAGTGAAATCAAGTGGAGGGGGCATTCCACTTAATAACGACACTTGATGACAATTGCTCCCAGCTACTGAGTGTCTGCATACCTCATGAGCTTCAAAGCATCATCACCCAACAGTTTCCACAGTGAAAAGAAACTACTTTTTCCCACTAGGATTGCTTCTGCTCATTATGATATTATCTTGCAATATCTTCGACACCACTGCAGTGCAGGCTGCCGCCCCTTCGGCAGTCAAGGGAGAGGCACGCTGCACATCTACAGAGTCCTCCCATGGCTGTCAGCTGGCTCCACTGAGTTTGGAGCTCAGCACAGGTACCATCAACAACTGAAAAGACACACACACACACACACACACACACACACACAGACTCACTGGCTAGATTTCTGCACGTGGAATGGTGTCAGTCTCTCCCGAGTCTCTGTCATACACGCGTGTGTACAAGAAGGTGCAATAGGCTTCAAGGTCATAGTCTGTCAGAATGACTCCCTCTTCTCAGTCAAAACTAAATGACACCCTGTTGATTAGAACCCACACGACCTGTCTTTTAATTTGACACAGTGCCTAGGTAGCCTCCGAATTCCAGATTGATATTCTGAGGGATTCCTTTTGTGCCAACAAGGGTACAAACACATGAACATACATTTGTATACACAGAGCAGTAAGAACTGGGGTAAAGAAGTCATTCTCTGAAGATGTGCAGAGCTTCTGAGTAAGAATTCAAATAATTCCATGTAAACTCCAGGTAAGAGGTAGACAGTCCGAAGCTCCTATTTTACCACTAATTACCTTTATTTGGGACTTGTGTTAACTATGCTCAGCATCTCCAACTCACATTAAGTTGTTTGGAAAACAAGAACACAAAATGCATTCACCTGCTTGATGTCTAAGGGATGCTGTGCACACCCACATCCAAGGATGTCAGAATCCCCTCTGAACAGTGGGGCTCATGGAACGTGCACAGAGCCTCTTGTGCTTTAATTCACCTCTAGATCACTTAGAACCTGTGGGATGCAAATACTGTGTCAAGAGTTATTACAAAGTATTATTTTCAGAATGATGAGAAGGGAGAAAGTTGACACATGTTCAGCACAGATTCAAACGGCTGCCCTATTTTTAACAAGAGCTGGTTGAATACACGGATGGCAGAATCTACAGGTATAAGCACAGAACCCACGGATATAGGGAGCTGATGTATATTGCAGACCAGTACCCAGGCATCCACCATGCCTGTTATAGCATATTTTTTTAAAGATATATTTCATTTTAGTGTGTGTGTGTGTATGTGTGTGTGTGTGTGTGTGTGTGTGTGTGTGTGTTGCCATGGAGGTCAGACATGTTGGATCCTCCGGCACTGGAATTATAGATGGTTCTGAGCTACCTGATATGAATGCTGGAAATTAAACCCAGGTCCACTGCAAGAGCTGTATAAGCTCTTAACCATGGAGCCATCTTTCCAACTCCTCTAGCACATTTTCACAGTCACAATGATGTGTGTACAATAATGATGCATTGAGCCATCAGGATGTACGGAAGCCTCAGCCACACCGTAATGGGAATGGATCCTTTTTGTGTTTCCAGCAAAAGGTTCTTGGCAACCCAAGATCTGTGCAACAAAGTTCACGTATCTCTGTTATAACATTGTACATACAGGCCTAGAAAACCTCACATCTTACCAACATGCACTTTAAAACAACAGAGTTTCTGGTAGAGAACACAGTTGGGTAGGCCACTCAGGTTCCATGAACCATTATAGGCACAGTGCTAACCAGAGGGTGATTAAGACCCACGGTGGTGACTTCAACAGCAGGCAAGGAACTTGGCTGTAGCTGCCGTAAGAGATGCTGAATGTACAAATGACAGCAGAGGAGCAATACTGACTCCCAGACAGTCAAGTTCTGAGCCAGAGAACTGATATTCAGAGATGAGCATGGGAGGGGGACTTCTGCCTGGAGCCTGGGATGGGGGACACAAACTGAGGAGTGGTGTGTGTGTGTGTGTGTGTGTGTGTGTGTGTGTGTG
>OU015755.1:96827564-96840787 GCA_907169655.1 Acomys percivali | reverse complement strand
GTGTGTGTGTGTGTGTGTGTGTGTGTGTGTGTGTGTGTGTGTGTGTGGTGTTGGGCTCAAATGCAGAGCTAGGCAAGAATTTTACCACTGAGCTATATGGCCAGTTCATAGTACTCATGTTAATGTACCGGAATACAGTAAGATTCCAGGGTGATGGCACACACCATTATTCTAGAACTCAGGTGATTGAGGCATAAGGAGTTCACATTTGAGGCCAGCATAGGTCAAATAGTCAGACCTTGCCTCAAAAACAAAACAACAATAAACAATACAACACAGCTGAATGACACACTTGTGAGCAATCAGAGAGTTGGTGTCATTTTACAAAATGGCTTTCCATCTCCAATCAGAACACTTGATGACTAGTATCAATGCTGTGCTTTCCTCCGTGTTGGTTCCCGGGTTTGTCAGGAGAGCGCCAGCGATGTTCTCTTCTGGTGGGGAAGGGAATGTGGGGTGCTGGGACACAGCATGCTCTTTCCTTTTTGTTCCCCAGAGTATACAGAGAAGAAATAGATACAAGGCAAGGGCTACTCTATGCCTGAGTCCCGTCCACATGAATCAAGGGCTACTCTATGCCTGAGTCCCGTCCACATGAGTCAAGGGCTACTCTATGCCTGAGTCCCGTCCACATGAGTCTTTCAACCTAGGGTGGACGGGGAAGCTGGCGTGTGTATACTCGTTCATTCCTGGAACTCCGGACAACCTACTAGGCTTGAAAGGGGAGGAGGATGAGAGCTCAGAAGAGCCGAGGGCTACTCTACAGCTTAATGGCTTACAACTGGGTGACCTGTCAGAACCTATTGGGAAACCCTGAACCAGATGCCACTAAGAGTGTTCTAACTCTCAAGCCTGGGGACTTGCTGCTCATGCTGTCGCTTGTGCGGGCTCCAAGGCTGAGCATCACTTCTCACTCATGGTTTCCTCTCGTCTCCAGCTTTCCCATCCCTCTGCACGGTCCTGCTTCTCACCTTCCGCGCCACCATTCCACTCAGTTCTCCCCGTGACTTTACTGCAGTCATCTCCAGGGACACTATCACATCACTGTCCAGTTTACTCCCTAACAAGTCAGCTCTCTCCTTCAACAGCAGTCATCATTTGTGTAATCTCCAAGGGGTGTTTTTTTCACAGAAATTGAAATAACAGACTAGATCAACTTTTCCAAGTGACCCCTCTCCATTTACCTTGCTGGAACTGGCCTCCTCTGGATCCCCAGCACCCACGGCTTGGTTCCACCCCTGATCTCAACACTGCCACCTGCTTCCTTCACCTCAAAGCTAAACTCCACGTTTCCTCCTTGAGCCAAACAAGAGACATAAAGACAGGCTTGAAAAGCAGTAATTTAATTCTCAGTATGAAAGGCTTTAGTACAACGGAGTAGATTAAACTGAGAAGGGATCCTTAGACATTTGGTCAAATAAATGACCTTTGTTAACCAGCCTGACCTTCCTCATGTTCTCCGCTGGCTGAGTAGCACTACTGAGCCCGTAAATAAAGGTCCTCTCGGAGCCCCGGCAGCGCCTGCGAGTCACACCTGTTTCCCGACATAGCTGTCTCTTGAACTCCAGCCTCCAAGCAGCGTGTCATCACTGCAGTGACTAAGATGGCCGCAGGCGCCCTTGAACTCAATGCCCTGTTTGTTTTATCTGCATGCGTTCCTCTTTCCTGGTCCCCTGTACCCCGAGTGGCACCGTTATCTATCGCACCAATCAGAATCCGAGTAACCACTCAGTCCTACTGATTACACCTCCTGTCAGATCTGACAACTGTTATTGCCTGGCTTCAGACAGTCAGGTGTAGGCCAGCACCATCTTGTGACTGGACCACCTCAGGCCACTTCTGGACTGGTTTTCCTGCATTTTATGTCAATCCTACAAAATCCGTTGCTCTGAGGTCATATTTTCTTTATTGTAAAAGAATTTTTCACAATATAAACATTTTTTTTTCCCCTTTGAGAAAGGTCTCACCATGTATCAGAAGCTAACTTGGAGTGCTCTATGTAGCTCTATGTAGTACAGAATGCTCAGTCCTCCTGCCTCAACCTTCAGAGTGCCAGGGTTACATGGGAGCCAGCACATCTGCCTTCACTTATATCAGCTTACACCTTGTTTACCTTTGTGTAAACTTAAGTTGTCATCTTGGTGCAAAAAGAGTGAACAGTGGTAGTGGCAGGACCCAGTGGCGGACTGCTCAGCAGCCCAGATTCCTAAAGATGCAAGATGCATCTCAAGACTCAAAACACCTAATGCGAGATCCCAAGATGATGTGAACATCAACGTTACAACCTCATTGTGTAGACCAGGCTGGCCTTGAGCTCAGAGATCTGCCTGCCTCAGCCTCCTGAGTGCTAGGATAAAGGCATGCTCCAGGCCTGGTGTGAAACTTTTGAAGAATAAATTTAAAATATTATTTTTAAAAGGAGCTAATTGGGGATATTAAGAATCAGATGCTAGTAGCCATGGCTGTTAACATCAAAGGAGATAACCGAGCCCTCCTCTAACATGTCCTCCTTGCTCATCACCCTCAGAGGCTTGAAGACCAGAAATGTTGGACACCTCTCTTAGGAGGATATCAGAATTCCTGAGGTCGAGCTATCTTGTTAACTTGGTTACTGAAGCCACTGTAGAGCTCCGGGCTCTTTTCTCTGCCGGAATGGAAGCCAGCATCAAATCACTTGTCCATCAAGTTGACTTCTCCTATTTGTGTAAGTAGAGAACATTAGAAGGACCACAGACAGGTCCCATCCCAGGGGTCTTCAGAGCTGGCCACACAGTGTAGTCCCCTCTGGCTTCACAACGTTTGATTTTGGAAGATTCCACTGAAGTTCATGCATGGAATTTCCATGGCTCAAGGGGCCCAGCTGAGCAAGAGTGTGTAGCCCAAACAACTTCCTTCTTTCAGAACCCATCTGTGTTCCCTCTACTGGTTCCTCCGTGGGTATGGAGAGCCCTCCTCTCCAAGGAGAAATGAGGAACTTGTCTACCACAGAAGACAAAAATGTCTATGCTCTTTTTTACAACCAACAGCTGTGGTAACTAACTCTCCGTCAGACACACACCTTTGTTTGTGAACTTCAAAGCTTTCCCTTCGCTGTCCTCTGCTCCTGTTCCGTTCACTCTCCCGACCCTGAAGGTGGCCAGCACTGCACCACGGCTCACTGAACACAGGAAACACTCCTCTCTTCATCCACTTTCTGCCTCCCAAGCCCCGGTGTTACTTCCCACAGTGTTCTCTTCCTCTTTCAGCTCCACGGAACCCAAGTCCTTCTCCTGGCCCTGCTTGCTTGTCCCAGCCCTACTCTGCCATAATGAGCCATAAGGAAAACCCTCGGCATTCCTCCCCAGCTAGTGAGACCTGGCATCTGTGCTCCCTGGAGCACTGACTCAGTAGACATGTGAGTGACTCAGCAAAACAGGCCCTTCATTCTGTAGCTTGTAAGGATCATCAGAGCCCTCAACAAAGCCGGGTGTATCTTCACAGCCCTCCCTTCAACTCGAACACAGAGAAGTCAACCAGTGTCCTGAATCCCAAAATCCGGGATCTTTTCATATTTATGTGAGAATTTCCAGAAACGGTGCGTCTCTGGATCATGAGCACATCATCTTTCCTGAAGGAAAACAGATGTTTACTCTGTAGGTATGTGTGTATATACACTCTATCTATATCCTGCCTTCCCCCTGCTGTTTTTCGTGATAACTTCCTGGCTTCTCGAAAAAAAAAAAAAATCATAGGCTACTGGCTGTGAATCTTGTGAGGACTGTTCAATAGCTGGTTGTGTAAAGAGAAACAGGTCTTTTGTTTTACCCCAGAAAGAACTGAAACAGACTCTTTCTTTCAAAAGTTGGCAGAGGTGTGTGGCAGAGGGGCCCAGCTCGTTTGTGGAGGCAAACATGTTGCTGTCCAGCACAGATTGATCGCCAGCTGGGAGGCCAGCCATTCCACTGTTCACAGTAACGTTGGCTCTCGCTGACCACCGGTGACAGATTGATGTGGGGCTCCTTAGCAGAGAAGCTGGCTGAAGAGGACTTGGGGAGCTGAGCAGGTTGCGGATGCATTACACACGCTCTCCCTGCCTAGAAAAACAAAGCTTCCCACCTTTCTGACCTGCACTTGGAGGACCCTTTGGGACCGAGTTTGCTTTGTGGCTTAGGAGGCTGCTTACAGCTTTCCAGAACAACATAAAAAATGAACACATATTGGCACTTCCCAAAGAAAGCCAAAATCCACAAAGAGAATGACGAAGGAACTTTTCTTCCCCCTTCTCCCACTGAGAGTGAGAAAGAAAAGACATGATATTTCATGTCACTGCTGCAGGGTTTACTTTGCAAAAACAAATGGAGAGGTACAGCTTGTCACACCACTTGTAGCTGGATGGCCCTGGGTCTCAGAGAGGAAAGACATGTTGCTGGGTTTCCTTTGGCCGAGAGCACTGAAGCGCCATGCGAGGCGATGGGGCCTAATGACTTGTCGAAGGAAACTCATGCACAAGGTGTAACTTTGAGAATCTTGAGATTCTTTACTTTGCATAAATTTGAGATATTAAAATTTTCAAAAGGTTGTACTTTACAATTATTTTTCTTTTCTTTCTTCTTTTTTTTTTTTTTTTTTAAATAGAACACTTTTTCCAAAAACCTGGCCTACTTTTTAAAGAATGATGATCGTTTAAGTAGCTGCTATTTCAATTCTTGCCTCAGCACTTCTTTTCCATTATGCTCCAATACAAGATGTCTGAACCAAAGCCACTTAGCATAAGAAAGCAGAATAATTGCGCGGTGGTTGGGGACAATCTTACCCACCATTCTTGGTGTCACCAAGCCTGGAAGAAAGTTTGCCACATAATAGATTCTCACTAAATATTTACTGACTGACCCAACCATTCATTAGAAGCCAACTTAGCAACACCATGACTCTCACTCTAGAGTGTAGTGGAAGTTTTAGTGAGATGCTCTCAGGAGCATCGCCCTCCCCCATCCTCCACCCCCATTTCTGCCGCTGCCACCCGGACAACAGTTGAAACTGTTAACGCAAAGGAAAGCTGAAATAAGTAGAGATTTACCCCGTGGGATCCATTTCCTCAAGGCTAGCAAGGGGGGAGCAAACTACTGTTTTCCTTGTCCTGGGAGCGTTGTGTGGGTTACTGTCTACCAAGCTAGAAAGGGATGAACATGGAGCAGTTCGTGACAAGGGAAGCAACAGGTTTTTGGCAGCAGTACAAAGCTGGGGAATTTCACAGTTTCCAGAGAGCAGCAAGAACTTTCGGTGGAGAGGTCCTGGGCAAGAGCCAGAGCCAGAGCCACACGGAGGATGGCTGAGCAACAAAGCTTCATGGGCTGAGAGAGAGATCGGAGCCCCGGGATGTTCTGTGTAGCAGCCGAGCTGGTGTGTTTTGTCAGAATGTGTTCAGAGAGGAGGCCTGTTGCACCCAGCGCACTATACTACGTGTTAGCATTTTAATAGGTGATTAATCTTGATTTGATAGGGTTGAAGACTTCTATTTCTTGGCACATATGCTCAAGCTATTATGTTATAAATCTCAGGCATTTCAGCAAATGTCGCTCTGTTCCCCACTGCACACAGCACTACCAATGAAATATTCAAGGTCAAGAACTCGGATTCTTTACCCAGTATATTCAGGAAAACCAATTTATTGTCCTGTCTCGGAAAAGAGAAGTGATTTCTTTGGGACCTATATCATATTGGCAGCCAATCTAGAAAACTTCTAATTACTCGCCAGCAAAGGAGGTTTGGAAAGCGCATTAATCTGTCTCTGAATATTAAACACATACTCGACAGCCAGCGGGGTAACAAAATTCACGTCCCAGCACTTGCATTACTTTATAAGAGCTGAGTGTGTGTGTGTGTTCCTGTGCTTGAGTGCCACAGAAGATCCCTGAACATAGAAGCAAAAGTGTAAGTCAGTTTTCTTTTGTTTGTTTTGTTTTGTTTTAGATGGCATTCTCACTAGGTAGCCCTAGCTGGCCTGGAATTCACTATGTAGACCAGGCTAGCTTTGAACTCACAGACATCTGTCTGCTTCTGCTTCCCCAGTGCTGGGAATAATGGCACATGCCACCATGCCCTGTTTGAGATTTAATGTGTTTCATATAGCCTAGTCCTCACTCGGTGAGCTAATTTCCTTATCAACAACTGGCACAAACAAACACAATGAAAGCGAGATTACATACTAAATGGTTGAGTAAGGCACGGGCTCTATGAAATGATCCTTTCATCATGCCATCATTAGTGGCGTGGTGTCCACTAAATCAGTGTTCATGGAGGGTTTACACGGAATCACTACCACAGACAAGAACTGACTCTAATCATCTTCCAAAGTGACCTTACTACAAAATTATTGCTACTTATGAAGAGGCAAGAACACTTTACATTAAAACATATTTAATGTTTTAAGGAGATACTAAGAACGGGGCCTGGGCAACATCTGGGTCTGTGATGCACCTGCAGCACAGGCAGAAGACCCGAGCTCCACCCTCAGCATCCATGAACGGTGTCTCACACTTGAAATCACACTGTGGGGAGGCAGGTGGGTGGGTCACTGAGAGTCACTGACCAGCCAGCCACCCTACCCTAATTAATGAGCCGCAGGTTCCAGTGAGAACTGCCCTGAGTGCCCTCCCTGCAGTGGTAGATGGGGAGCCAAACTGCTACAGTCACACGGTGGGGAAGGCACTCCTCACTAAGAAAAAGCAACAGGTGGACAAGTCCACGCCACGCCACAGGTGGATCTGGATGCAGTATGTGCAGGGAAAGCGCTAGACACAGGAAGTTACAAGTCTCACAATCCTGTTTATATTCCATTTTAGGAAAGGAGCAACTGTGTAGTGAAAAAACAATCAGTAAGGCCTAGAGGCCGGGCACGGCGAGCAGGATGCGGGCAGGAGGCGAGCAGGATGCGAGCAGGAGGCGAGCAGGAGGCGAGCAGGAGGCCCACAAAGGCCTATGAGAGGGCTTTTGGGCGAACATAGCTGTTCTGTGTCACAATTACATGTTTATCCACATGAAAATTTTCATAAAAAGGATGAAATTATCTATAAATTCTAAATCAACACATCTAATATCAAAAATGATAAGGACAGCACTTTAATAATTTTCATGCTGTCAAACTCTAGTGATTTTTAAAATTATTATTACTATTATCGTTCACAAGCATGTTTGCATCCAACAGCATCTGTTTCTGTAACCCTGACTGGTTTGGTCATTCCTGCAAAGACCAGCATGACATCTAGGCAGAGCAGGACCCCCTGATTAACATCGAATCCGTATCTTCTTTCCATTTGGGCAGCAGATGCTCTCAGAAGTGGTATCGCCATCCTCTGCGGATGCGTTTGCTCTAAGTCACCAGTAAAGTCCAGCTAAAGACACTGGAACAAGATCCTGTTGCCTTCCTCATGAAAGCTGCTGCCTTTTACCTACCCCACAATCATCTGCCCAACACACAGCCTGTCCTCAGCCCTTCACTCAGAGACAGGAACCAGGACCAACGGCACTGCCTCTCCGCTGTCAGTCCCTCCCTCCATCTCCAGGCAGTGGTACCCAATGCAAATCAACCCTTCAAAGCTTCTGGTCCTGTTTCTGTTATCTCCCCACCCCTCCAGCAGTCGTTTTTTGAATTAACTTCTTCCAGCCCAACTCAGAGTAGTCAAGGGTTGGTTCCACTACCTCACTGAAGAGAACGCAAGGCCATCCCAGCCAGTGTGCTTTCCTCCCATGCTTCATTACTAAGTGTGCGGTTGGCGGAGAAAATCAATGCTGCCTGAGAGCTCACACAGGCATTGCCGCCTGCATGTTGAAAGCAACTGTGATCTACTCCCTCTGGACACAGCAATTTCTTATTTTTTGAATAGGTGCCTCTGGTAATAAGGGTGGCCCTGGCAGAATTTATGGTGGCTCATCACTTATTCCATTTTAGAAAATATTACGCACTTTGCACCTAGTAAAAGTCGATAACATCCCAATGTCTCCCACAGGCCCACATGGCTTGGTCCCCAACCCATGGCGCTGCTGGGAAGTGGTGGAAGCTTTAAGCCGTGGGACCTGATGAAAGGAAGTTACGTCATTGAGGTATGTCCTTGTAGACCTCAGAGCTTGGCTCATTTCCTGTCCCTTTCTTTTCCTTTCATCTGTCATTAGGTAAGCAATGTCCTCTGCCCCAAGAAGCCATCAACTATCCTTAGATGCTCATTTAGGGGTAGGGGCTCATGAGGCACGTACACTCCATGCTGTACTAAGGACCGGCTTGATCTTGTGCAGGTCTTGTGTTGGCAACTACAGCAGCAGCTGTTGAGTTCATGAGTGCAGAGGCCTCACTGTTTCACTCCAGTCCTCTTAGACTTCTGGCCCTTACAATCCCACTTACTCTTCCACGAGGTCCCTGACCCTGGGGGTTGGGGTGTGGCACAAATGTCCCATCTGGGGCTGAGCATTCCACTGACCAGTTGTGAATCTCTTCATTAACCTCCATGCACAATAGAAAGAAACTTCCCTGATGTGGCCTGAGAGCTTTATGCTCTCCTCTTAACCCAATGAAAACTGTCTGCCTTAAACATTTATAGTTCCCTTGTCAATGCACTCACTGAAGTCCTTTTCTCTTAATATTGTGTGTGTGTGTGTGTGTGTGTGTGTGTGTGTGTGCACATGCAAGCACATGCACACACGGTCCAATAATAAGTAACCCTAAGATATGTTAGGGAGAAGTTTGATTATCTTCTGACCAGGCTGGTATGTGATTCAATGGCAGTAACTCCACTTGGCTCTGGTCTGCTCTTGGCATTTTATTCTGATCGAGTCTTTTTTACCTCAGGAGCTCCAAGCAGGCTTTGCGGAGAGCCTGCGTCCTAGCCACTAACACCTGCAAAGAACAGCTCTGGTCTCTCCATTTTATACATCTGGTGCTTTGGATGCTAGAGTCAAAATCAGGGCTTCATGCTCTACCACTGGGCTACAGCCTCACTCGCTCTGCAGCCCCCTGCCACGTACAGCCCTAGGACGGAAACCTTTGGTAGGCAGTATTTTCTTTGGAAACAACAGAAAGTATCATCTACTCAGGTGTGTGATGTAGATATGGGTGCTGCTGCTGGGAATCAAATCCAGGCTCCCCAAATGCTAAGCAAGTACTCCACCAATGGGCCGTGTCTCCAGGCTTCGGGTAAGCTCTTATAACAGTAGATAAATTTTATTCAAGGGCTTTGGCATGGCAGCAGGGAGATGGATGAAAAGACTACAGTGTTACAGGTAACTAAAATAGCAACTGACTTTGGGGGGAAAATAAGGTAAGGTTTAGACCATGGCACCGGGAAGGGAAAGAAAAGGAAGATGGCTCTTCAGCTATGAACACGAACCCGGGCACCCCAGCAATGCAATCAGAGTGCTTTGCAGATGGGGGCTGACGGTAGGCCGTGTCATCCACAAAGTGGGCTAACCCTACACACAGTCTTCCAGTCAGGACTCTCAAAATTACTTAAAAACCTTTCTACCTCACTACTGGGGGTTGGGAGGGGGTGAGTCTGCAACCTCTGAGTTCTGAGACTTTCTCTTGTGAGAGAGCAGATCACATACTGAGCAGTGGATGAACTCATTCACTCAGCTTGGATGTGGAGACACAGTTTACCGTTCCCAGCAAACCCTGTCCGCCCGAAAATCAGAACCGTGTAGCACAGGAGATTCCAATCCTGGTAGGCATGCTCAAGAACAAGGCCTTAGGCAGTGTACTGTACTGCATCAGAACCTGTCCGACACAGACAGTGGCTGGACCTGGCAGTAACGGAAACTCTACTTTCCCAAGGTCGTGAACTAACTTTACAAAAGCAGATTGAAAGGGAGGGAGAGAGGGAGGGAGGGAGGGAGATGAGGCTGAACAAGCACACTGGATGGGAGTGGGGTTGGGGGTGGGGGTAGGGGTGGGGAGCAAACGGAGGGAGTGGACAGGGTGATTATGAGCCTCACACGGTCTTTGGAACAGAAACTACAAAAATTAATTTGAAGCCCAGAAGTGGTGGAGAACAGCGTTGGAAACCAGCTGAAATAGCCTTTGACCTTTGGCCCCTTCTCATCGTGAGCTGGGCTGGGCCCCCAGCTGAGTTCACAGAGGCCACGGAACAGCTGTCTGATGATAACCATGGCTGGGGTTGTCAGCAACATTTGTCTAAAGCCACTGCTCGTCTGTTCCCACTCTGTGGAGATGGAAAAACAGTCCGTGTTTCCCTTCATTTCTACCTCTGCCTGAGTGATCCAAAATTAGGAAATCATCTGGATTTGTAAAAATAATCACTTCTTGGCATGTTCTCAGGGCCCGCTGAAATGCTGTTTCGGAAAAGAGAATTTGGAAGCCTGGAGGTTACAATAGGAAATGAATCTGGCAATTTGAAAGTGCACCTGCTGGTCTTTCAGCCACCTCGGCATTCAAATAATTTACCCATCTTCCCAAGCATCCTTTGTGTTCCTATTTGAACAGAGTTCCAAGTTATCACACTCTGAATCAGAAAGCAGCCAAGTATCTTTCCATGAGGACTCTGGGACTCTTTTCTCCTAACCTTTCTTTAACGACTCCACAAATACTCACTTAAGGTCTGGCGATGCACAGTGCCCTGCTAGACATAAAAACTGTGTGCAGGACAAATTAGGCTATAAGTAGAAAACCTGGGCTCAAAGTAGATTAACCGACATACCAACTGTCTCACACGGCAGCCACATAGGGGTAACCCCACACATACACACCCCAAGGATGGCTGATTGGGGGATGAGGAAGGCGTGACCTACCCAGCCTCTCCTGCTGTGGCAACAAAATACCGCTGACTAACTGGCTGAACTCACACAAATTTATCACCTCCCGTGTCTGGGGATGGGAAGTCTGTTGTAGGTCTGATTTGGTTAGCATCAACATGTCTACTGCTTCCTGGAGGCTCTAGGGGAGAGAGGCCATTTCCTTCTCTTTGCCAGGTCCTAGAAGAAACCCACAAGCCCTGCTCATGTCCCCGAGCACCTTCCAGCCGGCAGTGACATGTCCTTCTCACATCAAGTGAATCTCATGCTGGCTGTCCTGTTACGTTCTTCCATTTTAAAACAAGACTTGTTGCCTTAGTTATGTGTCTCTGGGGCTATGTGTGGGAACAGTCGTGAGTGCAAGTGCTGCCAAGCCTAGGAGAGGGTGTTAGAGTTCCTGGAGCTGAAGTGATAAGTGGTTGTGAACTATACAAAGTGGATGCTGGGAACCAAACTTGGGGCCTGTGGAGCAGCACACACCCTTAACCAGCCATCTTTGTCGCTTCCCCTTCCGCTTTGAAGGACACTACGATGACAATGCAACACTAGACACCTGCCATCTTTCTGGTCATCTCCTTCCACTTCTGTGATCACTGTGGTGACAATGGGATACTAGACGGCCAAACCAAGATTCCCGCCTCAGGCCCCCGCACCTTCAACCGAATGTGCGAAACTTTCATTTTGTTTCTCAGATGGGGTGTGTGCTATGTGGCCACAGCCTTGAGCTCACCATCCTCTGCCTCAGCCTCCCCAGCTACGGGATCCCAGCACGTGTCACCAGCCCTGGATGCAGAGCCTCCCTGGTCATGTAGACAGCTGTCCGTGGGTGTCAGAGGTGAGTACATGGACGTTTGGGTGGCGTCACTCTGCCCACCACCAGTATGTGCTGCCCAACTTCACTGAGAGGTTTACCTTGGGGGGGGGAGGTTCTTTGCTGGCTCCGGAGATAATTAGCTTCCACTTGTTAGACAGACACACCTTCCAGGAGACACTGGAAAGACCAATTTTTTTCTTACACATCTTTCTTTAAAAAGAGAAAACTTAGCTGGGTGATGGTGGCACGCACCTTTAATCCCAGCACTCGGGAGGCAGAGGTAGGTGAATCGCTGTGAGTTCGAGGCCAGCCTGGTCTATACAGGGAGTCTAGGACAGCCAAGGCTACACAGAGAAAACTTGTCTCGGGGGAAAAAAAAAAAAAAAAAAAAGAGAAAACTTTTGCCAGAAGCCCAAGAACAGATTACTACTTCCTGTGCAGTTGCCTGAGGTGGGTCATGGCCTTTTACTGATTTTTAAAAAATATTTCTGAGCTAATAATTTGGTCTGGTTGTCAAAGAGTCGGCCTCCCGGGGAGCACAGAACAGCAAATACCACAAAGGGGAAGGTGTTACTCTTTAGAGGTTCAGCACTGTGCGAGATAGATGGCTTACGTGTCATTTCACTCAGCAACCTGAGAGGGGGGCATTAATCTAACCTCACAAGCAAACCAATGTTCAGCTAGAAGCTTCCTATGCATTCAGATTATAGGTATTTCCACATCCATGACTGCAGTCAGCCCACAGTATCTACACGTTTGCACCCATCAATCCAACCAATTTCAGATGGAAAATTAACAGAAAAAAATGTATCTGTAATGAAGGTGTTAGGCCTTTTTTGCCATTGTCATTACTGCTTAAAATAATCTAGCTTAACAACCACTTTTATGGCATTTACACTGTAACAGATAGTCTAGAGACCACTGAAAATATACAGAAAGATACGCATAAGGCAGATCCAGATGCTTCACCGTTTTAAACAAGGACTTGAACATTTCCAGACTTTGGGATCTGTGGGGGTCCTGGAAGCAATCCCTCATGGATAAGTTTAGGATGGCTGCATTACCATATATGGAGATGGAGGCACATCCTATTAGGGGCCAGAGCGAGCTGAATTCCATTGTCTATCAAAGCAGTGCTCTTCCATGCTATGGCGATGCTTTCAGAGGATTCAACACCTTGGAAGTCCACGCCCCCCCCATCCCCTAACCCCCCGGCTCCACGAGAGCACATCAGAGATGGAAGGCTGAGTTTGTCAGCACGTTGTTTTGTCACATTTACAATAACGTGTAAATATGTATTAAAGAAGTAAATCGGTATAGTGGTTGAAGCTGGGGAGATGGCTGGGTGGGTAAAACACTTGCCATGAAAACACAAGGACTCGAGTTGAGATCTCCAGCACCCACATAAATATTGGGTGAGTGTGGCACCCTGCCTGCAACCAGGAGACAGAGTATAAGCTGTCTGGGAAGAGGAGCTGAGTTGGCGAGCTCTGGGTTCGATCAAACATGACATAGAAACTGAAAATAAGGGGTGTTGAAGAAAACGCCTCATCTTAACCTTTAGCCTCCACATGCGCAAATTTGCTCAAACACACACACACACACACACACACACACACACACACACACACAC
>OU015755.1:96788989-96803413 GCA_907169655.1 Acomys percivali | reverse complement strand
CCTTGTGGATGCTCCCATCGTGATGGCTGCCTTGTGGATGCTCCCATCATGATGGCTGCCTTGTGGATGCTCCCATTGTGTGTGTGTGTGTGTTGGGGCGAGGGGCTGGAAAGCCCCACATGGAATTCTGTAGTTATCCTCAACTGAGTCCAAAGGGGTCAATAGCTGGAGTGCTAGAGAGAGGAGAGTTGCACGGAAAGAGCCCTGCAGTCTCCCAAGGCATCCACACCAAGTCCTCACTGAGTGTCAGTCAGGGCTCATAAGCAGTGAGCTAGAGCCCCAGTCAGAGTCACATCAAAGGGTAGAAAGGACCATTCACTGCACTGGACCAGGGTAAGACGCTGACCCCACTCCCACCAAGCAGATCGTCTCGGGACTCCTGGTGCACCACGCAGAGTACCAGAGTGCTTTGGGCTCAGTAGTGTAGTAAATTTCCTCTAGACCAGAGGCAGACATTTTCTGTGGGGGCCACATAGGAAGCACATGGGCCTTTGTGGTCCATATAGTCCCTAAGGCAGTTATTCAACTCTCCTATTGCAAGTGGGAAAGTATCTATGAACACTGTGCGAGTGAGTGAGCATGGCTGTGTCCCGTAAAGCTGAATTTATGGGCCCTGAACTTTTAATCTCATATAATTTTTACAAGTCACAAAGTATTCTTTTGATTACTTTTTACCATTTTAAAAAATTTAAATCTGCTTTTAATTTGCACACCAAACAAAAGTAAGATTTGGCTCATAGGCCAGGGTTTGCTGATCCTTGTTCTAAAATACTTTAAACATCTCTTTCATCTGTCTTTAGAAGAAGGACTCAGGCCCAGTGAGATGACTCAGCTAGGAAAGCACCTGCCTCATGTGTCTGATGATCTGAGTTCGATTCCAGAACCCAGGCAAAGTTGGAGGAAAGAATGCACCATGGCATGTGTGTCCCTACATATTACACATACATACACACATACATGCTAAATAAAATAAAACATCTTAAATATATAAAAATAAAAGCATGACCCAAATAACACAACTGCATCGCACAACAACTCATAAAAATATTTCAAGATAGCCGGGCGTTGTGGCGCACACCTTTAATACCAGCACTCGGGAGGCAGAGGCAGGCAGATCTCTGTGAGTTCGAGGCCAGCCTGGTCTACAAACAAGTCCAGGACAGGCAGGGCTACACAGAGAAACCCTGTCCCCCCCCCCCAAAAAAAAATCAAGAGAGTTAAAAAATATTCAGTACGATATTGAAAAAAGAAAAAAGAACAAAACTTGGATCCAAATAAACATTTCGTAAAACAAACAAACAAAAACAAAAGATAAATATTTCCTATTAAGAACAAAAAAACGCAGGACTGTCTATTTTTAACATTGTACCAGGTTTTAGCAAGTACAAATAAGGCAAAAAGAATAAATTAAAGGTATCTATATTGAAATTAGAAAATATGACTGTCTTACTCATAGACAACATAATTATTTGTGTCAAAAAAAAAAAAAAAATCCAGATTTAACAAGTAAGCTACTAGAACATAGTAGTGAGAGTAAAGCAAAGTTGCCTGATGCAAAACAATGCAAATACAAAGCGCAGCTTACATATGAGTAGTGGTCAGATACTGACCAGGAGTAGGTGTGACCGCAGACGTCTGAGGTGTACACAGTGACACTAAAGGCAATGCTAAGAAGAATTAGGGAATAGGAGAAGCTGTATTCAGTCACAAGTCCATGTATGGGTGGGGAGGTGCTTCCTGATGTAACATCAGTTCTTTGCTAAATAATCTAAAAATGTAATTGCAATCAAAAGTACAGATGCGAATGATGCCATTTTTTTCCTCAAAATTCAAAGCTGATTTTAAAATTCAGGCTAGGAATACCCAAAAATATAGAGAAAAAGAGCAAAGTCCGGATGACTTGCGTTGCTTGGTTTAGCGTCTATTAGAAAGACACAACGCTGGAGACCCCTAGAAACAAGCAGACTAACGGGGAGGAACAGAGCAAGAAATAGGGGCGCACGCATGTGGCCACGTGGGTATTTTTGAAAAGCGTGGAGAAATTCAGTAGTGAAAGCACCCGTTTTGATTTTTAATGCCATTTCTAAGCCAAATAGATACCCAGATGCAAAGAGCACCCGTGCCTAGTTAACAACTCAAAGTAGACCACAGACCTAAAAACCTAAAATTATAAAATTACTAGAAATAAAAGGAGAGCAAATCTTGCGGCTTTGGCTTACTGAATGTACTTTTATATATAATCAAAACATAGATCACATAAGAACAAAACCCGATGACCCGGACTTAAGAACGCTTGCAGTTTGAGAGCTGTCACAGAGTGGGGGAGGGAGCGCACAGACAGACAGAGAGGCCCGCAAAACCTGTGTGTGGACTAAGAAAGTGCGGGCTGCACACTTGTCACCGCCCGGCCTCCCACACCTGCAGGATCCTAAGCCTGACGAGAGAGAACTGTGAGGGACATATGAAAACATCTTGCAAATTAATAAAAGAGTAAACTTTTTCTAAAGACATCTTAGGGGGAAAAAAATCAACACATGTAAAGATTCACGTGACAATCCAGATGCATTTAAAAATTATCCATGGAGAAAGAAGCCAGATCCCCTTCCCCCAGAGAGTAAATACTGCATGAAACTACTCACATGAAATTGTGGAAAATAGAAACCAATTAATAGTGATAGAAAACAGATCAGCTGTTGTCTAGGAATCGGGAGGCAGTAGGAATCGTGTCTCAAAGACACGAAGGACCTTCTGAGAACTGTGTTCACTATCCTGATTGCAGTGACGGTTTCATCATATATATAAACACACATATATATGTGTGTGTGTGCACGCGCACGCGTATAGATACATATATATACATGTGTGTATGTGTACATGTGTGTGCATGTACATGCATGCGTATGTGTGTGTCAAAGGTCATCCAATCATATATCAAATATGTGCTGCTTATGATAATGCTAATTACACTTCAATAAAGCTGTCTTTAGAAAGAACAGCAGACATACTGACACAGAAAAAACATAATACTAAGTTAAAAACTATAGTATGATTCACATAGTGAGATAGCTATGTACTTCACGATCCTGTTTACATAAAACAGATGTACTTATACTAAATATATGCATATATGTATATGCAAACAAGACTGAGGACACTCATGCTAATCTACTTGTAGTTTTGAGACTCGAGAAGCAGCACAGAGCATTTTCCATCTTGTTTGTCCCAAATCTTGCTTGAACCCATAGCAACAGAAATTTTTTTTAAAAAAATGAGACACGTCAAAAATAGCACATTTTGCCAGGCACGGTGGTGGAGACCTTTAATCCCAGCTCTTGGGAGGCAGAGGCAGGCGGATCTCTGAGTTCGAGGCCAGCCTGGTCTACAGAGCGAGTTCCAGGGAAAAGTCTGGTGGTCTAGACGCCAGTCTAGTGTAAAAGGACAAACTGATGACGACTGAGTCCGCAGCAGCGATGTCAAGCGCTTTTCAGCAACAACCATTTCGACTCTAATTTTCAGTGGACAGAAGGAGAACAATCGGGAATAGTGTGGGAGCAGGTCTGTGACCCACAGTCCGGGGTAAGCGGTACCTTGAATGATTTTCTGCTGCTGCTGCCGGATCTCATCAAAACCCAAGCCTCGGGTCTCCTCCGGCTCCTCACAGAGCCAAGGGTTGGGAGTTGCTCGCTTCGCCCCTTCACTCATCAGGCTGGACCTGAGAACAACGGCAAATTACACATCTCACAAAACACAACTGGCTGAAAAGCACTCCCATGATCGCGGAGCCGGCTGGCCTGGCATGCTCTGGAAAGTCATGGCCACAGTTTGTCAACCTCTTAATTTATTCTAGGGACCGTGCCCAGGGCTGTGAGAGCTCGGAGGCTGTGACTCAGCATGGTCCCCAGACAATTACACAGCATGATGAAGAGATGGTGGGAGATCCCAGCACTCCACTAAGCCTCCAAAATACCCTGGACTCACAAACCAAACAAATTGGTAAATTGGGCTGTTAAGTCTCAAAACCACAAGGCCAAGGAGAAGTTGCCTGTTTATCAGAACAAATTTTGTTTCACAGAGTTTGTGACACAGAAGGCACAAATATTTTTCATGCAAATATAATACTATGTTTACAGATTATAGTGTAAGACGATAATAAAATTTGCCATTCAACAGTGCGTGGTTGCTCACAGAAACACAGACAGAGTTTCAAATGCAATTGTATAACTGCAGTCATAACAATCACACTCAGGACTGTGATCAGTGTGCCCGGGAAGGGGCCTGCATCTGGCTCCTGCACAGCACAGCCTGGTCTCCTGCCTAAGAACAGGGAACACAGTCCTGCCACTGCCTCCCTGTCCAAAGGATGCAAGAGTCATGTTGCCTGGGAAATCCCCTCTGAGGACTCCATCGCAGAGTTGAGCTGAATTTACATGGCGACTCTTGTGGAGCCTGGAACCTGGGAGAGGAGAAGGGGGGGGGGGGCAAAGTAGTGGGAGAGTCAGAACAGTGACAGTTAACGTAGGGACGCAACTGCTATGTGCCGGCAGCCACTCTCCAGGTGATTCTGTGCGCACTCTTTCACTTCCCTATTGTTCATCATTCTTTAAGCCCCGATGGCATCTCCTGTAACGTCTACAAGTAACTGCTACCCTAGCGTTTGGCCTTTCGCATGGTTAAGCCTTCTGACCACCAAGGAAGCAGGGCATAAAAACCACCTCCCCTTCGCTGGCCCAGCTCCCCAGTGTGAGCACAGAGCATGCCACTTACTGGCAATATATGGACTGTAACATCTACCTCAGGAAGTTTAAGCAAGGACTAAACAGAGTAATTTATGTATTCAAAAACTATTTCCTCAATACTTCTTATTTGGTAGGCACCGTTTTAATCACAGGAATAAGGAAAAACAAACTATGTACTATCTGACCAAAATCTGGCCCTGACAACACACAGCTTTTCCTTGTAGCTGCTGCCCTCGCGGAAATATACTGTACTGTCTAACCAGGAGACATTAAAGCTATGTTTAATATATATATCCTCAAATTCTATTATTTCATTTTTTTCCCCACTTCAAAACTAAAAAAAAAAAAAGAAAAGGATATATCCTTTAAGAAAAACCTGGGCCAAATGGAAAGACCTTTTTGATTCTTTGGAATAAGATTTTATGCACAGGTGTGGTCTCTTATTCAAATGGACCAATTAACATGTCAAACACAAGTATGACTTTCTTCCAGTCTATCAAAAAGACAGACATGTTCTTTGAGGCCTTACTTTACATGATTGGCCCCAAGAACCCAAGGTGTCGAGGATTCACACTTACTCCACACGATAATTACTTAGCTTCATCTAGCTTTGAAGACAACGAAGAAAGTAATGAAAAGGCGAGCGAAGCAGGCAATTTGCAACCCAAACATACCCATCAACTCTCAAGTCATCTTGCAAGTGCCAGCATGAATTGTATGTAGTTGTATGTGGCTCACTGCAGATGCCTGGGTCAGAGACAGGCCACAAAAGTCGCCTGAGGCTCACACGTGCGTCAGGGGCCAGCTTCAAGCAGTCTTTCCTCCCAGCACAATGCAAGTGATGGACACTGCTCCAAGGTAAGAGTTGGAATACCTGCTTCGAGCCCGCCCCCCCCCCTCTCTCTCTCTCTCTCTCACACACACACACACACACACACACACACACAATTAAGGTATTAGTATTAAGGGACAAAAATTCCAACAAATGTGAGGTGTTATTAAGTAATCTCAATAAATGACAAATTAGGACTACCGCTATGTGTGTGCAATTTGTGTTTACTTATGTATGTGTGTGTGTGTGTGTGTGTGTGGTATGTGTGTACTTCAATCAGCTATTAGGGAATAAAAGTGAAAACAGGGACATAAACTGATATCAATACTAACCATAATACAGAGAAGAGACTTCCCCATATGACCTAATTCCCAGAGCTAAGGCCTCTGCTCCCTGCTCATCTGAGCTGGTGCTCCTATTTCACTCCTGTCCTACACCCACCAGGGAGGCACCGTTAGCATTCCTATCCGCCTGTGTCGGTATGCCGTTCTTTTCATCAGCTTCCACACTCTGCTCCACAGTTAGGGAAACACCTATCACTAGTCAGAACGGCTCTGCAGAGAGTGGCCCTCAGTGTTATCAGACTCTCGAAGTGAGAACGGCCCATGACTAGGTAAAAAGCAGCCAAGTGGTCAGCCCTGAAATCATATCCATGCAGATAACATAATATGATATACGGACTGAACAGACTATATTTATATATTTAGGAATATATGTGATACACACACACACATATAAAACACTTAACACACTTATGTAAAACAATTAAAGAAAAAGAGGTGAATCCAGAGGAATCCATGGGAGGGGTGGAAGGATTATTTTAATTTCAAAAATTATAAAATAAAGGACTTAAAAAGGAAGCCCCTCAAATTAAAAAAAGAAAAAAGAAAAAAAAAAAGAAAAATAGCAGGGCATGCTCGCTGTCCATTTACCCTGTAGGAAAACCACAGCTTGAAGACTCCACCCTGGCGTTTCCCACAGGTGCTCTGATGCCTGACTCATTTACGAGTCCTCAGCCAGCAAGGCTATGCGAAGCCAAGTTCACTCCTTTGCACCATGACCTTTTCTTCTCCTCAGCTTAGTGAGCCGCTGCTCTTGCGATTCTCCCTCTTCCGCCACTCAGCAATGGCCGCGGTCGCCCTCAGAGATGGCTCGCGGGTTCCTGCCCTCGTCCTCTTGGCACTGCCAACAGGTACAGCCTAGGTTCAGATCCTCCTCACCTCCCCTGTGGACTCATCACCCTCATCCAATCATCTTACACTCTGCTGCTAGATTGGCCTACAGCTAACGTCTCCCCAGATCATCTCCTGAGCTTACAACTTCTGTGACTCCCCGGGCCTACAGGCCAAGTGTGCGCTTTAAAAGATGGCCTCAGCAGTGTCATCTGCCAGCACCCTCCTTCCACGCGCTTCTTCTGCTTGAGCCCTACATCCTGCTCACTGCCACTCAGACAAAGGCACAAACTTTCACACTCTCATGTTTTTGCATGAGTCTGGAGTGTCCCCACCCCCCACCCTTTTGTCCATCTGGCAAAATTCTATTCATCCCCTAAGGCTCAACTCAAATGTCACTTCTGCTGCGGAGTCCTCCCTGATCCCCACCCCACCCCCTCTCTTCGAATCAATCACTCGCCAGCTCTCCCACGGCACTCCCTTCACAACCTCTAACGTGGCATTTATCAAGCAGGATTGTAGTTAGCTATTTACTCATCTGTCTCCCTTCCTAAATTATGAGCTCTGTGAGGAGAAAAAGACCACATGACAGTTGTGTGTATGTCCCCAGCACCCAGGACAGGAGCCTCAGACACGCTGGAGGCGCAGCATCAGGAAGCAAGCTTACAAAAACAGAGCTGGGAACTGGCTGAGGGCTTTGGCTGGAGCCAAAATGACCACAGTACTTTACATTTTCCGTCTTGAGAAATTAAAACAAAAGCCGTAATCAGCTGCTACCTGCCTTCATGACTTAGCAGCAAGACTGATACTCTGAAGCAGACGGACAGTTACTGTGAAAGGGAACTCTGTCCATAAAACACCTTCCAGCTCAAGCTTGCCTTCACAGGGACAAGTCAGGAGAGCTCCTAAGTTCACGAAAGGACAAGCTAATTACTATGATTCTGAGGTACAGCTGACTTGATCTTCCTTGTTAAATCATCGTGGATCCAACCCAGGGCTAGTTAGGCGATACCACAAGGCTGCAGCCGCGGCAGCTCCTATTTTCTTTTTTTGAGATGAGGATAAACAGGCCTTGAATTCTTGAGTTCAAGCAATCTTCTCTATGTGTTGGTGCTACTGGTGTGTGTGTGTGTTTATTTTGTTTTTAATAAGTCAATAATTTCTGTCCATATTCTTTGAAAGTTGACATTATCTATAATAATAAATAAAAATTAATAAACATATTATATTAGCATGTTATAGATAGATCTATATTATAGATATAGATAGTATATTATAGTCCTGAAAATGCTTCATGATCACTTATAAAGACATAACGTGATTTCATTTTCAGCCCACAAAGAAAATAGTATCTGTTATTAAATTATAATAACACGAGGGGGCATACAGACAATCCATCTCTCTGCTGACAAATTCAGTTGGAACCTGTCAGAGTTCACTGGGAGGGCATTCTTATCAACTGAACAGTGAGCTGTAAAGAAGTGAATTCCAAGAAGTAGCTTTTCTTAGCATTTCAAAAAGATGTCAGCCAACTATGGAAAAATGTTTGTTTTGTCTGGAAAAAAAAATATCAGTGTTTGAGCATTCACAGACCGCAGGGAGGTTTACACTTAGGGGCAGTGAAGCTATTTCTAGGGTGTCAGAGAGCTGGGCTGCATCGACAAAGGCAAAGCTAGCCTTGCTCACGGATGAGAAAAACGCCCCTATGGTATGAAAAGCTAATTCCGTTTCCAAAACGTTCTGTGTAGTTTTGCTCTGTGGATATAAAGATGCACAGAGGCTCAAATTTCAATCAGAAATGGGCTTTGTGACATAAATTATTCAGAGACACACTCCAGCAACAATGTGCACACTGGGTTACACTGAAGAGAGGCTACAGTGGGAAGGCAGGCCAGAGTGATTGAGGTGGGTGGCAAAGGAAGTCAACAGCAGGAAAATGACAACCAGGGATGGTGAGGAACAGACAATTAGCATGCTGATTTAATGCTGCTCGCCCATGGGAGTGGGCTGGAAAAAGGGGTGAACACTTCCAAGCCTGCTTGAGTTGAGAGAATCAATACAACTTAGGGAAAAGGAAATTTCTCATTAGCATTCAAAGTTTGCCCCAGCTTCTAAAATCAACCCCAAATAAACCCATGGTCACGAGACCACGATCTACTGATGTGTGGATGCTTCCTTCAGCCTGACAGGCCGCAGGGTCCCACTCTGTATTCCAGCCACCCTTGTCCCCATCACCCACTCACCCACTAACTCACACGCCCACCCACACAGCTGAATGGCTTCTGCCGAGCAGATGCTGCTATAGGGGACGAGGAGCGATTGGGACACAAAGACCTGGTTTCGTAAAGTGGATACACTAGGGATGGAGAAGGCCCAGCACGATGCCTAACCCAACACTGTGTCTCAAGGTATTTCCATTGTTAATTTCAACACTCCCCAGTGAGTTCAAGCCCAGAAGAAATAGCTCAGACACAGACAACGTTTCATTACCTGTCCCCTAAGGAAGGGCATTTCATGACAGTGTCCTCAAGCCTACTATAAACAGTATTTCTCTGATTTCTTTTTTCCTTCTCCTTTAGTGATGGAATCGAACCCAGGGCCTGTGCATGCTAGGGGCCCACTCCACCACTGCGCTCTGTATCCAACTGTCTTCCTCAATTTTAAACTGATCCCATTTTCCTCCTGACCAGCTGCTTGCCAAACTTAGCTGAGTAACAAGGGAGAGCTGATACAATTTAAGAAAGGGATTTTTTTTTTCCTCCATTACCTTTCAAACTTCAGCATACCAGCCATCGGCAGCTCTCAAGTACAACTGCTGTCCTCATCTCATGATCTACGGGGCGAAGGTGCGGGCAGTCCAGCTGCTATTCCATTAGCCTCTTTCGGTCCAGCAATCGTCCCTATTCTTTCTTAAAAGCCCATCAGTTGCTTCTTTTGTTTTTCGCTTAGAGACAGGGTTTCTCTGTGTAGCCCTGGCCGTCCTGGAACTTGCCCTGTAGACCAGGCTGGCCTCGAACTAAGAGATCAACCTGCCTCTGTCTCCAGATGCTGGGATTAAAGGTGTTCACCACCACAGCCAGCTCAGCTAATAAAAAGTTACCTATTAGATGAAAATCTTTTTTTCTTTTTTTTCTGAGACAGGGTTTCTCTGTGTAGCTTTGGTGACCCAGGAACTAGTTCTGTAGACCAGGCTGGCCTTGAACTCAGAAAGATCCGCCTGCCTCTGCCTCCCAGGTGCTGGGATTAAAGGTGTGCGCCATCGCAGCCCAGCTTAAATGAAAATCTTAACAGTCCACAGTAGAAGAGCCACGCAGACTGCTGAAGGGCTGTCGAGGGACGTTATCGGAAGTCAGGGTACTTGTCCCCGAGGAGAATTATCTCTGCAATGCAAACTCAGCAGCACAAGAAAGTGCTCTTTGGCTGAACTGTTTGATGTCACAGGTACCTTAAAAATAGAAAGGCGACTAGTGACTCGCACAGAAACCTAAGCCTTCCTTCCCATCTGTGAGGACCAAGCACATTACCAGTCTCACGGTGACTGAGCGCCCTCTGCTGGTCGGTGGAGGAAGTTCAGTGAAAATACCGGCCGATGTGTTTTTGTAAAAACAAACAAGAACAACAACAAAAACAAAACAGAAGTAGCCGGGCCTTGGTGGCGCACGCCTTTAATCCCAGCGCTCGGGAGGCAGAGGCAGGTGGATCTCTGTGAGTTCAAGGCCAGCCTGGTCTACAGAGTGAGTCTAGGGCGGGCAGGGTTATTGCACGGAGAAATCCTGTCTTGAAAAACCTTAAACAAAAAAACCAAGCCAGGCGTGGTGGCGCACGCCTTTAATCCCAGCACTCGGGAGGCAGAGGCAGGCGGATCGCTACAAGTTCGAGGCCAGCCTGGTCTACAAAGTGAGTCCAGGGCAGCCAAGATAACATTGAGAAACCCTGTCTCAAAAAACAAAAACAAACAACAACAACAACAACAACAACAAAAACAGAAGTAGAGTGTGCAACAGTGACCGAGATGCTCACACACGATGAGGAGCCACAGATCAGGACACTACCCCCTGTTCCCTGTCCCCTTGGTTCTTTACAAGCCAACAGTTTCAAGGCATATCGAGCAAGGGTCCAGATGAGAGGAACACTTAGAAATGTCACACGTCTAACTTGTCCAACTCTGCCTTAACATTATGCCCACTCCACCCCCACCGCCTCACCCCACACCACCCCCGTATTCAGCATGTTTGTTTCCACTCCATTACTTTACACACGGCTCTGGGAACAAGCATGCTATGTGTAGTGTCACAAAAATCACTGGCTGGCAGGCAACAGTGGTACAAATCTGTTTGGCAACTGGTGTATAAAAATGCAAATATGGCACTAAAAGACTAATTAAGGGTGTCAAATGGTAATGTATATGCAATCAATACACACAGAGCCAAGGACCACCTACGCGGCCATCGCTTCAACCTCGACAATTCAATTTTTATTACACCGACTCAGCTGGCCCACACCTAAAATGCAAATCAAGGAGACAAAAGCCATGTTTCTAACTGTGGTATCCTTCTGCCTTAGGGACAGAAGCAAGGAGTGTGTAAGGTCCCCTCGGGTGACCTTACGCAAGCTGCTGACCACCAGTCTACAGACTACTGTGAAAGCTGCTGCTCTCACAGGAGACAGGAAAGCACAAAGCGCAGCGGCAGAGTGCCACATGCCTGTATCCCAGCACTTAGAACTGAGGCAGGATTCTGCAAGTCTGAGGACAGCCTGGAGTGCACAGTGAGTACTGGGCTAGCCTGGGGTACAGGGGGAGATCTTGACTTAAAACATACAATAGAATTTCACAACAGGATGAACTGCACAGTGTACTCACTAGACTGCCTCTCTCAGCACCACTCAAGCCTCGTGTCTGCCAGGGCTTTCTCACTTCCTTCCCCTCACACTGACTCTTTCTTCTAATTTCTGACACTGCTTTTATGGCCCATACCACATGATTCTGCACAGCATCATCCACTGTTGTGCTGTTCTCTGGTCATTCTGTGAGAGAATGACCTCTTCCCACCCGTGATGACAGGGCGCTCTCTAGTTCACAGGTCTCCACACACACCTGTCACGCCTTAGGTTCACAGGCCGCAGGAGCCATGGCTAACCTCATTTTACAGGACACAATAGGGAGTGAAACCTGGAACCCAGGTTTCCTGCTATTGCACCGTCTGCTCCTTCGCACAGTGCTATGTTGGCGGCGTGCTGATTGGCTGTTGCTTCGTACAGTGCTATGCTGGCGGCGTGCTGATTGGCTGTTGCTTCGCCCAGTGCTATGCTGGCGGCGTGCTGATTGGCTGTTACTGTCTGCAGGTGCAGAGAGCAGGACATAGAGCTGGAAGCCAGTGAGAAAAGGACAAGCCAAGACCCCTACAGGCACCAGTGGTGGGAACCGAGATCAAGAGGCCTGGAGACAAACCCTCTCAGCATCCCTCCACTGTAAGCCAAGAGTGATCCTGCCTTTGCCACCTCTGGAGCCTAGAGAGGTAAAACTAGATCCGTCAGGGGATTGATCACACCTATCTACCTGCCTAAGTTCTCATTTCTTAACTTTTACTTATTAAAAAGCTGAACTTGGGAGACTGAGAAGATGGCTCAGCTGGTAAAATACTTGCCACACAAACGTGAGGGTCTTACTTCAGTCCCTAGATGGTAAAACAAGCAAACACCACCAAAAAAACACAGGGCACTGCAGCCCACACTTATAATCCCAGTGCGGGGACGTGGGGAGGCTGAGGCAGGAGGCTCCCTCAGCTTGCTGGACAGCTATTCTAACAGAATCAGGAAGATCGGAGTCCATTGAGAGACCCTGTCTTGAAAAATAAGTAGCTGAGAAGTCACCAGGTGTTAACCCATGACTACGGGGGGGGGGGGGGGGGGACACTTGGAATTTGGAAAAGATTCAACATATTAAAAAGAAAAAAGACAAGCTGGGTGTGGTGGCACACACCTTTAATCCCAGCCCATTGGAGGCAGCCTGGTCTACAAAGAGAGAGTTCTAGGGCAACCAGGATACAGAGAACCCCTGTCTCAAAAAGAAAAGAAGGCCGGGTGTGGTGGCGCACGCCTTTAATCCCAGCACTCGGGAGGCAGAGGCAGGTGGATCTCTGTGAGTTCAAGGCCAGCCTGGTGATGTACAAAGTTGAGTCCAAGACAGCCAAGGCTACACAGAGAAACCCTGTCTTGAAAAACCAAAACCAAAAAAAAGAAAAAAGAAGAGACAAAAGGAGACAATGAACTAAAATACAGTGAAATACAGTGTGCACTCTTTGTTAATGGACTGGAATTTTTTTGCTTTTCAATTCCCAAATGACTTTTGTAATTTAAAATTAATACATGCAGCTGTAGAGATCTTTATTTTCCATGCCCAAAGTCATCACTACACCATTATAATATCAAGTACTAAAATGAAAAACAGACTTCTTTTCCTCCCATAGATTAACAAAACCTATCAAGTTCTGTGGTACCCACTGATGGCTAACAGCTTATGAAACAGGCCCTCCCACATACTGCTGGCAAGCAATACAACGTTTAGGAAATAGACACCGCAGTTCCTTACATTTCCAACACACATATCCTGGGGGCTCTGTCCTACAGGAACAGAGGCCACTATGCCCATAGTGTTTGCCTTAACCATGTATATAATTACAAGAGAAAAAAGAAAAAGAAAAAATGAAGCAATCCAGTAATAACTTTATGGACAGTGGTTACAAGAATGACTACATATTTATAACTGCAAAGTACTCGCTGCTGCAAAGAATATCTTAAGCCTATTGATTTGGAGGAATGCCCAAACTTAAATGAAAAAAAAAAAGCAAATTACAGAGAAATGTACATATTACAATTCTGTTGTCTGAAAAATATATTTACAGCAACATACGCGTAAGTACAAACAACAGTGTGATCAAGCAAACTCTCCAACACTAACACTGGTGACTTAGGAGCCTGGCGCTGGGGAAAGGAGAGGCAGTGTATGCTGGCATTGTACATGATCATAAGCGGGGAGCCAGGCACGCCATCCTCCTGTAATCCCAGGGCGCAGGGGGCAGGGGCAGCCAGATCACATGCTCAAGCTCAGGCTGGGCTGCACAGTGAGAGCCCCACTGAGCTGCTCTTCTCCCCCAAAATGAAAAGCTAAGAAAAGTCATTTTCCCATAACGAGAGAGGGAAGGAGAGAGAGAAAAAAGATGATAGCAAACAGAGATCTATATAACATAAAATCCCGTTAACATGTAAAATTTGAAGTTTGGCCAGGCAAGGTGGCTCACACCTTTAATCCCAGCACTCTGAGAGGCAGAGGCAGGTGGATTGCTATGAGTTCGAGGCCAGCCTGGTCTACAAAGCGAGTCCAGGACAGCCAAGATAATATAGAGAAACCATGTCTGGAAAACAAACAAACAAAACAAAAAAAACAAGACATATTGAAAACATCTCTCTTATTTTAAAACCAAGCCCCGTGAGTAAGACCCAGGATGGGCAGCGCTATGTGTAACCCAGCACTTGGGAGGAAGAGGCAGGAGGATGAGGAATTCCGTTATCTGTGGTTGTTAAGACCAGCGTGGGCTACTAGGAACTCTGGAGAGAGGGAGAAGAGGAAGAGAGGGAAAAGGAGGGGGAAGAGGGGGAGGGAGAGCGGGAGGGAGAGGGGGAGGGA
>OU015755.1:96769273-96786184 GCA_907169655.1 Acomys percivali | reverse complement strand
GTGTGTGTGTGTGTGTGTGTGTGTGTGTGTGTGTGTGTGTGTGTGTGGCCTGCATGTATATCTGTGCACCAAGTGTGAGCACAATGCCTATGAGGCCAGAAGAGGGCGCCAGATCCTCTGGAACTGGACTTACGGAGTTTTGAGCTGCCATATGGGTGCTTGGAATTGAACCCAGGTCCTTTGGAAGAGCAGCTAGTACTCGTAACCTCTGAGCCACATCACTATCCCCCGTTTCATGTTATTTTAATAAACTTGGCTGCAGGGCAGTTAGAGGGCTAATACAGAGCCTTGCAGGTGATAGGCAGGAACCCTGATACTGAACACTAACCCCTCACTCAGTTATCTTCGATAGTTTAATGAAGAGCAACTTTAAATTGTTTACTACTGTGTATTTTTCTTGTTGCTGCTTAGTCTGTGAAGCCTTGAGAAAGCCCAGGTTGCTGCTTCTAAGCACTGCCTGACAGACCCGTGGTAATGCTGGGCACATCAATGACTCCATCAATGACTCCATCAATGACTCCATCAATGACTCCATCAATGACTCCATCAATGACCTGGAGTCGAAAAGTCTAATAGTCCTTCAAAGTTCAAGGTCTTTGGTTTCACTGCTTCTTCAGTCGTCCAAATAGATATGGTCTCCGTATCATTAGCCTTTACTTGGAAGTCAACTCGGCCTTGCAGGGTAAATGCTAATCCAGAGTAAGGACCAGAGAGAAGCCAGGCAGCAGGCAGTGTCAGAATGAGTATATAACCTACCCTCTTCAGCTGGCTGCTCGGCTGTTCAGAGCAGCTGCCGGGTGCTCAGGAGTGTAGCTCTGCTTCACACTCTGCATGGTGTGCTGCTAACAGAAAAGGACCACGCAGTTCAGAGTGCAAAGTGCACATTTGTGTGAGGAAACAGGGGTTGGGGGGGGGGGGCCTGGAGGCATGTGTGTGGCCACATGTGCGGAGTCTCCCCAGAAGGACAGAGACAACTGTTTAGGGTGGCTACCACCAGGGGGAAACAGGAAAGTCATGTTAGAGCCCAGAGAAGCTTTGTTTTCCATTTACGGTTCTTTCTATAGTTTGAATTTTTGTTACTTAACATAGTACTTTAAATTTTACATACATCTATAAATGATGTAAACATGTAAGCAAGAGTACATATTATAAAATATTCTTCAAACACAAATACTCTATTAAATTGCCATAAACCAATGCAGTAACCCAAAGTGTCAGCATTTTGGCTTAATAATCTCAAACAAATTGCTTATTTTAAGAGCCACAGGAATGAGTATGTGGTTCAGTGGTGAAGTCCCTGCCTGGCAAACATGAGGCCTTCGGTGCAAGCTCTGGTGGCACACATCTATAATCCCAGCACTCAGGGAGACAGAGGCAAGTAGAACTCTGTGAGTTCAAGGCCAGCCCGGTCTACAGAGCAAGCTCCAGGACAGCCAGGGTTACACTGAGAAACCCTGTCTTGGGAAAAAAAGAAAGATAGCAGTATGATAAAAGCCTATTGCTTTGGAGGAAAATGCCAAATGACAACTCTCCTTGGGGAGACTACGAACACAGGCAAGTGCGTACGGGAACTGCTGGCACAAGTCTAACTGCTTCTAAGCCAGTAGGTTAAGGTTACCAAATGCTGTCAGAATCTCCGATGCATGTGCCCTCAGACCCAGTCACCACTTCAGAGATTTTCCTCAGAAGGCCATTTTGACACATGGGAGAATGCTTACACTCCAGATTATCTGCTCTGTGTTTGTGGGGGCTAGAGGAAGACAGTCTCACACACCCATGCTCGGGACTGAACTTTTGTAATAAAAACTATTGAACTTTTTGCAATAGAAAGACTGAGAAAAAGACATAACATATAACTATTAATTAGACATGAGTTAAATTATGGCATGTGTGCATGACAAAATATACTAATACTAAAATATCAACTCCAAATCTCCCAAATGGAAAAGACCTCCTATTCATATATATATAAGACATTGTCAAATATATATATATATATATTTTTTTCCCACTTGTATGAAAAAGATGGTGGATTTATAAGAGATATAAGCTTCACAGACTCCTAGAAAGATGTGTTCTGGGGTGAGGGTCGAAGCAGGGGACTTTCCCTGAACCCTGGTGACCGCTCTTTCGGCTTCCTAGCCACATGAATATTTCACTCCTGCAAAGTGTCTTCCTCCTCTCCTACTGCTCTGCCCGAGGGCGGCCAGGAGCTGCTGCAGCCTTCTGGAAACCATAAGGGGATCCGGGCTGAGGGAAAGGGGGCGGTGAGCAAGGCAGAGGAGGAGGACACAAGGACGGCAGTTACCCAGCATTCTCCCGGGGGGGTCTCTTACGTCAGCCGGCTCCCTAAAGCAGCTTTGGCTGCGTTAGCTGTTCCTTGTGGCGGAGAGGATCCTAACTGCATGGTGAACCAAATTCATGGGCTCTCTAGGCAGCGAGCTCACAGGCGAACATGTGATTTCATCTTCTTGCAAACAGTCTGCTTTCATTCGTCTCGTGGCTTACAGCGTCTAGATACAATTTCTACTCCTCCATCCCACCTAGGCTGACGCCCAAACACAGCCGTCGGGCATGTGGTGTGATAAGCTCGGGTACGCGAGCACCTAGTGTATAGATTCCTCTGGGTTGTCTCCTCACGAGGGGGGGTGCAGGGGGAAAAAATAGGGTTTTTTTTTTTTTTTTTTTTTTTTTTTTTTTTTTGCGGCACCCTCATAATGCCTTCCACAACAGCTGGGGTAATCTGCCTTTCACCAACAGTTTCTCCCACTCTTACCAGTATTTGTTGCTGTCTGTTCTCCAGGTGGCAAGCATTGGGGTGAGACCGAATCTTAATAATTTGGGGTGCTAATAACTGAGGCCAAGACTTGTGATTGTAACCCGTGTTCCCAGCCACCAGCAGCCTCTGATAAGGATGCACTCCTCCTCATGTAGCTGTACCGTCCTCTGGAGCAGGAGAGTCCAATTTAGAAAGTCCTGCCTATGGCCATATCTTGAAATGTTTTCTTCTAGATGACGCAGAGTTTAGGGTCTTACATAAGTTTTCAGTCCGTTCTGAACCGTGAGAGACAGACATCTAGCTTCTGTCTTTAAAGTATGGGTAGCCAGTTTTCCCAGCACCACTTGTCAAAGAGGCTGTCGGCTGTCTGTTCTCCAGTGTGGAGAATGTTCTGGCTGCAGCTGTGTGGGTTTGCTTCCGGGCCCCGCTATTCTGCTCACCAGTCCAGGTGTCCTGTTCCAGGCCAGTCCCACGCTGGCTTTGCTCATGTGGCTCGGTAATCTGAAGTCTGATACTGTGACATCTCTGCTGAGTGCTAACTAGTAAAGCAGCAGGCCCACATGCTTATCTGTTGAATTACTCAACATAAGCAGGGAGGCACAGACAAAGCATATGTGCCTCCCCAGCCCCAGCTCAGCACCACATTGAGCATCCATGGCTAACATGGGTCCCAGCTTCTCTCACAGGAGTGGGAGTCATGTGACCACCTACGCAGGCTCCCCACTGACACAAAGGGTTTTCCTGCCGAGTTCATTCGACTTGTGGACTTTTAATTTCCTACCGTGGTATGTGTCACTGTATGGATATCCGGGGTTGGGGGGGGGCAACTCCCTGGACTATATACCCAGCTAAGCTACAGAAAGCAAGTGCTGCCTGAGCTGGCTGCAGGCTGCAGGCTGCTACATCCCCAAGGAGCAGGATGGCAGCAGGCACACACCAGGCACCCTGTGCTTGATCACAGCACTCTGGCAACCTCACCCACTGTTTACACTGCCAGGGGACTTCTGTGTTCCTAGCTGCTCTCGTACCTCCTTGGCCTATCTATCCCGGGTTTACTTAAACAGAGAAAAGTAAAGCTTCACCAGTGTCAGCACCTCCTTCCAGAAAATCTGGGGCATTATCAGACTTCTGGGCATACCTAGAGGATAAGTTTGCATACTGTCTGAGGCAACTAATGACGGGAGTGCGTAGCCCTTAGCCACTTCCTACTAACAGAGATGTTGGTCTTGTGTTTACATCAGTACTACATCAAGCATAAATGCACGATTTCTTTAGGAACCTATGTACTACTGGGTACAAATCCTATAAACCATTTAACTGATATAGAACATTCCATGATGTAAAATGAGAGAGGGTATATTTTTCCAACCTGGGCCAGGTCATCCCTTGGGCAACCCAGTGGTCCCCCACTACCAGGAGGTCACCAGATGCCAGACTTAGTGCAGACACCTGATTGCTGTAGCATACTCAGCCCAGAACTCCTGGTCTGCAGCAATCCTCCAGCCTCAGCCTTCTGACAGTTGGGGCTATAGGCATGTGCCATCGTGCTCTATAAGAGAGGTTATATTTTTGTTTGTTTGTTTTTCAAGACAGAGTTTCTCTGTATAGCCTTGGCTGTCCTGGACTCACTTTGTAGACCAGGCTGGCCTCGAACTCACAGAGATCTGCCTTGTCTCTGCCTCCTAAATGCTGGGATTACAGCTTTATGCCACTGGGTCTGGCAGAAAGGTTATATTTTTAATGTAAGATTTAATGTAATTTTTCCTGTGCGTACTTGGGCTGCCCACACAGTGACATAAAATACATCCTGTACAGTCCTCGCGTTTTCAGTAGATCAAAAGAAAAGCGTGTGTCTAAAGTTAAAGTGCTTGTATCCAGAGAAAATGCGACATTTCGTTGTCATTGCCTTTTAACTCTAGCGGACAGCCATCGTGTTAGCATCACCTTCCCGACACAAAGCCACCAACACAAGCTCCAAATAACTTCCCATTCCCATAATCCTGTGCGGCTCGTGGTGTGAAGTTAAGCTTAGCCAGCCAGCCACCCACGACAGTCGAGTTAATCGCATGATCTCAGAGCCCGTCACAGCACAGTGGAGTATACAATGGTTCTTCCTTCTCTTTACAAAGCTCTAGCTAATTGCGAGGCTCGGTGATGCTCTGAAGGCAAAGGGCAGCAGGCTTTCAAGGCAGAAGCTGTGTCATTGCTTATCGGCTTCCAAGGGACACTGTCTCACAGTGGCTTCTTTAACAACTGTCCAAATACCTAACTTAGCCAACCATTGCTGATTTAGACGCAGGATACTGACTAGAACAATGATGGGTAAGCAATCTGCAGGGTAAAATGAAGACTCAGTCACATGAGGGCCTCACGTCCAGTTACGGGATCAGCAAATTCACGTCTGCTTAAAGGAAGTGTTAATTCAAACTGACGTTTGCCGACATGCTTCTCTCCCTAATCAGCTGCATGTGAGGAGGAGAGGGGCGGAGGGGCGGAGGGGCGGAGGGGCGCAGTGGGAGATGCTGGGAATGAGGGGCATGGGCTTCTCAGAGCAAGCAGACGTGAGACGCCTCAGCTTCAGTGTCCCTTCTCTCAGTGATGCCCTTGAGGTTCCTCCATCAGCAATGGTGCCAGCTCCCTGGCTAGTTAAGAGCACGGCCACTGACCCGGGAGCCCGTTCTCACAGCCCTGCATCTCACCGCCCAGCAGCTGAGTCCCTGGGGACCTTCCTAATAGTATTTTGGAGTAGCTTTTATCTAGCATGCATTTCTTACTGGTTGGACTTTCCTAGGCCGTCTACGGGACTTGCGCGCACAGATGTGCTCCAGTTAGGGTGGGCACAATGGAGTCAACTAACCCTTTTTCTCGATTTGCCAGAAACTGAGGGACTCCCCTTCAACCATCTACCGGACGCTTTCTCCAGTGTTCTCATGGGATCGACTCCTACTTGCCACATGGACTTCTCACGCAAGCCAGGGGGCAGCTTCTGTGAAATGGGCCACCACTCCTCAGCCGTCACTTCTCTTGACAGTGCCTATGTACTACTTTTCAAACCCAACCTCTCTCAGAGCTTACTGAAGGAAAAGCTGTGTGTGCCCTGCATGCACGGCCCTTGGCTCTACCTTGAGAAAAGAGACATAAGTCAGCCAGTGGCCTTAAATGTTGTTGCAACCTCTGCAATTCATGTATCATTGTTTTTGTTTCTTCTCGGTCTGGTCGCTCTGTCCCCAAGACACCCCAGCCATTTACCAGCAAACTAACGTGTCCAGGTGGGTGGATCGACCTTAACACAGAGGACCAGCAGGAGGCAGCCCTAGGGACAGAATTAAAAGATCCTCAGGCCTCCAGCCAAAACCCAAACCACTTTTGCTCTGAACTTGTCAAGTTCCCTAAAATGCCCTCCATCAATTCATCTGCTTTGGTTTAAATCCTAGGATCTGAGGAGTCCAAATAACGTACATGGAAGATAAGCTCCTACTCAACCCTGGTCCTCCAGCTGGAACTGACCTAAGACTGCCGGCTAGTGAACACGGCAGCAGGCAGCACCCTGGGCACTGGAAGGAGACAGCTGGAAGGCTGAGCAGAACCAGGGCAGCACATGAAAAAGACTGGCCAAGGAGGCAAGCACGTGATAGGTGAGCAACAGGTCTGTAGGCTCAATTTTCTTAGCAAATATATTTCTTTATGAACCTATTAACCGAGAGTACATCACTTATAACCCGACTGACGTAAACAATAGGAAAAGGAGATTAAAGAATACAATAACAAAACCGTAAGGAAATCAGTTCCGAGGAACGATTCTCCTGGCGTAATCAGCAGGATTTCTTCTGCTGGAACCTGGAGTAACCAGGACCCGGAGCTTCAGCAGGAGCATGGAGCCCCAAAGCCTTCCCTCAAGCAGTTGTCTCTAGGAGCGTCTCGAAGTGATGGACAGACAAAACTATCCCAAGTCGCCAAAGGCTCACATTTATACCTCCTCTCAGCATTTGTTCAAGGATGTTTTTCAGCTGCTTAATAACCAATCTCCCTCACATGGTGGTTCGACTTCTAAGGGGATAAACATCACCTGCTCTCTCACACATCTTTTTCTCATCCCCCACTTGTGAGCTAAACAAAAAACATGTTTATCTCTCCTCTCTCCTTCAAAGGTCCTCACACCTGGCAGCAGCATGAGCTTCCCCTGACCCGGTGGAGTCGCAATGCGCCAGTGATGGCATCTTCTTTACAGACATTCCACTGTCTACAAAGCTCTTACTGCCAATCGCCTATCTGGTCCTAACAATTAAAAGGGGAGTGGGGAGAACAGAATATGTGGTCCAGTTTTAAAATCAATGAACTGGAAACCCCAGATGACTGAGGGCCTGCTATGCCGCCTGGTCCAGCTCTTTCTGTTATGTAAAGGTTACCGTTTGATATCTAGGGACTGGAGAGATGACTCAATGGTTACAACCCTATACTGCTCTTGCAGAGAACCTGAGTTTAGTTCCTAGCACCTACACTGGGAGACTTAAAACAACCATTAGCTTCAAGTCCAACAGGCTCTGATGCCTATGGCTTCAAGGGCACCTGCACTCATGTGCATATATCTACACAGATGCACATGCGCGCACACACAAATGGTTTTAAAAAGTCCCTTCTAAAAAAAGATTTTATATCTAAACGCCAAGCTCTTCAACAGATCAACTTTAAAACTGATTACCCCTCCTGCCTCCTTCTGAAAGGTGATACTATAAAGAGCTGCTGAGTTAGCAGTGACTGGTGCCTAGACACAGAATAACGTACCTGCCGCTCTCTGACGGGGCGCAGAGTCTAACCTGCTACCTGCTGGATACCTCCAGGAGCCTCCCCAGACTCACTGCCATTTAGACCTCAGTGGGTGCGCGGCAGGTGTTTGCACTTTTTGCTTTTCCTTTCTCTGCCTAGGGAAGGCGGAGGAAGGAGGATCTCTGTGAGTTCAAGTCCATCCTGGTCTACATAGAGTCCCAGGTCTAGAACTGCACAGTGAGACCCTGGCACAGAAAAACAGGGGGAGATGGAGGCACAAGGCAGTCATTTTCAAGTCACCCAAGACCTTGTGAAAACACTGACACTAATCCACAAGCTGGGAGCTGCGATTCTGAAGGCTTGACCTGAGACCAGGGTGCTGCCACTGTGCTCAGCTGGAAGTGATGAGAGATGCTTAGAGAGATGTCATGACGGCGAGAGGGACAGAGGACAGGTAAGGTGGGGCAAGAACAAGAAAACGCGAACCACACAGCTTCCCATCCTTCAGGTGGCCCCTTGGCATTATCGAATGGCAGTTAATGAAGAGCAATTACTACAGTCCGCTGCTCGCAGCTTCTTACCAAATGCTAAGGATCACTGTCCACCATGGTCATGTCCACCGTCACATGGGGGGGCGGGGGGCAAGCCTCTCCTTGTCCTCGGCCCGCCCTTCCTTGGCTACCAGTCTCCCTCCATTTCTCACCAACTGCCTGTTAACTCCCCCCCCCCCTCTCTCCAGTGTCTCACTGTGGCCCAGGCTGGCCTACAAATCCCAGCAGTGCCCCCTCAGTCTCACCAGCGCCCAGGTTTCCTGGGGTGGGCAACTACACTTGGCCTGTTACTTCCTTCTCTTCCTCACAAAGGTGAAGGCTCTTACTGGTTCTTCTCACCTTGAATCCCTCTGCTCACCTGTCTTGGTCCCACCAACCTGAACCATTAGTCCTCATCACGTCTCACACACATGCACACGCACACACACACACGCACACGCACACACACACCCTGCATCTATGCCAGAGAGCACTAAGGAGCCTGAGTTAGGTGGCCCCCAGAGCTTCTGCCTGCACGTTCAAACCCTGCCCAGGACATGACTCCTTGATGCCTAACCCCAACTTCAGTGTTCCCAACTTCACTTCACTTCACCTTGCTTTCTATATTTCAAAAATTCTGACGCCTTGGCTTACCTGTGCCTGAGAAGCACGGGACCAACAGGAACGGGCTGCTGCTCCTCCTGCGGCTCGTTTGTCCTAGGACTGTGGTTTGCAAGCCTAGCTGTTTATGACAGCCACCTGGGACCACCCACCCCAGCTTGGAATAACCATTTGAGGTGGGCGTGGCTCCCTGAGAACTAAGCAGAAGCTGACTCCCCTGACTCTCTACCATGGATGCATCGCTCGCTCTAGAGCACTGAAGAGGGAGGTTTTTCTTCTGAGTTCCTTTCCTTCAGTGATGTTCCCAACCTCGAATTTAAGTTCCAGAAGCAAAGAGAGGCTAAAGATGTAACAATGTATCCTTCGTGGAGGTCAGCACAGCTGTCTGCTATATGCAGTGGCAATCACAGGCGGAGGAGGGGGGGGGGCGACGACCTGGAGAAGACAGCTGGGGAACCCCCTTCTTGCTGTGACCTCCACCCTAGTCTCACCAGGACACCATTTTCAACAAGCCAACTTCAGTAGTTTACCAGGCAGAGAATGCAAAAGACTATTTCTGGCTATAACCTCCATTAAGTAGGCCCCACCTACCATGAGCGTAAGCTGAACACACTGGGCTTACTGAATCCTAGAAATTAATGAAAACTAAGCCCAGCAGGAAGATACCATCAGATGCTGTAAACACGCAGGTTTTATAAAGAGCAGGAACGATGCTGAAAACAGCTGTCGTAACTGCACATCAGTCCTCAGGGGCCGGGCGGGGTAGCCCTGTAAATGAAAGCATCTTACCTGATCAGATCCGGCTCCGCACCCTCATTCTTAAACGAAGCCAGCAGCAGTCTCTCTCGGGTGACAAGGTCATCCAGAAGGTTCTGTCTTCGATCCCCCTCCAGCTGTGTTCTGCAGTTGGTTGTTAAGGACCAAGAGTGGGTGGCTTAGCTCATTTCCCTATGCCGCTATTGACTCTTCAGGTCACCTGCACCCATTACACACTCCACCCACCGCTACCCGGAAGACTGTTTTCTTTTCCTGACTTTCAGTTTCTTTCAGCCCTTCAGGTAAATGACCGTCACTGTACCTCTGCAAACGGATAATTCTCAGACACTGACATAGATCACTGAAAAGTGCACGAGGTGAAGACTTTGTTTTCTTTTGCCAGTGAGCAGTCAAACACGGCAGTCTGGATCCATGAGCCCTTCAGCCACAGGTGTTAGCGTCTAAGGGTGTTAGCATACTCCGATACTCTAAGCTGGGGCCTGGGTGAGTCCCAGCAGTGCAAAAGCAAACCCAAAGCACACTGCCTGCAAAAGCTAAGGTTTGGAAAGAAGGAGGGTCTCCACCGTGTGTGATAGTTCCAATGGAGGCCTCCTCAAGGCTGCTTTTGTGTGACAATGTGCTGTGAAAGCTGTTTCTGTCGGCTCATTAGTTAAAAATACTACAGGATCTTTGTGAGGAACTACACTGTATCTGATTTGTTACTCCAGTAAGTGTGGCAGACTAGGGTCCTGAGGGCAGAGTTTCACCTGTGGAGACAGCTGCATCTTTATTGTTGTTGTTATGTGTGTGTTGATAGGGAGAAGAGGGGTTCATGTAAAGGTCAGAGGACAACTGTGGGGGTCTCTCCTCTTCCCCACCTTTACGTGGACTCCCGGGACCTGACTCGGACCTCCGGGCCTGCATGGCCAGTGTTTTACTCACTGAAGCCAGCACTGGCTGCGGCTGTTTCTCCAGAGCCATTGGATTTACTGCCAAGCCACACCCTCGGCCAATCCAAACCTGGTTTTTTTGTTTGTCTCCCTGAGACAGAGTTACTATGTGGCCAGGCTGGTCTCCAACTCCTCTTCAGCTTCCTGGGTGCAGGGTTACACAGAGTGTGAACTGTGGACAGCCAAGGCCTATTTGCTAGCTTTCTTGAAACAAAATATTAGACGCAAAGTTCTGTGCGCTCGGAAATGGAACTGAGGAAGGGCTCAGTGGATGACCTGCTTGGCCTGCGAGCCTGGGGGCTTGAGTCTGGATTAGCAACGTCTTTGGAAAGCCGAGCCTCTAACAGCGGTGCACACCTCTAACCCCAGCCCTGATGGGAAGTGGCTGCCCAGTCTAGCCAAATCCTTGAGTGGGGCTCACCGAGAGACCTCTATCAAAGAGAGACAACGTGAGGTGAGAGGGGAAATCGCACGACATTGCCCTCTGGCCTCCTCATCCATGTACACACACACACACACACACACACACACACACACACACACACAAAGAAAGGCAAACGAAATGCTGAAGAAAACTCAATCAAGGATGGGCTACAGGAAGTAAACAGTTTTGGAAAAATGTGTCTGACATCAGACACAAAAAGGAAAATAAGCCCCTTCAGTAAGCCTCTGCTGTGTGTGGCTTTGATTTTTATTTTTTGGGTTGTGTGTTTGTTTTGTTTTGAACCAAGTGGGTGTTAACACACATCTGAAAGGCTGGCAATGTGAACTTGTGGCAACACAAGAGTAAACACGAGAGACACTGCTTCAGGTGGCAGATTCTCTTCTTTGTAGAAAGGGATCATAAGGGGCTGGGTCAGCGGGGAAGGTGCTGACCACCGAGCCCAAGGCCCTGAGTTTGCTTCCTGGGACCCACGTGTTGGAAGAGGAGGACTGACTCCCTCAGGGCCTCTAACTGCCGCCTGCGCACCACAGTGTAAGTGTGCCCACACAAGCATACTGTACACACACAAATAAATACATGTAATAGCAAACTTTAACGGGGTTACAAAACATTATGTTCAGGCCCCAAAAGTTTCTGAGAACTCGACAGAACCAGGGATTGGCATCACTATTGCCTGGGAGGGGAATGCATAGCTCAAGGATCTACAAGTTCTGCTGTTAATTTTGTACAGAAAAGCACTGGCTAGCTAGTAGGAACAATAAACAAATCTAGGCCAAAAAAAAAAAACAAAAAAACAAAACCCTCCCTCAGTAAGAGTTATTAGAAAAATCATAAATCTCCTAAACCTAAGTCTTTGAGCCATAGTCATTCTACATATTAAAAAATAATAATAATAAATGAATCTCTCAAGAGTCCAACATGCCACACTTCCCTGGGTCAAATCACTACCATGACTTTTCCACTTCCCAGTGATGGCGGTCACCAAGTCCCCATCGTGTAAATCAGGAAATAGCGACCGTAACTAAGAAACACAGAAACCTCAAATATTCCTTTTCTTTAGTTAAAAACAAAAGGCCAAATATTAGCCTTTTGATCGCTGCCAATCAAAAACAAGTATCTATGTCTTTCAAATTACTGATAAGCTGCCAATAAAGCGGAAAGCTTTTATTTAATGTAAAGGAAGTTCCTTGGGTGATGAGGCGGGAGGACACAGAGGCTGAGACAAGAATTATACAGAACACAGCAAAATGGAAAGTCTACGTTGTGGGGCTATCAGTCGTGTCCCAGTATCAGCTCATCTTCCCTAGATGTTCTTCAACTCCCCCACTGACCTTTCAGTTTGTAGAGATTTCAGTATCCAACCTCCCAAGCAAACATACACTGGACATACGTACAATGAGTAAACGTCCAGTGTTAAAATTATGAACAAATTCAAATGGCTCTGGAATTTGAACATTAAAAGACAAACCTGTGCAAGCATTATTAGGAGAATGCATAGAAGAATATTTTGTTTGGTTGGTTTTTAGGTTTTTGGCTTTTTGAGACAGGGTTTCTCTGTGTAGCCTTGACTATCTTAGACTTGCTTTGTAGACCAGGCTGGCCTCGAACTCACAGGGATCCGCCTGCCTCTGCCTCCCGAGTGCTGGGATTAAAGGTGTGCGCCACCACTGCCCGGCTCATAAAAGAATATTTTCATAATCTTGAATGAGAAAAATCTTTCTAGGAAAGAATGAAAATCTACAGATATTTAAGAAAAACCTAGAAGATGTGACTACATAAAACATGGTGTGTGTGTGTGTGTGTGTGTGTGTGTGTGTGTGTGTGTGTGTTATCTGTATGGACAGTTCATACGCACAGGGAGACCAGAGGTCTACCTTGGGCATCTTCCTGTATCACTTTCCACTTCAATTTTGAGACAGGGCCTCTCACTGAACCCAGAGATCCCTGACTTACCAGACTGTGCCGGGCTTTTATGTGAGGGGTGGGGGCCCAAACTCAAGCCCCCAGGCTTGCAAAGCAAGCACTTTATCCACAAAGCCATCTCCGCAGTCCAATTATATAAAAGGTAACGTCTCTGCAAAATAAAATTGCTAGTGACAAAACGTAGGCAAAGGGCATAATACAACAAAGAACAGGGTCACTACAACCTCTAGTGGAAAGACAGTTGCACGTGCGTAAAAGAAACACAAACTCCAAGATCCCACCTTTAACTATCACATTAGAAAACTGGCAAGAAGTCTGGAGAGGACTCAGGAAGCAGGCACTTGCCTATCTCCCTGAGGGGAATGTAACCAACTGCCAGGCCGCCTTCTATGAACCTAACAAAACCTCAAAGTGACAGTCCCAACAGATCCACTCAGATATGCAAATGGAAGGACTTGAGAGCACAGAAGTTCACTGGAAGTGTCCTGAACACCCACCAACAGGGAACTAAGGCGTCCGTACCACGTTGTGATTTCAAGTTGAAAAGAGGAGCTGCTTATGAGTGATGATGGTGGTGACTGACAGTTCTGGGTCCTTGCAAGGGCAGAGGGCATATGGGAATTGTTTTACATGGAATAAGCTCCAAGATCCACAGTGTTCAACCATGATGTACGCACTAAAAAGAAACAAATGACCCAGGAACACATTACAAAGTACTCCCTTTACTACCTGAAGAATTCCACATTCATTTAAAATATGTATGTATGTATGTATGCATGTATGTGTGTATTTCCTGCCTAGGAAAGTCTGAGACAAGAAACCCCAATTATTCACATCACAGATTATGAAGAAAGAGATGGGACAGGATGCACTGTGGGAGAAAAAGGAGTTCTTGATAAAAAATAAAATAAAATAAATAACAAGAAATGGATTCATGGATTAGCAGAAAGTACTTTTATAATAATAAAAACCTATAAAAATATGTTTTGAAAATGTAAGAGATGCAAGTTACAGATTTAAAGTAGCACTTGGGACGAGGCAGCTCTTGGGAACAATGTGAAGGCAGCAGGACCTGGTGACTGTGTCTGCACATCAGTAACTGCAGAAGGCTGACGCTAGAGGGGCCGTACAAATCCCCTGGTCCAATTCTCACTGTTTTTCTGACAGGAAATTGAGAACCAGCACAAACGATCTGTTTAGGCTACAGCCCAGCTCGGTCTACTCTACGCCAGGACTCCCTCCTCTTGGCTTGCTGGATGCTAAACATCCAGAGCTTTCCCCACCCCAGGGCAGCCAGCACTGCTCTCTGCCTCGAACCACTGCTTTCCCGGTCCTGTTTAAAACAATACCGGCACAGCAGGAGTGTCTCTGACCTCAAAATCCAAAAGCGCAAGTGCTCTGAAATTTGTTAGCTTTTGAGCACTTCATCATGATACCCAGGTGGAAATTTTCATAACATGAAGCTTTGATTCATGCACAAAATTATTTTAAATAGTCTGTAAAATGAACTCTAGGCTATGTGTAAAGTAAACATACATTTCATGCTTACAGTCGAGTCCCGTTCCAAGACGTCTCATCATGTACGTATTAATATTCCTAGATCTGAAATACTTCTGGTCCCACATTATTTCAGTGAGGGACACAGCCTAGCATGCCAATGCAGAATATCACTGGAGACTCCCGCTGAAGCTTGGAAAACTGCACAATTAGCCACACTGCCTCTTCATTTTATATTTCATTTTAATATACTGAAACAGTAGACATATACCCCGCAAGGAGACAGATGAAGGGGAAGTGGAGGGGACAAGGTGACTGTGCCATCTCTGATCTACAATGCCTGGATGTGGACATGTGTAAGCTATGTGTGCCTAGGGCTAGGAAAGGTAAGTAGAATAGATGACCCAGTTGGGGTCTGGTGCCCGGCGCCTCCTCTTCCACTAACATGGTGAGTAGCAAGCAAAGACAGAGAACAGACAACCCGGGGACAGTTCTAACTAGTTGCCATGTGCTTTGCCACTGGCGAGGATCATCTTTCATGTAATCTAGCCAACAGATGGAACTGTAAGGTCTGATCTCACATGCCCGATCCCTACTGCCTGTGAGCCTAAGCCCAGATTCTCCACTCCACCTAGCAGAGCACTCAGCCTACTGGATCCTTTGGGAAGCTCAAGAAGTTGGGGGGGAAGGAAGCTGTTAGAAAGTATTTTCATGGGACTTACATTTTTTAGCAACCACTAGTATTTAGTCTTGGGGTTGGCGAGCTGGCTTGGTTATGAACGGTGCCTGCCACAGAGCCTGAGGATGTAAGTTCAATCACTAGGCCCCTCATAGTGAAAAGGGTTGGCCTTCAGCCTTAGCTCTGTGTGGTCCCCAAGACAGTGCCGACTTCACAGCTGAATCACCTCTGCGGCCCCAGCTTTGACTTTCTTAAGAGAGTGAAAACAGTCTCTTTACAGAAGGTACCAAAATACCTTTGATACTGAATACTTTGGTAAAGAGACTGTTTTCACTCTCTTAAGAAAGTCAAAGCTGGGGCTGCAGAGGTAGGTCAGCAGTTAGGAGCACTTGCTGCTCTCCAGAGGACCTGAGTTCAGTTCCCAGGACCCATGTCAAGATCATCACAGGAGCGGACACACTCACACAGACACATTGTTAAAAAGAGGGTGTGTGTGTGTGAAGGTGCTGATTTTGAAAAGCTAGCAAACAAAGGGAGAGCTCCGTGAAAAGCCAGGTGAGAATATTTTAGTACTACGTGAAAATCCACACAAAGCCTCCCACAGCACGAGGTGTTCTTGCAACCCAGTGAGGCAACTGAAATTACTGTCACAGAAAAGCTGGGAATAGAAGTGAACGCTTTGCTGGGCAGGGTGGCGTATGGCTGTAATTCCAGCACTTCAGGGGCTGAGAAGCACGGGGATTGTTTAAAGCTTAATGCTAGCCTGGGCTACATAGTGAGTTTTAGGCCTGCCTGGGCTACAGGATGAGACCTTTGAGTGCTCAGACTGCAGGACTCTCTTATTGATGAGTTACCGGAGTCAAAGCATACAGCTTTCCTCTTGAAAAAAACAAAACAACAACATAGCCACTGTCCAGGAAACAATGTGACACATCACGCCTGTCCCGATGAATTTGTCTAGAAAAGACATCTTTCTGGTTCCCCCTAGCAGTTTCTGGAAAGCTTCATGAAGACAGCAAGACAGAAACACATTCAGTAAAGTACCACTAATTCTCAATTACGCACACAGTATGGAAATGTGCTGTTCAAATATTCACATTTAAAGATTCACCCAGTGCGGGGGTGAGGGGGTAGGGGGGTGGGTCACCTTAATCCCAACACCCAGGAGGCAGAGACAGGCAGAGCTCTCAGTTCCGGGCCAGCCTGGTCTACAGGGCGAGCTCCAAACCAGCAAGAGTTACATACACAGTGCAACGCTGTCTCAAAAAATTAAGTCACCCAACATTAACTGCTTCCTAGAACAGTATTTAAAAATCACCCCATCCGGGCTGGACGGATGGCTTAATGGTTAATAGCATTTGCGGCTCCTGTACAGGTCTCTGCACCCATACTAGACAGCTCACAACCACCTGTAATTCCAGCTCTGAGGGATCCAACACCCTTTCTGGCTTTCTCAGGTACAGTGCGCGCGTGCGCGCACACACACATACACACACATACACACACACACACACACACACACACACACAAACATAACATACAAGTAAAATTAAACTCACTTTTGAAGAGCCATTATGTCGGTGACTTTGTTTGTTTTTGTTTTTGTTTGTTTTTGTTTTTAGACAAGGTTTCTCTGTGTAGACTTGGCTGTCCTCAAACTCACAGAGACCCACTGGCCTCTGCCTCTCTGAGAGCTGGGATTACAGGCGCGAGCAACCGCACCCGGATTTTTTGGTGATTTATGGCCTTTTAAAAACTAAGGATAAAGATATCATAAGATATAACTAACATGGGGGCTGGAGAGATGGCTCAGAGGTTAAGAGCACTGGCTGCTCTTCCAAAGGTCCTGAGTTCAATTCCCAGAAACCACATGGTGGCTCACAACCATCTATAATGTAATCTGGTGCCCTCTTCTGGCCTGCAGGTGTACATGCAGGCAGAACAGTATATATATATATATATATATA
>OU015755.1:96746767-96769263 GCA_907169655.1 Acomys percivali | reverse complement strand
CACCAAACAAGCTAACAAGAAGGTTGTTAATACAATGGGAGTCACCACCTCCTTTTCCAGTCTACAAAAAGGCGGCTTCCCTGAAAACAGGTTTAAGAGCGCCCCCGTGTGGTGTATGATCTGAATGTCACACTCTCTACCCACAAAAAAAAAAATCATTTGGAGAAAAAAAGAGAATTAAAAAAGCTTTTATAATCCAGTTGATGTTTTGTTTTTCGTTGTTTTTCCCCCCTTGGGAAATACCAAATTACCCATATTCATGTTCTTTCAAACTTTGCTAATGTTTTAAATCAGCAGATCTCAACCTTCCTAATGCTGCAACCCTTTAATACCACTCATGGTGTGGTGACGCCCCCTACGATAAAATTATGTCGTTGCTACTTCATAATTGTAATTTCACTACTGTTATTAATTGTAATGTAAGCAGATGATATACAGGATATCTAGGGTTTGGGGGGTGGAGTTTTTGTTTTGTTTGTTTTTTGTTTTGTTTTTGTTTTTGAGACAGGGTTTCTCTGTGTAGCCTTGGCTGTCCTGAACTGGCTTTGTAGACCAGGCTGGCCTTGAACTCAGTGATTCACCTGCCTCCGGAGTGCTGGGATTGAAGGCGTGCGCCACCACGCCCGGCGGTATGCAGGATACCTGATCGGTGGCCCCCAAAGGGGTTGAGGACCCATAGGATGAGAACCTCTGTTTTAAAGAGAGACCAGTATGTTTGGCATGTAGTGTTAATAAGGGGAAGTCATTCTGAAATCAACACAAAACCAAAAGTCCATGATAACAGATGGCCAGGCTGAAAGTGTTGAGATCGAAGCCCATTACTATACACTTAGTACTCTCACTTTGTGGTCTATCAGGGGCGGTTAATAGGAAATAGAGTTCTTGAGTTATGTAGGCCTCTTGCTCTACAGGTCTGGCATATATGTTTGTGTGTGTGTGTGTGTGTGTGTGTGTATTACATTATAATTAATTATCTTAATAATAGTTAGCAAACAGGTACTAACATACTTGGAACAGTATTTAGCCACCCTTTGGTGTATGTACTATTGGTTGCACTAAAATGAGCCCTGCACCCTAAGTGTAGTGCAAACTTCCCAGCACTGACTTCTGAAAGAAGAGGACCCAGCCCGGCCATCGGAAACCACAAGGTCTATTAAGACCTGTTGTTGGTTGGGGTAAAATAAAAGCTCTTTATGTAACAGACTAATAAGCATGGAGGGTAAAATTACAAACCAGAATATTCCAATTGTGTTTGAAAGAAGGCCCCATTGTTTACTAAAATTAGCCTTTTATTTGAAACCTCAGTAGATTAGTAATTGAACATTTGGAAAACCACGCAACTAACTGACCTTCCTGCTAATTCGACCAGGTTCATTTAAGAGACACCAAGCTTTTGAAAAACTTCAATTGTTTTGTTTAAAAAAAAAAAAAAAGCTGTATTCCTACATTTCCCTACATTCAAAGCCAGGACACATGGTTTCCTAATACTAAAAGTCAGATCTTTGGCCTGAATCATAGACAATTTTAAAAAACGCAACTGTGGGGTCAGTTTTCAACTCAATATAAACTAGGTTTGAAAAATTAGTTTAGGTAACAGGTTACATTGTGAATTTCTTTTTTAAATGTTTGTTTTGGGACAGGGGTGGGGTGGGGTGGGGTGCCTAATTATGTAGCTCAGGGTAGCCTCAAGCTCACTCTGTAGCCCAGGCTAGCCTTTAACTCTATCTTGCCTCACCTCACTCCTCAGTACTGGAATTACAGATGTGCGAAACCACACATAGCTTAAAAATAAATGCCTGAGTACTTGACAGCTTACAAAAGGTTAAGATGACCAATTTGCCTTAACAAAATCCCAACACACTCTTCACCCCCAAAACTCCCAAACTAGGGACATGTATCTGTGTCCCTAAGAGAATCAAGCAGGCAAGTCACATCTCACTAGTCTGCAGCTGAAATTTTACAAAGTAAAAACGACTGCCAGACATCCCGAGGGCTGACACATTGCTCAGCGTTCGACTGGGATGCACAAGGCGCTGAGATCCATCCCCAGCACCACACAAAACCGGGTGCACTGGAGTATGTCTTTATCTGAGTTCTCGGGCGAGGGCTGAGGGTCAAGCATTCCTTGGCTACAAAGTGAGTTTGAGTCCAGCCTGGGCTACTAAGACTCTGTCTCAAGGGGGGGTGGGGGGTGGGAAATGTTCTCAAAGTCCAGCAGGGAATCACTGCTCAGGATTATCATGGAAGTCCTGTGCTTGGAGCAGCGGCTAGCCATCCTCACGGCAGGAGACAGAGCAGCGTGCAGCTGCACAGACAGAGCACTGACTGAAAGCGTTAGCCTCCTGCCTGCCAAGGTCAACACCCGGACGGATTCATTCCTTAGGTAAGTCTTCCCTTGCCAGCACAGTCACTGTAAGACAGTGAACACACACGTAAGACAGAACGCAAGATTAAAGTGTGGAGACCAAGTCCTCCTCGAGCTGTGGGGAAATCGGGGTGGCCCAGACGCCTTCCTTTCTTACGTAAGATTGTTTTTCCTCCCACTCCAGAAAAGGCGGAAGTGTTTACGTGGATACATCTGACGCGTTGATACGGCTCTTAGCAGCAAGTCCTTCAAAACGTCAATCTTCTCCCTCAGATTCTTCAGCAAGGTTCTGATTGTCAAGGCAAGCTGCAAAGAGAAGGGTGTGGCCTGAGTCCACTGCTTCAGAGGGACAACATGTGCTAAGTTAAGAAGGCCTAGGGCAGAGGCTTAGCCTCCCAGCCGCACACTCAGGGTTGTCACCTTCTCAATGGTGTCTTGGTCTAGCCACCCACCCACTCACCCACCCAGAGCCTGTACCCATGGCACACCTGCCCACAGCAACCTGGTCCCCACGGGGACACAGATATTGAGTGGAATCTGTCAGCTTGCATTCCTACTCAGCTGGAATCCTGTCCCCAGGGCTTCTACGCACTGTTTCATCCACCCTGGAGCCACACAGGAAACTGTGTTCCCTCAGTCCTTGCTCAATAGCCAAACCCTGTGGCTTCCTCAGTCATGCTTCTCATGACAAGGTGTCAGGTCCCATTACTGTCCTGACCGGTCTCTGAACACGCTGGTGTATTTATAGCCCATGCGAACTCTGGAGAGTACATGTTCTTTTTCCATGAAAGGAATGTTAACCGCGCACGACTCTTCTTCTAGCGCTGTGTGACTGTTTTCCAATCATCCTAGAAACCCAGAGGAAATGTCTGTCTGTGACTCTGAAGATGAAGAAGGGGCAGTAGGGACCCCGCTCTGACATTTGGAAATGTGAAGAACAAAAATACCCATTTAAATGAAAACATATTTGACCATGGATGAAATCAGAGGAATGCTAAAAAGGCAGGATGCCACTGTTTTCACTGACACTTGCTAAAAGTAGCAGTTACGCTGGGAGTGGTGGGGTACGCCTGTAATCCCAGCACTGGGGAGCCAGGAGGATCTGAAAGGGTTCAAGGTCAGCAATGGTTCACACAGTGAGGTCCAGGTTAGCCAAAGTTGCACCGTGAGTTGCTATCTCAACCAAACAACAACAAAGTAGCAGCTCTGTAGCTCAGGGAGAAGCAGGAGCCCCCAGCCTGCCTCGCCCCACCCCACGGAGCAAGGTCACACATGGTAAGCAGGCAGGAAAAGACTAGCTTTGTTCTAATCCGCCTGGACACCAACGGAGCCGCGGGGGAGCCGCTGATGGGAGCTGAGGGGACGCAGGGCTCCACATATTCACAGAGTAAAGGACAAAAAAAACAAGATGTGGGACCTGCTGGGAGCAGCAGTGTACACCTGGACCCGGCCTGAGAGGCTTCAGCAAGGGGACCACTTGAATCCAGGAACTCAGGGCCAGCCTGGCAACACGGAGACACCCCCAAATTCTATCTGAAAGGCACAACACATAGACACACACACACACACACACAGACACACACACACACACACACCATAAATGTAATTTTTACATTTCTAAATCAACTCATAAAATAAAATGTCACCTGAAAATAGAATAGTCCAGAAATTAACTGTACTGTAATGCCAAAGGTGATCCTTTCTTTCTTCTTCTTCTTTTTTTTTTTTTTGTTTTTTGTTTTTTGTTTTTGTTTTTGTTGTTGCTGCTGTTTGGCAACAGGGCTTCTCTGTGTAGGTGATCATTTCTTAATGTTAAGGTTTCTTAAAACTTTGTAAGAAAATAATCTTTGATAATCAAGAGAAAAGTTCCTTTGTTATGGATAAACAGAAACTCCCAGAACTCAGAAAAAAATTATGCAAAACCCAACTCATACTTTAGCCAACATAACTCCAGACATAAGCACGAATGTAAAAAAAACTGAAACAAAACAAAACAAACAAATAGAAACCCCATACACCAATCCCACTCAAGGATGACAAAAACTCTATTAAAGCATTAGCAAGCTCAGAATTATGTTAAAAAGGACAAGATGCCGCCATGAAGTAGAATTTATTCTTGCAAGTTAAGAATGGTTTGGTGCTAGAAAACTTAAAAATAAAGCTCATACTGTTAATGGTTAAAAATAGAATAAACATCTGATTAATACGGTGTGGGGAAGTTAAAAACTAAAACAGGAAGAAAAACTAAGAATAGACACTACTGTCTGGGTGGTATCTTTAACTGCGATCTAGGAGCCCGGCTACAGGAACAGGATAGATGAAATGTGGAAGGGCTCAGGGGAGATTAAAGCATTACTTACGATGGGGAATAACCTACTTGGGAAAATTAAAGAGAATTAACTTAGGGCTACGGAGATGCCTCAGTCAGTAGGATGCTTGCATGCAAGCACGAAGACCTGAGTTCGAATCCCAGGAGCCATGCACAGTGATACTCAGCACTAGGGATAAAGGGACAGGAGGATCTATGGGGGCGTACTAGCCGTCTGATCTACCCAAATTGGTAAATTCCAGGTTCAATTAGAGACCACATCGGCCACCGCCCAGGCGACCAGATCCAGGACCTTGAGTCGGCTCGCCCCAACATCTACCCCATCTATGAGCTGCTGGAGCTCCTGAAGGGGCTGGTCCTGCTGAGCCATAGCCACAGGCCCTCCATGACTCTGGGCAACAGCAGGGGAACTGAGGGGAGTCTCAGTGAGGGTCCAATATTGATGGTGTAGCAGAAGCCAGGGGCCTTGAGCCAGACCAACGGCTCATTGCAATGAGCATGTGCAAGTAAAGCTGTTGGGCGGGAGGGTATACTGCATGACACACTGCAGCTCCCAATGCCACGGCAATGATGACTGTGTGCTGGAGAGAGGCAGGAGAGACGGAGGAGTGGAGAGGTACGAGGACGTCAGAACTGCAGGTGCGGCAGCTGTGACTGGCGTGTACGAGAGAAGACGGCGATTGATAGGAGCGGGCCCGGAGGGGTCAGCAATGTGGCTTGGTTTTGTTTTTGTTTTATTTCCACTTAGAGGAGAGGTTACAGGCTGGAGGGCAAATATGAAAGGGCTAGGAGATGAATGAGATTGGGGTGCATGATGTGAAATTCTGACAAACCAATTAAAAATGTTAAAAACCAACAACAACAACAACAACAAAAAGCAATCAAGAAAGACACCCAAGGGGCTGGAGAGATGGCTCCAGGGTTAAGAGCACTGGCTGCTCTTCCAGAGGTCCTGAGTTCAATTCCCAGCAACCACAACCATCTATAGTGAGATCTGATGCGCTCTTCAGGCATGCAGGTGTACAGGCAGGCAGGGCACTATGTACATAATAAGTAAATAAATAAATCTTTTTTTAAAAAGAGAGTTAAGCTCTGGCCTCCACATGGAGACACACACATGTGCACACACACACACGAACAAGTTCACATACATATACAATGCCAAACATCTATAATCCTAGAGCTCAGGAGACGAGACAGTAGGATCAGGGTTTAAGACTTGCCTGGACTACACAGCACGTTCCAGGCCAGTCTGGGCTACATAGAAAGACCCTGGCTCCAAGATAAATTAAACAATCAAGCAGACAAATTAAATTGCCCTATGGATGTCACTGCTCACACGCAGGCTGTTCTCTGTGCTCAGTCACTGGAGGTTCAACCAGCACAAGAGCTGTGCACATGTCAAGCCTTCAAGCGCCTTGACCTGGCAGAGTACAGATGGCTCTTAAATTCAGCAGCCTCGCCAAACAGGGTAATGCTACAGGTCTGTGTTGAACTCATACTCGGGTCACATAGTCATTGCCAGCTTCTATCATGGGAGACTTCAGGTAACTTCCCAGCTCTCTTCATATGCAGGAGACCAAACTGTCAATTTTACCTACTGCTGAAAGTGTCCAAAAAGGTGTTTCTAAAACGTGTTTTAAGTTCGTAAATGTGAGTTATGAAGGTCAACGTGTCTAAAAGATGCTTTATTTTTTCCTGTTGCTATGCTATTGTATTAACTGTTCAAAGTATTGAGACTGATCAATGGAGCTCTCACTTATTAATCTAATTATGCTAAAACGTTCCACTATACGATCCTACCATAGTTCCAAGATTTTAAATTTCCTTTTGTTACTGTTCCACAGAGGCCAAAAAGGCCTCTATCTTTCCAAACTTGCCTCAGAGTATTTGTGCTCTTAACACAAAGTTCTTTTCCCGAGCCTGTACTATACTATATATGTCTACTGCCTTTTCCTACAACGTGTTCATGTCTGACAATGTGTACTTCACTGCAGATTTCAAACAGTGGTGATGCTAAATTTATTTCCCTTTATAAACTTAAAAGGATTCTTGTAAGCTACAGGAAATCCATCTCTCAGGTCAAATGGAGTCCAGATAAGTAATACAATCCAAAGCCTAAGTTTCTCACCTAGGGGTGGGATTCCTTCTCCCTTCCCTAACTACCTCACGGCACCTTTCTACACCCAACACCAGCTAAATTCTCCCTTCCTAGTCACGAAAACGCTCCCCTTCGTCCTTTGTCCGAGAGACTGTTGACACCTCTCTGGTTCACTGGGAGCGGAGGTACCCAACCTTTTTGCTGACCCTCAACTAGGCTCGTCCCCATCGGGTGAGTTTCCTGATGTAGCTTTCTCTGTTGTTCTGCGACAGCCGCTGAAAAATTCGAGTGCACTCATAGCTACATCCCTGTGGCTAACTCATCTGTTGAGTTAGGCTGTCGCTAGCTCACCTATTGAGCTAGGCGGTTGGTCGTTGGTTAGTGCTGATGAGCTACTAACTGGTCTGCACCAGTCCCTTGGGTCACTAACCCTTTTGGGGGATGCCCTGACAGCTTACTGACCTCACCTCCCCATGGGAAACATCCAGTCGTCCGTTCTTCCTGACACGCCTTTGGGAACACTCACCTTAAAGCTTACATGCCTCTGCAACCAAACTTGGACATTTCCAAAACTAAACTGTTTTAATTATTGCCAACAGTTGGGTAAATGAAAGAAAGCTCCCATATTGAAAGGAAGCCCCCATATCTAGACTTTTTCTTTGCTCTCCCAAAATTCTCACAAAGTGTCAACATTGTCTTAAGCCTCTTCTCTCCCAAGAGTTTCAAATGTACATTTAAAAGAAAATTTCTCCCTAGCCTACTAACTTTGTCTTCTGCCCACATATATGTTCCATTATCCTGCCAGACCTCCTACATCTGGGACATCGTCAAAGCAGCTAGCCACAAGTGCACCCGTCCAACCTCAGAAATCATGCCAGCTGGACCTGTGTTGTTCCTCCTAGCTGGACCTGCACTGCCCTTCCCAGCTGCAGATGTTCTCAGACCCTGGACAGCAAATCAACAGCCTGTTCTTCTGGAACCTGGCCAACATTTCAGCCTTTTAAACCCCCTATCGCTGCCCTACTGTCAGCAGGAAGTAGTTAAGATGATTACTTCGCCACTTATCCATTTGTAATAGGCTGAAATGGTGTGCTCCAGGCCCGGGACAGACAGCTGCAGGTTCCCCCAGCATCCTCGGTCCCTATCTGCTGCAGGACATGGCTGACATCCCCTGCCCTCTACCTTAAACTTTCAAGACAAGACTTTTCCTTCCCCCTCACTATATAATTTGAACATTTTGTTGCTATTGCTTTTTTTCTATCTCTTTTCTCCATTACCTACATTTATATACTTTACCTTGCCTTATATAAAAACAGTCAAACGTTCCTCATTTTTTTAGACTTATTTATTTATTACGTATACAGTGTTCAGCCTGCATGTAACCCTGCGTGCCAGAAGAACGAAGGAGATCTCATTATAGATGGATGTGAGCTACCATGTGGTTTCTAGGAATTGAACTCAGGACCTATGGAAGAGTAGCCGGTGCTCTTAAGCTTTAAGCCATTTCTCCAACTCCTCCCATCCCTCATTTTTAAATATAGGAAAAGGTAGGAATGTTAGGACTCTGCTTCAGCCTGCCTACTTGTGATGTCACTGCTTACCTGCCACAGGGGCGTGGGCCTACCCAGGGCCATATAAAAGACAGACCCTCCACGTGGCTGTCTCTCTACCTCTCCTCTCTACCCGTTCTCTCTACCTCTCCTCTCTCTCTGGGGCACCCCTTCCCCCCTTTTCCTTCTCCCCCCATGCTCATCTAATAAACTCTGTATAACATAATATCTGCCTGCTACCTTGTATTTTATCATCTGTCTTTAATTTTTATATATAACAGAAAGGACAAGTGAGAATAAAAAGAAGACAAATGATATCTATGCAAAATAAAGGGGGGTGAATGTCATACTGTACACATAATAAAGCACTTGAATTCATTTCTTTGCTTTGTTGTTCAATCTGTTTGTGGTTGAGATAAGATCTTCATAGGTAGCCAAAACAATTGGCTAGGGGCTGAAGAGATGGCTCAGAGGCTAAGAGCACTGGCTGCTCTTCCAAAGGTCCTGAGTTCAATTCCCAGGAACCACATGGTGGCTCACAACCATCTATAATGTGATCTGATGCCCTCTTGTGGCCTGCAGGTGTATGTGCAGGCAGAGCACTGTATACATAATAAATAAATAAATATTAAAAAAAACAATTGGCTAAGGAGTTATTATAAACGAAACACAAACGGCTGGCAGAAGGCTGGCTGCAGTGCATGAGAATCTGTGTTTGGTCCCCAGCAGCCACACAGGAGCCTACAAGTCAGGCACAGCAGCATGCATTTGTAATCCCAGCACTAGAGGGTGAGTGGGGGACACCTGAAGGTCCCTAGAGTTAACTGGCTAGGCTAGCCAAATCAGAGCTCCAGATTCAGTGGCAGACCCAGCCTCAAAAAGACAAGATGGAAAGAGACAAAGGGAAACAACCAGTGTCAACCTCTGGCCTTCACAGGCACACACATACCCATGAACACACATACACAGCCAAGAATATAATATGAACACTGTGGAGTGGGGTGCTGGCAGTTATCAACAGTACAAATGCAACAGTACAGTTTTATATACAACAGTACAGTTGTATATAAAAAAAAAAAATCAGTGAATAAAATATAAACTACTTGGAGGAGACGTCATAATACCAAATGAGAAAAAATAAAATTAGATACAACATACCAAAATACACTCCGAAGATTTACACACACACGCACACGCACGCACACATACACACGCACCACGACGCACAGCATGCGCAGATCTAGAAACATGTTCAGACTTCGGAGCTCAGCACGTGAACTCTCCCGAGGAGTTACCTTAGGTGTCTTTTCTCCTCTTCTTTCACAGTGATTTCGTTGTTGAATCTTCTCAGCAATTTCTTGGGCAATTTGACAAGTAGAATCGTACGTTGAGAACCTGCATCAAAGACATGCAAAAAAGGTTTAAAGTGCTTTAAATCAAAGTCCTGGTGGGGTGGTGGTGGCAGTGGCGCCATGCAGAGACAGGTGCATCTCTGTGAGTTCAAGGCCACCCTGGGTCTATATTTCAAAAACCAGACTAGCCAAAGCTACCTAGTGAGACACTATCTCAAACAACAAACAAACAAAAAAGAAAGAAAGAAAAAAAGAAGAGAAGGAAGGAAGAAAGGAAGGAAGGAAGAAGGGAGGGAGGGAGGGAGGGAGGGAGGGACGGAGGGAGGGACGGAGGGAGGGAGAGAGAGAGGGAGGGAGGGACGGAGGGACAGAGGGGGGGAGGGAGGGAGGGAGGGAGGAGCAAAAAGGCCCATAACAAGCATGTCCTGAATGGCGCTCTTATGCACCAGGTACCATCCAAATGCTTCACTGATGCCAAGTCAGTTAACCGGCCCAGGGACACTTTGGGGGAGGGACCATTACCTCCTGCACCCAGACAGGAGGAAACCAGGTACACAGAGTCAGAGCTGACTCGCTCAGAGGGAACAGTAAACAGCAGCAACAAAAGATGTCTGGTCCAGAATCTGGGCTCTTAAAATGGTTCTAGCCCCAGCTCCCCCACATCTCACTTGTTTGCCTGCACACGGTCATCTATGAAGACAGGAGCTTCAGTCAGGCTCTGTGGTGGCAGATCAAATGTATAAAATCCACAACAAAATCCTGTCAACTACAGAACCAAAATTAAGTACCTCTAGAGTTACGGGATGGGTGAGATTACCCACGGCAGAGGCACTCAGAGGGGCTGCTGGGCCACGAGAGGACATCTCAGGCTGACTTCCAGACAGAACTTGATTTCCGTATGGGAAGGAGAAGCAAAACTTAAACGCCACAGAAGGCACAGGGCATGAGCAAAGATGAACTGAAGGAAACATGTCTGTCACGTCCTACCAAGAGGTAGGCCTGGGTGGAAGGTACAGTTTAAAAACGGACAGATTGGCAGAAGTTAGTTTCTACACAGCCCAGCACAGTACCCTAAGGAGCTCAGACTTACAGGAGGATTTTACCCAAAGACGCTGAAGCATTTGAACTCTTTTACTGTTTTTTACTGTTTGATTCGGTGGCTTTCTTGTTTGACAACTGAACTTTCTTCTCTTTCTGGGGGGGCAAACCCAACCAAACCCAATGCCTTGCATACGGTAAGCAATCACCCTACCACTGAGCTAAAAACCTGAGATGAACACACAGAAGATGCCCCGGTATACATGTAAATATGCTTTTAGAACTTTTTAATGGCATGGAGAAATGCTTCCTGTTTTGTAAAATTTAAGCATGATACGCATTCAAAGGCAAAGTTGGCATTGGTTGGCCCCAATGGTACAGATGCTATTTATTTTCTTCCCTTCAGATACTTAGCAGTCTCTAAATTTTCTACCGGGGATGCACACTCTTGTTAAAACTTGACAGGAACCAAAAGATGTGTTAAACTCAGCACTGGGCTGGGCATGGTGGCAGAGGCTTGGAATCCCACCATTTAGGACACTGAAGCAAGAGGAACCAGCAATTCAAGGTCAGCCTGGGCTCCCTGAGACACTGACAAACAAACGAACAAACAAACAAACAATCCAGCAACTGGCCCAAATAGCCCAGATCCCAGGCAAATCTAATTCTGTCCTTGGGACCCACTCTCCTACTATTCAAAGTGGTCTGCCATCATACAATTGTAAACTGTACCAGAAACACCAGCATAAGGCATATTCTCCAACAAGAACCGTATAGAAATACAGTGTTGTGAATTATTAAGCAGGAAGGCCGGACCCTTATAGCAAACTGTTTCCTGTACAAAGATAACTCTGTCCTTGGAGCTTCTTTGCTGAATAAATGGTTCTTATTTGGTGATTTCTGCACTACTTCTTGCTGACAGAAGGGTTCAGGGTACTGAGGCAGGAAAGGGTAAATGCCTTATCACAAGTGCAAATTTCCCTCCCAGAGTCCTACAAGTTTTTCGTGAAGAACCCATAACACCTATTCGCAACTAACTACTAACTAGCTGATGACCATGGAGTCTGAACTTGAGTTTATTCCCTTTCTAGGGTTAACGGGTGAAACAAAACCCACTCACCCACCCACCCCCCAAAAAAGGTTATTTCAACCTCACTTCACAGGAGCCCAGGGAGTCGGCTAGGCATGCAGTCAGCCACAAGCAGGATGGGCGAGCAGCCCCACAGAAGGTGGGGGGAATACTCTCGATTTGGCTCACGATCTCGCCTCCTCAGACCACCGACCACCGAGTTAGCAAGGGGAGGTGGCATGTGGCTCAGTCCCCTCAGCAGAGGGGAGGATCCTCACCGTTTTTGCTCATCCGTAAGGGCTGCCAGCCTCAAGCTCACCGATAGCTAGGGTCTCTGCGAGTTCCTGGAAGCCAGTTCCACCCCCAAGTCCCACGGTTCACTGCTGCCACCACCGGCTACTCACCAGGGGTCCGGGGCCATGGTGCAGTCTCTTCCCGCAGCTGGGACACTTCCTGCTCGAAGCAGCTGACTACGGCGGCCTGCGCAGCTCATTCCCCGCAGTTCGGAGGGTGCGCGACCCGAGCACAGAGTTTGCAAAGTGAAAGGTGTTTTAGGGACCTCAGAACCATGACCCCGCCGCCCACCGCGCAAACCCGGGAAACAGTGGATTGCAACAATCGATTTTTGTTAATTCACACGAACTGCTGGATGCAAAGAAAATGGTTAGATTGTTGAGCAGAATCAAAACCTTTTCCCAGGGGATGGAGGCGCTTCAGCAACCCCAGCTCTCGGCATTTTTTTTTTCCTAATTCAAAAATAACAAAACAAGCCGGGTGTGAGCCTGGAATCCCAGCACTTGTAAGGTTGAGACAGGAAATATACATACAACATACATACATACAGTTGCATACTGTACTAAATCGTTTTAAGTGACCTCTTTTTTAAAAAAATTCTTTTACAAGGAGATATCAATTCCATGGGTTTTTTTTTAAGCATCCTATTCATCAGAAGCAATTCTGTGTTCAATTATTCTGTTTAATTACTTTTAATATTCAGCATGAGGCGCTTAATTTTATAGTTTAAAAAGTCACAGACTGTACATGGGAGACGAAGAAATTCACTCTGCGCGCTTAATGTCAACCTACCACCTAAATTTCTAGAATGTAAAAAAAATTAACAATTAGGAAGCCCTTCCTACAAAGACAAGAGGGTAAATCAGCTCCAACTCAAGCGGCTGGGTTTCTGCTCCGGAGTAAACCTAGCACGCATGCGTGCGCCAGTTACCATAACGACCAGGAGACGCTGCACCCTGGAGTTGAGGAATCAATGAGCTGAAACTCTCCAAGATGGAAAAACAAAATTTACCGGAGACTGACGTGGCCGAACTGGAGCTTGAGGCTGTGATCGGCTTCAATGGTGAGGCAACCATGATGTGGTACCTCAGGGGCAGAGAGACTCTGCCCTGCTGGCGCAAGAGGCAAAAGGGACACGGGCGGGCCAGAACCTAGCCGGGCACCACCCGCTCCGGGGTGGTGAAGGATCTTGGCCTCATTCCCAAGCCTCAGGAATTGGCATAGGTGTAACAGCTCAGATAAAGCGCCATATCCAGAGAGCAAATGTGCCTAACTCGGTAGGACATATGAGTAAGGACGTCACTGTCTCTGCCTTTCTGTCTATCTGTCTCTGTCTCTGTCTCTGTCTCTCTGTCTCTGTCTCTCTGTCTCTGTCTCTCTGTCTCTGACTCTCTGTCTCTGTCTGTCTGTCTCTGTGTGTGTGTGTGTGTGTGTGTGTGTGTGTGTATGTGTGCATCTCTGTCTCTCTGTGTCTGCCTGTCTGTCTGTGTGTGTGTGTGTGTGTGTGTGTGTCTGTCTGTCTGTCTCTCTGTTTCTGTCTCTGTCTGTGTCTGTCTATCTATCTTATCTATCTATCTGTGTATCTCTCTCTCTCTCTCTCTCTCTCTCTCTGTGTGTGTGTGTGTGTGTGTGTCTGTCTGTCTGTCTGTCTCTCTGTTTCTGTCTCTGTCTGTGTCTGTCTATCTACCTTATCTATCTATCTGTGTATCTCTCTCTCTCTCTCTCTGTGTGTGTGTGTGTGTGAGTGTGTGTGTGTGTGTGTGTGTGTGTGTGTGTGTCCTCTGTCCCAAATAAGAACTCTCAAAGGTTTAAGACCAGGATGGGAGGGAAGGAAAGCAACAAGGGAGAAATCTTGTTGTTTCTAGAAGGGCTTGGCTACTGTGCTCATACATTACTTGCTACTGTCAAGGTAATCACTTTGAGAAAAATGTGTGTTTAGGGAGTTGAGAAAAGGCAAGAAATTAAATTTTAGGGGAGAAATCAACTTTTTAAAAATCTTGTTCTGAGCCAGTGGTGGTGCCCACCTTTAATCCCAGCACTCAGGAGGCAGAGGCAGGCAGATCGAGATGTGAGTTCGAGGCCAGCCTGGTCTACAAAGAGAGTCCAGGACAGCCAAGGCTACACAGAGAAACCCTGTCTCGAAAAAACAAAAACACAAAAAACAAACGAACAGAAAAATGTTGTTATGATGCCTGAAAGCCTTATGGTTATAAGGATGTGCTATGGACCGATTACGGTGTAAAGTTTTCAACACTGCTGGCCTTAGCTCTCGAGTCTTTGCTGTATTACCATACTGCTCTAACTGAAAGCCGGCATTTTCTGTGTCTGAGCCAGCACCGTCTTTACGGGTGGATGGAGATTACTGACAAGAAGTGAGCCCTGGTGAACTGCAAAAGCAATCTGGTGAGGCAGTCAGCGCAAAGACACACAAGATGGGTAACTGAATTCTTGCTAACATACTGCCTAACTCTCAGAATAGACAATCAAAAAAGCTTTATCAAAGTTTTGAAGAAAGGTTGTTTTTAAGATTTTTCACAAAACTATTTACGGGTGTTTTGCTTGCAATGCACATCTGTAAACCTTGTATGAGTAGTGCCCAAGACCAAAAAAAGAGCATCAGTTCTCTTGGGATTAGAATTACAGACTGGTGTGAGCCTCTTGTGAATGCTAGCAATCAATCCTGGGTCCTCTGGGAAAGAAGCCAATCTTCTTAACAGCTGAGCCAACTCTCCAGCTCCTTGTTTTATTTTTAATTACGCTTATGCGGTGGGAGAGAATGGACTTGTAAGTGCAGATGCCCATGAAGGCCAGAAGAGGGAGCCAGATTGGTGGAGGCGGAGTTACAGGTGGTTGTGGGTGGGGCTGATTTATGTCCTGGGAAGTGAGGTCAGGTCCTCTGCAGGAGCAGTATCCAGTCTTAACTTCTTGCTGAGACTTCGCCTAAGCCTGTGGGGGAAAGTATTTATTTCAGATTTGAAAGAAGCCCAAGAAAGAGTGGCCTCTTTGAATGTAAATAGTCCTTAAAATTGGGTACAAATCCAAGGATTGAGGTGCAGATCATTGCAAGTAACCAGAATAGGGAAGGAAGGGGGGAGGGGGAGAGTGTAGGGCTGACTTAATGAATAGCAAATAGTTTGCCGAAGCTTCAGGACGGGAAAGACAAGAAAAAATGACAAACAAACAAACAAAAACTCTGGGTTTAGAGGTCAGAGGCCTTAAACACCAGGTAATGGAGCTTAGAGCTTCCGCGGAATTAATCAGAAGCTGAAAGCTAGCCAGGTAATGGAGCTTAGAGCTTCTGTGGAATTAATCAGAAGCTGAAAGCTAGCCAGGCACAGTGGCGTGCGCCTTTAATCCCAGCACTTGGGAAGCAGAAGCAGGCAGATCTCTGTGTGTTCAAGGCCAGACTCTACAAAGTGAGTTCCAGGACAGCAGCACTGTTACAGAGAAACACTGTCTTGAAAAGCAAACAAAAAAACAAGTCGTTGAAAGCAAAGTGACAGTAGAGCTCATCGTAGCTGTCATATTTATTAAACTTGAACTTGAACACAATGATGCACATATGTAACTGTACTCTACAGGTCTAGGTATTGTACTCAGACATGAATTTATCATGTAAGTAGGCCGAATATAACTGTGCTAGATATGAAAACATCAGGCTGTCGCTGTTGAGAGTTTGGTCACATCCAACTGATTTTCCATTCTACCCATAGCTCTTATATATTAAAACAGCAGCAACACTTATTGGTCAGGAATTTACAGGCCACATTTGTCCCACTGTGTATTTTGTAAATAAACTTCTATCGAAAGCCAGGCGTGGTGGCGCATGCCTTTAATCCCAGCACTCAGGAGGCAGAGGCAGGTGGATCTCTGTGAGTTTGAGGCCAGCCTGGTCTACAAACCAAGTCCAGGACAGTCAAGGCTACACAGAGAAACCCTGTCTCAAATAAATAAATACATAAATAAATAAAATAAGCTGCTATTGGGACCCAGCCATGTTGTTTGTTTAGGTGTTGTCTATGGCTGCTTTCACACTACACTAGCAGAAATGTCTGGCTGCAACAGGAACCATATGGTTCAAAGAGTCTAAAATAAACCATACGGTTTATTTTCCAGCTATCTATTAAAAGTTAAACTCCTGGAATAGATAATAGCAATCATTATAAATTATAATATATTATATAATAATAATAATTATTATTATTATAAACAGCTATTTGCTAAAAGCCTAAAAGTGTTATTAAAACAGCGACATTGCTTTTTATTTCTCAAATTGTCAAAGGCTAAATATATGGATTGTACTTAGGAAGATGTGAATAGGGAGTTTTCACCTACAATTTCTAGAAGTACAAATTGCACCACCTTTTAGGAAAGGGACTTGGCTTCACTGGTAAAGTGATTACAGTGCAGCCATAAAGACCTTGAGTTTGGGTCTTTGGCAGTCACATAAAAAGCCTCTCCAGGCTACCATGCAAGGACTCCCCTGCCATACTGCCCGGCCTCAGGGGCTTGCCTTAGCTTCTAGAAGATTCCACAACTCCTTTGCTCCCGTATTCATCCTCATGGAACCAGAGCCAGGAGGCTGATGAAAACTAACCTGACTCTTCCTGGTGCTCTTTTTGCCTCAAATGTGCATTTTTTATTTCTTTTTGTCCCGCGTTCTCTTTTTCATTATTGATCTGTATAAGAGTGACCACAAGACATAGTCAATATTAAGTTGTCTTGAGAGCGCATATGTCCATTGACATTAATCTGAAACTCTTCAATTTAGCCTCTGGAAGATTCTTAGAACAAGGGCAAAAAGCGGCAACATTCTTTGCCAAAATATCACACACACACACACACACACACACACACACACAATGGTCTCTAGCCCATTCGCCAATACTACTCACCCCTGAAGCCTCTTGAGCTGGGCCTCCATAGTCCACACTGCACATAGCACTACTGTTTTCCATGCTCCGTGAAGATGCCCCACGAAGCCCTGCTTACTCCATTCAACTGCCCTAATGCAAAGTCCCAAAGTCCACATTCCACTAACAAGCAGCAGGAACAAACCTGCCACAGCAACACGACACTCTCAGGTACTAAATTCTGCCTCACTTACTGTTCTATTGTTCTGAAGGGACACTATGACCAAAGCAACTTATAGTTTTAAAAAATTTAATTAGGGGCTTGCTTACATTTCAGAAGGTAAGTCCATGACCATCATTGCAGGGAGACTGGCAGGGGGCAGGCCAACATGGCACACATGCAGTAGCTGTGTGACTTTACGTGTTATCCACAAGCAGTAGGCACAGGGAGAGAGAAAAAGATGGTGCCTAGTGTGGGATTTTGAAACCTTGAAGGCTACACCACATAGCCTCTACAAGGCCACACTTCTCAATCCTTGCTAAACAGTTCCACCAACTAGGAACCAAGCATTCAAATATATGAGCCTATGAGGACCTAATTTAAACTACTATACCCCAGACCTCAACCCCAACCCCAATACAATCCCTAACCCCAAACCCAACTCCAACCCCAAAACCAATCCAGTCCCCAAAGCAACACCTACCCAAACACTCACTCTAACCCCAAGCTAAGCTTAAACCCAAAATAAAAGGTTCTCTTTTCACATGCTTACTGATTCTTTGTTACAAAGGTTCTTTGTTATAAACTCATGTTATAAATTCATGTTATTTGCTCGTTTTTGTTGTTGTTGTTTTGGTGGTGGTGGGAAATCTGTCTTTCTTATTGCTTCGTAGAAGCTCTTTTTATATTAACTGAGAATCCCTTATAATCTCTGTATGTTACAAATTTCTTCTGGTTTGTGCTTTCCTTTTCATTTTGCCTTTTGTAGCTAGAAATTCAGATTTGAACACAACTGGATAAGTAATCAACCTTTGCTGTTTTTTGTACCTGGTTAAAAAGTCATTTCCTACATCTGTGTAAACATTAGGTCCCGTCTTTCACATTTAGATCTTTGATGCACCTGGAATGTGTTATTTGTGTGTGGTATGACGTGATGCTCTTATTTTACTTTTACCATATGGGTAGCCATATGAATGTTTATAAAGAGCCCAAAATTAGGAAGAAAATTATTTAGTTTTAGTAGGAATAGATGAAAAACGCTAACTTTACTTTCATAAAACTTCATTAAAAAGGGGCTGGGCATGGTGGCACAGACTCAGACTTTTAATCCTAGCACAGGGGAGGCGGAGGGGGTAGCTCTCAGCCTCATCTACATATCAAGTTCCAGGCTATACAGAGCTACATAGTAAGACGGTGCCTGAGGGGGGTGGGGGGGGGGAAGGGAGGCAGTGGGGGGGAAGCACGTCATAGAAAGGAATGCTCACGACTGAGATATAAGAAACCATTTATTCAATATAGAAAATATTTAACTATGGTAATCTCATGCCTCAAAATGAATTCCAGAGAGACTTGAGTATGAATGAAGAAATCATTTGAAAATGAGAACGCTGGAGGACAATATGTCAAGTAAAATAAATCAAGCACAAAAAGATAAATGGCACATATTCTCACTCATATGTGAAGCCAGAAATCTGATCCTAAGAGGCAGAGTCTAGAGCAGCGGGTAACAGAGCCTGGTGGTTGCAGGGAGGGGCAGAGAGGGGCGGAGAGAGGGTGGATAATGGATAGAGTATGGTTGGGTAAGAGAAATGCCTTCTGAATTTTTTTTTAGCACAGCAGGGTAGCTATGAGAGACAATTAATATAATGATTCAAAATAATTAGTAGGTAGGCTTGAATGGGCCCAGTACAAAGGAATGATTATGTTCTGAAGCCATCACATAACAATTACCCTGACCTATAGCTCTGTATGGCATACATACATGGACACCTCAATGGGGGTGGTGATCTACACCTTTAATACCAGGACTCTGGGAGCAGAGGCCTACAGGTGTCTGTGAATTTGAGGCTGGCCTGGTATAGCAAGATCCGGGCCAACCAGGGCTGCATAGTGAAACCCCCAGCTCAGAGAAAAAAGAAGGAAGGAAGGAAGAGAAGGGAAGGGAACGGAAGGGAATGGAAGGGAACAGAAGGGAAGAATGGAAGAAAGAAAGGAAGGAAAGAAGAAAAGAAAGGTCTCACTGTAGCCCATAAATGCTTACAATTGCCATGTGTCAAAGACTTTTTTAAAATCCAAAAGAACTATATTAGTAAACATGCATGGCTCTTTTAATGAGGAAGAAAAAAAACAAGCAAAAATATTTTTTTCTTTTTTGTTGTTTTTGTTTTTTCTTTTCTTTTCTTTCTTTCTTTTTTTCCCCCTTTGTTTGTTTTTGGTTTTTGAGACAAGGTCTCACTTTGTAGCCATTTTGTATTCAATCTCCATTGTTGCTTATAAGGAGAAATTAAGTAAAAAAAAAAAAAATATATAACTCTGCTTCCTAAAACCAGTTTAAATTACTCTGTACATTTAATAGAATTGTACTAAAAATATTCTAGCAGACTTTAGAGTTTATTTTGTAAAATACACACAAAGAATAAGCAGGGGTTGGGATGTAGCTCACTGATAGAGCATTGTCTGGTCTACACAAGGTCTTGAGTTTTGGTCCTCTACACTTTGTAAAGAGGGGAAAAAAAGAGTCACAAAAAATATCTTCTCTAAGATGAATAACAGGAGAGGACTATTTCTGCTGGGCAGTGGTGGCACACTCCTTTAATCCCATCACTTGGGAGGCAGAGGCAGGTAGATCTGTGTGAGGACAGCCTGGTCTACAGAGTGAGTTCCAGGACAGCCAGGGCTACACAGTAAAACACTGTCTCAAAGGGGTGGGGGTGGGGGGAATGTATTTTCTATTAAAACACATTTGAGAGTTGTTACTGTTGAGTTGGTTCTTTGCACATATCTGCAGGGAAGGAGCTGCCTATGAAGGGTGTCTCACCACAGGAGGCCTTGGGCTTCTTCAAAGAACCTGCCATTGTTTAGGACTAAAGCAGTGGGTTGCGGGTTGTTTGTTTTTTTCTTGAGCCTTACTGCAACGTATTTGAGTGACAAATTTTAAGTAAATTAAAAATGGGCAAAGTGATGTTCTGATACGCAGAAATACTGTGAAGTAATCCCCACAACCAAGCTGATGAGTAGCATGTTTAATGTTTTTCACACCTGTGTGTATGTGCTGAAAATACCAAAGGTCAAGAATCTTACCAAGCATACACTGCAGTGTTACTGTAGTAGGTTTTTCTATCACTGTGAGAAAGTCACCATGATCAAAAGCAACTTGGGGAGGAAAGGGTTTATTTGGCTTATACTTCCACCTCACTGTTCACCATCAAAGGAAGTCAGGGCAGGAACTCAAGCAGGCCAGCAACCCCCGGAGGCAGGAGCGGGTGCAGAGGCCATGGAGGGGTGCTGCTTTTACTGGCTTGCTCCCCGCGGCTTGCTTATCCTGCGTTCTTACAGAACCCAGGACCACCAGCTCAGGGATGGCACCACCCACAATGGGCTGGGCCCTTCCCTGTCGATCACTATGCTCTGCAGGCTTGTCCGTAGCTGGATATTGTGGGTGGGGTTTTCTCAGCTGAGGTTCCTCCTCCTCAGACGACTATAGCTTTTGTTAAGCTGGCATAAAACTATCCAGCACAGGGTAAATAACTCAGAGTAAATGAAACCGTCATTTTGAAGCAGCACCTAAACCACCATGTTCCTTGGTGTGCGAGCGCGCGCACACACACACACACACACACATTTTTTTCCATCAATTTATATAAGTAGATCAAGAAAGGGTGAGACACACACACAGACATACTGTAATGTTACCTAGCCTTTGAAAAGGTGAGCGTCATGCCACTTGCAAAATGGTGAGTGAGCCTAGAGGACATTATGCTAAGTGAACCAAGCAAAACTTTTGTCTTTAAATGTTTGCTGTAAGAACCCACGTTCTCAGCTGGCGCGTGGTGGCGCACGCCTTTAATCCCAGCACTCAGGAGGCAGAGGCAGGTGGATTGCTGTGAGTTCAAGGCCAGCCTGGTCTACAAAGTAAGTACAGGACAACCAAGGCTACACAGAGAGACCCTGTCTCGAAAAACCAAAACAAACAAACAAACAAAAAAATTACTGTTGAAAATAAAGATATATTTAAAAAAAAAAAAAAAAAGAACCCACATTCTCCCTGTGCCTGTAGGCCATCCCTCTAGCAAACTGCCTGTGCCCTATACATCCATGCCTCTCAGGATTAGAGATCTACAGTACCGCCTTGCTACCACCCAAAGGGAGGTTTCCAGGCAACATCAGCATCCCTTGCAAGCTAGTTGGAAATGAGGGTATCCTAGCTCACTCCAAACCTGAAACTGGAATCATGTTAACCAGCTCCCTGGGGGAGTTCTATGCACATCAAAGTCTGAGGAGAGATGTTCCACACCAGTTTTCTTGTCCAAGGAATAAAACTACCTGTTATTTGATACTTGTTTTCCTTGAATTAAGCTTTATTTTAAAAGTGTTGTCTTTTGTACTGTAATTAAAAAAAAAAAAAAAAAAAAAAACCCAGCCCCAGCGGCACATGGTTATAGTTATTTTTAATCTCTCTCTTTTAGGACACGTTCCCAGTGGCCTCAAATGCCATCCTGACCAGGAGCACCTGATCTACCCGCTGGGCTGCACCATCCTCATCCAGGCAATAAACAGTCACGAGCAGAACTTCCTGCACGGCCATGGTAACAACGTCTCCTGTTTGGCCATCTCCAAGGAAGGAGACTATATTGCCTCTGGACAAGTCACCTTCATGGGGTTCAAGGTGAATAAAACGGAAATCATTGGCTGCCACGTTTACGTAGAGGCGCCTCCCGGGAAGAGCCGCCGGGCTGCCGGGTTCCTAGCTCTGTGCTCTGTCCGTCCTTCATCATTTATGTATAAAACAGTCACGAGAAAAAGTAGCTAAGATGAGGGGCCCTTAGCTCGGACACCATATGGACACCAGCTGCTGCACTTTGCTTTGCCATCTCTTGCTCTCGGCCTATCAATTGCCCCGCCCCCCCCCCCCCCCCCCCCCCCCCCCCCGAAAGATTCTGGTATCTTTGCCCCAGATGCTGCAGCTTGTGACCGCAAGGGCCGCGCTTAAATCTGCTCCTGTTCGGTCGCTGTCTGTCATGCTTATACTACGTGGTGGAATACATGAGGGGAGTCGCATTATTGAGTATTTCTCCCCCAAGAGCGGCAGCCTCCCCTTCAGCAGTTACTAAAGCCTGTCGAGGGTCTGACGTGTTATTCTCGGCCCTCAGGCAGACATCATCCTGTGGGACTACAGGAAGAGGGAGCTGATTGCTCGGCTGTCCCTGCACAAGGGCAAAATTGAAGCCCTGGCCTTTTCGCCCAATGATTTGTACTTGGTTTCTCTTGGAGGTCCCGATGATGGAAGGTAATGAATTAGGTGTACCTATGTTTCCTCCCCCCCCC
>OU015755.1:96720750-96733267 GCA_907169655.1 Acomys percivali | reverse complement strand
TGTGTGTGTGTGTGTGTGTGTGTGTGTGTGTGTGTGTGTGTGTGTGTACCCACAGAGGACAGATGAAGATATCAGACCTCCTAGCCCTGAAGGTTGTAAACTACTTAACCTTCAGCTTGCTTCCCCTTGCTTCATATGTCCGGTGTATATAGTGGGGGGTGCCATGGCCCGTTCCCACTCTGTGCGGGGAGTATAAGCCAGGGAGGAGCAAGCTGCACACATCTTCCTGCACCTTGAGGAGGAGAACGTGAGCGTGGATTGACTCTCCACCAGAACCCACCCATTCAACTCGGAGAGCTGCGTGTCCTCAGGTTGAGTGTGGAGCATGCCTTAAAGGGGTAGTGTAGGCTGGCACTGGCTCTCTGCCGGCATTTAATAAAGCACCTGGCTGTCCGTGCCGTGCCTGCAAATAGACACATGCCAGAGCCTGCTGCACAGGGTGTGCGTTGGAAGAGGGGTAGTCTTATACAGTGAGTATATTCCCAAAAAAAACCTCTATATTTTAACTGGAAAAGTTGGGGGCCATCTTATATGCCCAGTCATCTTATACACTGGAAAAGACGCTACCCAACTTGGGTGCTGGGAACCAAACTTAAGTTCTCTGGAAGGGAGAATCATGTGTTCCTCACCACGGAGCCATTCCTCAAGCCTCTGTAAGGATATTTTTAAAAAATCTATATCTTCAATGTTATGTAAATGCAAGCCTACTTGGGTTTTAATACTTTATTCATTTTTTGAATGAGAGAGAGGGGGGGGGAGAGTGTCCCAGCATCTGTGTGTGCATGTGCGTGTGTACAATTGCATCTGTGCCATGGTGCACATGTGGAGGTTACAGAATGACTATTAGGAGTTATTCTTTGCTACATAATTTCAACTCTGAACCCCACTCTGAGTGTGCAGAAGGGATCCACTTGGTTCTTTTTGTTTTACTGTTATTTTTAAAGTGAGTAAACCTTAAATCAGAAGAGGCTCTTTTTGTTTTTTTGTTTGTTTGTTTGTTTGTTTTTGTTTTTGAAGACAGGGTTTCTCTGTGTAGCCTTGACTGCCCTAAACTTGCTTTGTAGACCAGGCTGACCTAGAGCTCACAGAAATCCACCTGCCTCTGCCTCCCGAGTGCTGGGATTAAAGGTGTGCATCACTGAGCCCAGCTCAACTTTCTCTTTATAAACAACTTTATCCCAACTCTTCCAGGAGTGAAAAGATTACAAAATATTTTCCACAGAGGATGTGAGGAATTGAGTGTCGCTCCATACAAGAAATCTCTAAATCATATCTTTAGGCCACAGTGTACCCTGCCCCACATCCTTATGAGGCACATTTGATACCAAATATACATTGAATGCTGTGCATCTTTCATGGCTGCACCTCTTATCCTCCATGGCTTCTTTGTAGTGGAACTGCTGAGCTGTTTGCTACGTGTGCCAAGAAAGACATCAGGGTGTGGCACACGATATCCAACCGGGAGCTGCTTCGGATCACTGTGCCCAACATGACATGCCATGGCATCGACTTCATGAGAGATGGCAAAAGCATCATCTCAGGTAACAGGATGCTCATGGTGGCACATGCTAACAAGCTGCAGGCTATCTTGAGCTCCAGAGGCCAGCCCATGCTACATGAGACCCTGTCTCAAACCAGCAACCAAACAGCAGAAAATTTCGTGGTTGCTTCCAATGGAGGTTTGGATGCAGGTTCTGGCTGAGGTTTTAATTCCTGTCATTCTTATTGTCTGTGTGTGGATTGCCAGGGACAGTCTTCAGCCATCTGCCCTCCTTCCCTTAGGGTAGTGGTTCCCAACCTTCCTGACGCTGCGGCCCTTTAACACAGTTCCCATAAAAAGGGTTAGTTTATTCCCAAAGGTCATGACCCACAGGTTGAGAACCTACCTTAGGGTCTTGGAGTTCCCTTCTACCCAGGAGGTGTCCTAGCTTGGAAAAACTATGTCTCTCTTACCAGGGATGTTTTTCTTATTTATTTATTTAATTTTTTTTTCAGGGATGTCTTTCTTGCTAGGAAAAATAGTTGATGCCGAGCTGAATTGGAGACTTAGTATGTCTAGGGCCTCGGCTTAGAATTCATTTATATAGGAGAGAAAAAAATCCAACCCAAACTAAGAAATACCCCCAAGACTTGTTAATTTTACGTTCATGCACACAAGTCTATGTGCGTGCAGACAGTTTTGCTTTGCTTCGCTGTTGTTGTCATCCTAAGGGTCTCACATAACCCATGCTGGTCTTGAACTTGCTGTGGAGCTGAGGATGACTTTGAGCTCCTCATCTTCCTGACTCTACCTCCCAAGTGCGGGGGTGAAAGGAAAAGCATTTTCAAACGTCTATTTATTGATTTATTTCTATGTGTATGGATGTTTTGCTTGCATGTATGTCTGTGTTCCACATGTCCTCCTGGTGTCCTCAGCAGCATAAGAGAGGACTGGATTCCCCATAACTGGAGTTACAGACATGTGGCTGCTGGGAATTGAACCTGGATCCTCTGGAAGAGCAACTCTCCAGTCCTTAAAAGGAAAAATTTAGAATACAATTTATGCCAAACTTATGCTTTAACATAAATGATAGATACCATGAGCTGAGCATGGTGTTGAACACCTACCAGTCTGGCACTTGGGAGGCAGAGCCAGGGGACTAGGAGTTCAAGGTCATTGTTGGTTACATAGAAAGATTGATACTAGCCTGGGCCACAGGACTCCCTGACTGGAAAAACCACCCCCCTCCCAAACTAGAGACACCACATTGCTCTTCCTCTAAATATTTCAGTATATATCTAAAAATATTTTCCTATGAAACAATAGTTTCTTAATATCATCTTATGAGTAACCTATATCAAATTTCCCCAGTTGTCAAAAATAAATGTATTGGTTTACATCAGGAAGAAGCCAAGTGGATGTGAGTGAAGCTTTTAAAACAGAGACCTGGGAGCCTGGCTGTGTTTCCTCCTTGTCAGCTCCCACACCATCTCTTCACCCCTGATGCTTTACACTGTACCCAGAACCGACAGGTCCTCTTTTCTTTTCTTTCTTTTTCTTTTTTTCCTTTTCTTTTTTCTCTTTTGGTTTTTTGAGACAGGGTTTCTCTGTGTAGCCTTGGCTGTCCTGGACTCACTTTGTAGACCAGGCTGGCCTTGAACTCAGAGAGATCCACCTGCCTCTGCCTCCTGAGTACTGGGATTAAAGGCGTGCGAGCGCCATCCGGGTCCCGCTCTGTTTCTTCACACCTTTTATCTGTATGCTCCAGTGGCTCCACCTCAAGGCTCGGCCATTTAGGTACGTCACTGATCGCCATCTCCACCCTGGTCCTTGCTGCTGCCCACTCTTCTGGATCACTCCAGTAGCTCCTATGGCCTCTGTTTGACTGCACTCTTGCCCACAAGTTAATTCTTCTTACAGAAACCAAAAATCTGCTTTAAAATGTTAGAACAGGTCTGGCTATTTGCTGGGCTTTTCAAATCTCCTCCCCCCCACCCCGCAAGGCAAAGCCCCAGCAATCACAAGCCAGGCCCCATAGGACTTTCTCTGCTCCTCACTTCTCATCTCTTCTTATCCACCTGCTCATCCCACCCCACCCCTCTCCACCCCGATGCTTGCATCTTCCCTGTTCTACAAACACACCGGGCGTCTGGGGTTTACTCTCACTGTTCGGTTGGCCTGGAATGTTCTTCCTCCAAATACCCACCATGGCGTGCCCCTTCACTTTCTGAATGAAATGCTGAAAGGGAATCTACCTTGAGTGTCCTGATTAAAATCGCTAAGCTCAAGCGACAACACTAAAGCAACACAGATGCCTGCAGAACACGGTATTCTAGGTAGAGGCAACAGCCAGCGTGAAGGTCTGGAGGTGGAAATCACTTGATGCATTTTAAGGGGTAGCAAAACTGTGGGTGTGCCTGGAGCTTATTAGTTCAGGGTGTGGGGGTGTGGCTTTGGGAGGAGTGATTAAAGAGAAGGCTGAAGAGACAAGTGGGCACCTGGCACCCTGAGTTAGTGCGCAGAATAAAGAGTTGGATTCAGGGGCTGGAGAGAAGACCCAGTGGTTAAAAGTACATGTCTGTCTTGCAGAGTTCAGTTCCCAGCACCCATGCCAGGCAGCTCACAAAGCTGATGCTCTCTCCTGCCCTCCTTGGGCACCTGCATTTATGTGTACACACTCCCACACAGTTACACATACCTTTTTAAAAAATTAGTATTTTTTAAAAAGTTGGATTTTAATTCTAGGATGGGGGGAGCATTGGGGAGATCTTGATCAGGAAGGTGACTTGGTGTTTTTTTATTTTTATTTTTAAAAGGGCATCCTAACTCCTAATAGATGACTAAATTTAAGTAGGAGTGCAGGAAAGATTGAGAGGATGCTGGAGCACGCTGTGGCCGGAACGGGGTGGTGTCAGCAGAGGTGGAGGCGGGGTCCTTTAAGAGCAGAGCCCACAGAACATTGGGAAGCAGAGGCAGGGGGATCTCTGAGTTTGAGGCCAGCCTGATCTACAGAGTGAGTTACAGGACAGCCAGGGCTACACAGAGAAACCCTGTCTCAAAAAAACCAAAACCAACCAACCAACCAACCAGCCAAACAAACAAACAAAAGCCAATTACATGGATGAGGGTATCGGTCTATAACGCCTCCTGCACGGAGCATGAGACCCATCCTGGACAGGGCAGGCGCACCCCAGACAAAGTTCTTCACTCTCTCTCCAGAAGCAACCGATTTGGAAGGTTGGGGGGAAGGGCATGAAGAGTATTGGCAGCTGTTAGGGCTAGCCTCTCCTTACAGTCTTAACTCCCGTTGATGATTCAGGGGAGTGTCGATCTGCAGAGAAAGGTGGTGACTACACTGACTGGGCCAACCTGCCTTTTGCCTCCTCACGCTAGCATGGGACGATGGAAGAATCCGAGCCTTCGCCCCAGAGACAGGTCGGCTGCTGTACGCCATCAACAGTGCTCATAGGATTGGAGTGACAGCCATTGCTACCACCAGCGACTGTAAACGGATCATCAGTGGTGGCGGAGAAGGGGAGGTACAGTTCTGAAATGCATTGTTTTAAATGTCTTTAATTTAGGAGAGATGGCTCAGAGGTTAAGAACACTGGCTGCTCTTCCAAAGGTCTTGAGTTCAATTCCCAGCAACCACATGGTGGCTCACAACCATCTATAATGAGATCTGATGACCACTTCTTTTTTTTTATTTTTTTTTTATTTTTATTTTTTATTTTTTGGTTTTTCAAGACAAGGTCTCTCTGTGTTAGCCTTGGCTTTCCTGGACTCACTCTGTAGACCAGGCTGGCCTCGAACTCACAGCGATCCGCCCACCTCTGCCTCCCGAGTGCTGGGATTAAAGGCGTGCGCCACCACGCCCGGCTTCTGATGACCACTTCTAATAATAAATAATATTTTAAAAAGTCTCTGATTTAGAGCAACTAACTCATAGGAGGCTATCCATTTTTCATTTTTATTTTCTTTTTTAGTTAAAAAAAAAATTTTTTTTTGGTGTATGGGTGTTTGCATGCAATATATACATGGGCCAGAAGAGGGCATAAGATCCCGTGGGGCTGGAGTTACAGACAGTTGTTAGCTGCTATGTGGGTGCTGGGAACCAAGCTCAGGTCCTCCGGAAGAGCAGCCAGTGTGCCCTTAAGTGCTGAGCCATTTTGTCAGCACCTCCATTCCATTTTATTTGGGTTTTTGTTTTTGTTTTGAGACAGGGTCTCTCTGTGTTAGCCTTGGCTGTCCTGGACTTGCTTTGTAGACCAGGCCGGCCTTGAACTCACAGCAATCAGCCTGTCTATGCCTCCCGAGTGCTGTGATTAAAGGCATGCGCCAACCACCGCCCAGCCCCATTTCATTTTAAAATACATACCTGCACTAGAACTCAGGAAGGGTCAAATTAAGATGTTGATGGGATTGTAAAATACATCTTAAATTAAAGTGCTAATGCTTTAAACAGACATTAAATCTACCTGTTGACAGAAAGGGTGTTTAAGATACAGATGGGAATACAGCCTTTTTGGAACCAGGCTGTGAACCAGAGCTCATGCTTTGCCAGCGTGACAGACTCATTCTTTTCCTCCAAGGCCCATAGCCGAGTCAGTTGTCTTTATCTTACCTTGGCTATTGCCCTAATGCCACTACATTCAACTTTTTCGTCATCATTTGGAAGATCCTAAAAACATTTCACACACAGGCTCATTTGGGGGAGGGTCTCTCCCCCTTTATTCCCAGTTTTGTTTTTGAATCCCAAAGCCTTGTTTTTGTCTACATGGGGGTGTTCTCACCCTTCTCGGCTATCATAGGAAGACTTTCTCAGAGTGGAGGAAGATCCAACATCTTGGGAAAACCCTTGGCAGGATCTGGGCAGCTGGCCTGAATGGCTGGGCTGAAATGACTCCTCTAGCCCTTTCAGCATGTGGCACCGGCTGTAACTTCTCTGTGTTTCAGAGTCCTGCAGTACAAAGGGAAAATAGCAATTCTCTTGAGGACAAAACATTGTGTGTTCTCTCTCTCTGTCTCTCTGTCTCTCTGTCTCTCTGTCTCTGTCTCTGTCTCTCTGTCTCTCTCTCTCTCTCTCTCTCTCTCTCTCTCTCTCTCTCGCTCTCTCTCTCTCTCTCTCTCTCCCCTTGCCCCTGCCCCCTCCCCCGCCCCCTCCGGGAAGGCTATCACTGGCTTTGATTCAGTCCCTTCTCATTTGTCACCATCACCTCATCCTCACTTGCTCCGTCACACTTCAGGAGCATTTGTCTTGCTGATGCCCAAACTTGTCCTGACCCAGACTGTGTGAATTCTAGGCACCTAAGCTCACTTTGGGAGAAGTGACACTTGACACTTGCATTGTGTTTGGCCTGTTTGTTGGACTTTCCCAGTCCCTCCCTCAACTCTTGCCCTTGCCCATTCAGCCACTGAAGGCCCCCTTTGTAAACTTTTCACAGACTTTTACTTAGTTTTTAATTTTTTTTTTTTCATGACAGGGTTTCTGTGTAGCCCTGGCTGTCCTGGAACTCAATCTGTAAACCAGGATAGCCTCAAACTTGAGAGATCTACCTGCCTCTGCTTCCTGAGTTTCAGGGATTAAAGGTCTGTGCCACCATGCTCTCTGTACTGATTTTCTAAAAACTTATTTTTTTCATTTTTGAGATTATAATTACATTATTTCCCCTTTTGTTTCTTCCCTCAAAATCCTCCCAGATATACCTCCTTGCCTTTTTTTTTTCAAATTCTTGGCCTCTTTCAATTATTCTTGCTATATGCATATATATATGAAAATGTTTGCCATAGGAAGTAGATACTGGGCCCAGTGCAATGGCATACACTTTCCAATACCCACGAGTTCACCCTAAGTCCAAGAAGTAGTGTGGGCTATGTAGTGAGACTCTTTCTCAATCTATAGAACGCAATGGCTATTAGATTCTCTGAGGTTGAATAACATTGGTTTTCAAGTGATTAAAACCAAACAGCTGATGCGACAGTTTAAATATGGCTCTAGGTAGCAAGAGCTTTCCTGATGCCACGAGAAATTTGAGAGAGCGATGCTCAGCAGAAGTGGGGAGACAAGTTCTTCCTCCGGGTTTTAGCAGAACCCTTGCAATATGGATTCTCGTGTTTGGGAGCCTGGTACTGTCCCAGGCTGGAGACTGGCAGCAGCAGCAGCAGCACCGCCCACTCTCCAGTGTGTGATGGGAACAGGGAACGAAATAGCCGCACTCAGCAGAGATGGAAACACTGTGTCTCTCTCCATCCCTCCCGAAGTCCCAGGGTTGTGTTGCTAGCCTGTGCTTTGGCACCCACAGGTCAGGGTGTGGCAGGTAGGCTGCCAGACTCAGAAGCTGGAGGAGGCGCTGAAGGAGCATCAGTCTTCTGTGTCCTGCATCAGGGTGAAGAAGAACAATGAGGAGTGTGTCACTGCCAGCACCGACGGGACATGCATCATTTGGGACCTTGTGTAGGTACCTGGGATGGATGGGAGGACAACACAACACTTAAAAAACCAAACCAAAACAAAACAAAAAAACCCAAACATGTCAGCATTTTAGTGAACAAGAGCAAAGATCCCAAAGAGGGTTTGTAGTAGTTTCTTTTCTTGTTGTGACAACATATTTGACAACTTAAGGAGTACAGGGTTTATTTTTGGTGCCCAGCGTGAGGATGCACCCCTTTATGGTGGGAAGGCATGGCTGCAAGAGTCTGAGGTGGCTGGTCATACTGCCTCTGCATTAGGAAGGAGGGAAAGGAATGTTGTACTTGGCTTGCCTTCTCCCCTCAGGGTTTCTTGGGGGGACTTTATTGCATGTATATGTACCACATGTGTACAGAGACCAGAAGAGGGCATCTGATTCCCCTGCAGTTTGGAGTTACAGTTGTGAGCCACCATGTAGGTGCTTGGCATTGAACTCTGGTCCCCTGGCTCCCTGGAGGAGCAGCCAGTGCTCTTCACCACAGAGTTATTCTTAACTACTGAGTCAAGGCTCCCACACTGTCCTTTTAATCCAGTCTAGATGCTAACTAACAGGATAGTACATCCAGGTGGCCTTTCTGACGCAGGTGACCGTCCCTGGAAACATTCTCACAGATATGCCCAAGTTGTATCTCCCGGGTGATTCTAAACCCAGTCACGTGACAGTGAGGATTCACCCACCACAGAAGCACAAGGTTTGCAGAAGGCCTTGTCTCCCGGGCTGCCCAGAGGTTATAGATGCCAATGTGGGAAATACGATCTCCAGGAAGAACTAAATAGCAGACATTTCTGGGCAGACAGGGAAGTAGTTTTCCAGATACATGCAGTCAAGCATGACTTACGGTGACTCCATTCAACCTAAATGCTACAATGGACAAGGAAAGCTACAGGGTAGGGAGGGGCATTCCCCCTGCTGGCTACATTCTCAGGGACCGTTTACACTGTGAGTAAATCACTGACCCATAGAAGATGGCAACAAAACTATGTAGCCCAAGACATGTGAATGTCATCATAGGAGCCATCTAGAGGATTTCCAAAGATGACATTTTTGGGGCTTTTTTTTTCTGTTTTTATTTTGGAACCAAACCTTTCCCCCAATTTTCTTTTAACCCATCACCCCTCTACTACTACTGGGATAACTGCCTTGGCATAATTGTACTCCTTTTTTTGAGATGGGATACCATTGTGTTGTCAAGGCTGGTTTTGAATTCATTGGCTCCAGGGGTCCTTGCACATCAGCCTCTCAAGTGGCCGTGAGTAAAAGTGTGTGTCACCATGCCCAGATGCACCGTTCCTGATGGAAAGAGGGGTGTGAGGGATGAAGGCAAAAGCAGAACATTTTCAGTTAGTATATTAAAAAGCTCAAAGCAGGGCTGTGGGTACAATCTACTTGGCAGAGCATCGCACAAGGACCTGATTTCGAATCCCCAGAGCTCATGTAAAAGCCGCGTACGCGCTGCCTATAATCGCAGCACTGGGGAGGTGGAGACAGGAGGACCCCTAGGGCTTGCTCTGGCAGAACCAGTGAGCTCTGCGGTCAGTGAGAGATCCTGCCTCAAAAACTATAAGGTGGAGAGTGACTGAGGAAGACCAATGGCAACTTCTGGCTTACACACACACACACACACACACACACACACGTACACACACACACACATACACAAAATAAAATAAAATCCCAAAGCAAAGCAAGCCTGTTTCCTATATAGACCAGACTCCAACTTGGATCTCCAGTCAGATCTTGTTTGTATGTAGGCACACACACACACACACACACACTTTCTTTCTTTCTTTCTTTCTTTCTTTCTTTCTTTCTTTCTTTCTTTCTTTCTTTCTTTCTTTCTTTCTATCTTGAGACAGGGTCTCACTATGTAGGTCTGACTGTCCAGGAACCCACTAGGTAGATCAGGTTGGCCTCTGCTTCCCCTCCCAAGTGCTGGGAGCAAAGGCACGTGCCACTACATCCAGCTCTGTGTGTAGCTTCTTATTCAATAGATTCATATGGCACCTGTGTTTTTGTTTGTCTAATAGGCTCCCATGTGGAGTTGCTGGTCCAAGGCCCACACCTATAGACACGTGGCTGACCCATTGGGAAAGTCTGTGGTGAGAAGGGGTATCTGAGTTTATTTCAGTGGCTGGCTTGTGCCTGCCTCAGCTCTTTCACACCTTTCTTTTGTGTAGCAGGAATATTTAATTTGTGCCAAAAAGCTTTAAAAATCCTCAGCTCAAATACTATGCTTGAAAGGTTCCATTGAGATGAAATTGCAGAAGGTGCTTTTCAGTCTGGAGCTGGGCCTGTGAGGCAGCCACCAGCACATCCGCTCCAGATAACAGCTGTGCTGCTTCCTGGACAGGTTGAGCATCCTAATCTTTAAAAAAAAATTTTTTTTTAATTATTAAATTTTTTTTAAATTTAAATTTTATTTTATTTTGTTCTTTTATTATTAATTTATTCATATTACATCTCAATTGTTAGCCCATCCCTTGTATCCTCCTATTCCTCCCTCCCTCCCGCTTCCCCCTACTCCCCTCCCCTATGTCTGTGACTGAGGGGGACCTCCCCCCCCCCATATAGAGCATCCTAATCTTAAAACCATGAGTCTTCTAAAACCCCAAACCTTCTGTTTTATTTACTTACTTACTTACTTATTTTTACATTGTGTTAGTACTGACAAAAGGCTTCAAAGTTTAGAGAATTTCATTTCCAATTTTCGGGTTCAGGATGTTAGCTGAAAAAGCCTCTGCATGTTCCTGAACCCACCAAAGTCTGAACGGCACTAAGTTTTTCTGCTGTGTTTCAGCAGGGGTTCTCAAGGTTGTGTGCACACAACAATCAGAGGGAAGGCTGGTTTCACACACAGATCTGGGCCTCCATCCCCACCTTCCGACTTCAGACCCTTAGGTGTGGGCCCAATAATAGCCATTAAAGCGTCTCTCCTGGCACTCCGCCACAGGGAGTGCCACTTAGCTCCAACGGTGACCCTGAGAACGGAGATTATTGTGTGGGAAGTGGTAGGTCAGCTCTGAATTCGAATCTTCTACTTCTTTCTCTCTGGAACTTATCGTTTTTCTAGTTTCATACTGTCTTTTTTTTTTTTTTTTTTTTTTTTTAAAGATTTATTTTTTATGTACGCACTGCTCTGCTTACATGTAACCTGCAGGCCAGAAGAGGGCATCCGATCACATTATAGATGGTTGTGAGCCACCATGTGGTTGCTGGGAACTGAACTCAGGACCTTTAGAAGGGCACTCTGTGCTCTTAACCTCTGAGCCGTCTCTCCAATCCCCATACTTGTGTCTTTAGACACGGTTCTTACTGCCAGCTGTGTGCCTTTAGTCCCAGCAGAGGTAGGCAGATCTTTGAGATTGAGGCCAGCCTGGTCTACAGGGTGAATTCCAGGACAGCCAGGGCTACACAGAGAAACCCTGTCTCAAAAAAGAAAAGCAAACTAAGAAACAACAAAAAAAGGGGTACCACCATCTGCCCATATCTTTTTACTGTCGATGATAGACGTGATGGGAGGAGACATCAAGTACAGAGCAGAGTAGCTAGAAGTCTATTTTAAAAATAAATTAAAAAAAAATTTTAATTACATGTGTGTAGCGTACATGTAGAGCCAAAAGAGGGCATCAGATTTCCCGGAACTAGACTTATAGGCAGTTGTGAGTGGCCTGGCGCCAGTTCTGGGAACCGAACCCAGGTCCTCTGCAGAAGCAGCATGTGCTCTTCAAAACTGAACCATCTCTCCAGCTCCCCAGACAACAACAAAAAAACAACACTCCAGGTGCTACTTACTGTGGGAACAATATAAGAAGTTAGAGAAAAACCAACCCCTCCCAAGCTTGCCCAACCACACACCACATGATACGTACATCTTCCAGGGGGAGGGGAAGCTGGGCTCCAGAGCATTTGGATCTGCTTTTCAGGCGACTTAGGAGGAATCAGATGATCCTGGCCAACAACCTGTTCCAGTGTGTTTGTTATCACCCCGATGAATTCCAGATCATCACGAGTGGCACAGACAGGAAGGTGAGCACAGGTGGTTCTCCACAGCCCAGAGTTTCTCATCTGCAGATTCAACCAGCTGTGAATGGCTGTAAGTTGCTTGGGGTGGGAGGCTGAGGTGGACCTGCGTCTTTACTCAACAGGTCCAGGACTTTTTGTTTCCTAAACAGTCTAACAGCTAGTCACATACTGGTCACCCGATGCGATGCGGCATTATAAAGTGCACAGACGGAGGATGTGCTTAAGTCAACTGCAAACAGTGTGTCATTTCATATAGGGACTTGAGCATGTTTGCTTTCTGAGTATGGGTAACACTCTGGCCCTGCACGGACAGTCCGTCCAATCAGAGGAAAGTCTCCCCTTCTCAGCAACTGTCTCTTTCTATTCCCAGGCAGGGAACCAAGATTAAGGTTTCAGTTTCTTTAAATCCCACCCTCTGGAATATGTGGTTGCTTTGGGCCAGAAAGACAGTTTGGGAGTCTGGATGGTGGTGGATGAAGATGAGAGGATATGATGAGAGCGGGTCCAGCCATGGGATGCGGGTGTGTGTGTGTGTGTGTGTGTG
>OU015755.1:96710449-96720740 GCA_907169655.1 Acomys percivali | reverse complement strand
CTCTCTCTCTCTCTCTCTCTCTCTCTCTCTCTCTCTCTCTCTCTCTCCTGCCTTCCAGATTGCTTACTGGGAAGTATTTGATGGATCAGTAATCAGAGAGCTGGAAGGCTCCCTGTCTGGGTCGATCAATGGTATGGATATCACTCAGGAAGGAGGACACTTTGTTACAGGTTAGCCACTGATAAGAGAAGAAAACCCTGGTTGTCTTATTTGGAGGACAAGGGACTCTTAGGTGGGAGGTAATCAGAAGAGCTAGTAGAGGGTCTCGAGGACCCCTTGGTCACATTCAGCCCAGGACAGCCCAGCACCATGGCTGGGAAAGTCCCAAAGTCACACCCCCACGAGGGAAGACATTCTTAAGGCGCAGAGAGAGAAGCCACGCTGTGCATTGCTGGGTTTTGCTCTTCAGGGTGGAAACGAACCTTTAAGTGTCCTGGGCCTTCTTTTTATTGTCTTCCTCTGCTTTTTGGGTTTTTTGTTTTGTTTTGTTTTTTTGTTTGCTTTTTATTGTTTTTGTTTTGAGATAGGGTCTTGCTACATGTAGGTCAGGATGGCCTTGACTTTGCGATCCTCCTGCCTCAGACTTCTGAGAGCTAGGCTAAGAGGTAGGCTACCATTTGTTGTTGCTGACGAATGCAATGCCTCTGCTCCTTCCCATGAATGAACTAGTTGATGTTTTCTGGGGGGCATTCACCACAGGACGTGGCCACCAAAACATTCTTAATACTTTGACACTCCAGGACATTATAAGTGGTTCAAGTAAGCCAAAGTTCCATAAGCATATTGACTTAAAAATAAAATCAAACTATGGATAGTGGAACACCAGTCACATATAGATATATGCAGACACCTTCACACAGGTGGAGGAGAGGGAAGTTAATAAAATTAGCTGTGTTGAGTGGTTAACCCTGGGTGGTCTTTTCCTTTCCACTCTAAATTTACTACAACACACATTTTTTTTTTTTTTTTAGAATAAGAAAATGCTTTCTATAAATACAATTTTTCTTTCTTCAAGTTGGTACACGGAGAAATGTGTTGAAAAGTGAACCGGTTGTGTGAGATCAGGCCTGTTTCACTGTTATACGTCAGCAATGCCATGTTAATTGTTTTTCAGGCGGACATGACCATCTGGTCAAAGTTTGGGATTATAACGAGGGTGAGGTGACTCATGTTGGAGTGGGACACAGTGGCAACATCATGGGCATCCGGGTAAGTCCAGGAAACCAGTATATCATCAGCGTGAGTGCCGATGGAGCCATCCTGAGATGGAAGTACCCATTCACTTCATGAACCTTCACCCTGTACTGAGCACAGCCCTGCCCAAGACCAAGTTGGAAAACCCCAGCACCAGTCTTGATTTCTCACATCTATTTTTTTTTGTTTTGTTCTGCAGTCAAAATATTTTATCTTGAAATTTCTTCTTTCCCTTATATGTTTTAACTATATTAAATTGTATGTTGAAATTGAAATTTGTTAAGGAAGAGTCTGTCCAGAATGTATTTTTTTTTTATTACTAATAAATTTGAAGGTGCTGGCTTCTAACCACAATCTCCTCTTTATGCCTCACAAAATCCAAATCCACAGGCACTCCTGTAAAATCAAGGTTTGTTCTATGCCGGCCCTAGCTCCCGAATTACAAAACGGAGACCTATTATATTTATTAAAAGCTTCAGGCACCATAGGTGGGAAGATATTGAGCTATTCTAACCCGCACAATACTGGCCTGGCCTACTTCCCAGCCTCGTGGTCCTTAGTCTCGCCTGGTTCTTCCTCTTCCGTCTGTGTCCCTGTGGAGACTCCCCTCTCCCCACATGAGACCCTCCCCCTGGGCTCAGAAATCCTGCCTCATCCTCTCCTGCCCAGCTATTGGCTGTTCAGCTCTTTATTTAACCAATCAGAAGGTGATGGAGAACATCGTTTACAACAAACACAGACAGGAGATGCTTCGCAATAACGGCAGTGCCAAAGTCCAGACTGTACCAGATCTCTGGGTACAGAAACCAGCATCTGAATACACAGTGCACACACACAAAATGCTGTGGACACCTTCCTCCCGATCCGTTCCCAAAGAGGGATGCTATTTTCTCATAAAAATAAGATGAGGTGAGATTACCCGTGTATGTGTTGAGGAGGACGGGCCTCATACATGGGGCTATCTCCCTAGCTCACACTTTACCCTTTAAATTATCAGTTCATTGGTGAAGTGGCATGCACAGTTAGTTTTGGATCCAGATCTTTGGGCAGGCGCATTAGTTAACTTTTGTCTAGCTGTGTCCACACACCTGACAGAAACAACCCAAAGAGGAACGGTTTATCCAGACTCATTGTTTCACAGGGTTTGATCCGTGGTGGCTTTGCACCAGGCAAATATTGTGTCACCGAATATTGCTAGAGCACATACATAGAGCTTCCTTAAATTGTGCTAGCAAGGTGTGGAGACACACACCTAGGAATCCAACACTCAGGAGGCTAAGGTTGAAAATGACAGCTTCAGACCAACCCGGGCTACACAGTGGGATAGACCCTGTCTCACCAACCTCCTTAACCAAACAAAAACAAAAACAAAAACAAAAAAACAAAACAAAACAAAAACCTGTTACCAAACAACACACACACACCCCTGTGTTACTGGGGATCTTGTAATGATCTCAAAGGTGAAATTCCAGAGGTGATTTATCAGAGTCTGCCACGACCCCGTCCACGGCATCTTCAGTGCTTAACATCAGCAGGGTGATGACGTGAACCGTATGAATTAATCAGCCAAGTGGGTATCTTTTCTAGGAGAGTAAATGGTGGCTATTTACAGTTCAAGTCTCCACATTACAGTTTATTCTTTATCATTAACTTATGCAGCTTTTTGACACCAGGTTACGGCTGCAATCCTATGTGAAAGACAAAGAAGGATACTTAGGAAGTGATGAGCACTTATTTATTAAATACCAAGTCACATATCTGGGTGCTGACGTAATACTGACTCCAGAACGCTGCTGATCTCATTTTGAGATAGAAACAGATGAGAAATTCATTTTGCAGGACCTTGCCTGATTAATTATAAACCTGACAGTTAAGGGATAAAAGGAACAGAGAGAGGCCTTCAGGGTTACCAATGGAATCAAGGGCGGGGCAAGGCCAAACGAAGTCTGATTGGGTAAGGCAACGCCAAGGATTTTGAGTGGAGGAGTGAAACAGCAACCGAGTAGGGGGCGCGCCTGAGAACGGGAAAACTTCCTGCCAAGCAAGCACTAAGGGCAGTAAAGGGCCTGAACTCCGCAGAGCACCCAGCGGGGGTCAAGTTCCGGTTCCTTTCCTTTCGTAGCCGTAACCTCTCCGAGCTCCCATCACCAACGAAAACCAGGACTATCAAGTCTCCCAAGTTTTTGGAAAATGACTGTAACCTATTGTATAAGTAACAACAACAACAGCAGCAGCAGCAGCAGCAAACAACAACAGCAACAGCAAAAGAAAACAAACCCCAGCCCATTAGCACACCCAGTTTAGGTCCCGGGATAACCCGAGCGGGGCAAAGGCTGCAAGGAGGTGGAGCCACCTAACTGCACACCTGAGCCTGGCCTCTCCACCTGCAAAGCTGCCAGCGTGCGCCTCTCAGGACACCTGAGCGTGAATAGAGGCTCCGCTCGCCGGTCATTTTTCTTAGTCTTCATCTCGTCTCCACGATCAGAAACTTAGCCAGAGCCACGGCTTTGCTCTCCTGGGCGCTGCGGAAGGTTCCATTCCCGGGTTATCTCTGCAGCTTCGTGATGGGCGGGGAAGGCGAGCAGAGGTGAAAGGGCTGTTCCAAGGCGGGAAGGAAGGGCGGGGAAGTCCACTAGGCGGGTTCTAGGGTAGTGCATTCCCAGCCTCGGCCGAAGGGGCGGGAGCCCGGCGGCGGGCGCTGCCCCAGGGCTGGATTCCCGCGCGGGGCGGGGCGGTTCCGCCCCTGGCTCCGCCCTCGCCCGGTGCCTGCACACCTGGCTCTCAGGTAGCCGGCGCTCCGCGCCTCCCGGAGGCGGTGAGGACCGGGCCATTGCCGGTCCACTTGAGCCCCGGGGGCTGTGCTCCCGGACCACCGTTCATGGCCAGCATGGATCCGGGCGCGGGGGACGCGCTGGAAGAGGGGCCGCCCGCGCCCCGGCCCCGCCGCCGCCGTTCCCTGCGCCGCCTGCTCAACCGCTTCCTGCTGGCTCTGGGCAGCCGCTCCCGCTCAGGGGACCCACCGTCCCGGCCCCGGCCCCCGGCCCAGCCCGGTCCCTACGACGGCGATGGAGACGGGGGCTTCTCTTGCGCTCCGGGGCCGGCACCAGCGGCTCCCGGGAGTCCAGAGCCGGATCGTCCTCCCGTACCCCAGCCCCAGATGTCTGCGGGCGACGGGGCGCGTCCACCGGGTGCGCAGGGCTTGAAGAACCACGGCAACACCTGTTTCATGAACGCTGTAGTACAGTGTCTCAGCAACACGGACCTGCTGGCCGAGTTCCTAGCCCTGGGGCGCTACCGGGCGGCGCCCGGCCGCGCCGAGGTCACCGAGCAGCTGGCGGCGCTGGTGCGCGCGCTCTGGACGCGCGAATACACGCCCCAACTTTCCGCAGAGTTCAAGGTAGGCAGCGCCAGCCGCCTGCAGCCTCCTCTGACCCTTCTGGTTTCGGTTCTTGAAAAGCATGTGAACCTTAGGCCGAGCAGGCTTCTCGGAGGGCGAGCAGGGTGGGGGTGGGGGTGGGGGTCCCCGGTAGATACCTCTTAGTTACCACCTTTGTTTTGAGGTGACGTGTTACATTATCGCTTGCAAATGCTCTCTTTAGGAATTAGTTTCTCCTTGACATTTTGAGTTGGGGTGGAGAGTTAGCTGGCAGCCTTAAGCGTATGGAGCAGTTTTGTGTTTAACAAGCAATTGTTACAGTAGTGCGGTTTTCCTGTCAGGGTGAGTTAGAGCTTCGGGTCTGGAAAGGTAGTGTGGGGAGTCGGTCCTGGAAAAGCCAAGGCTTGGGGAAGGAGATGATATAGGCGTGGGGAACAGAAAATGCTGAGGACACAGAGAGGCCAAGATCTAGGAATAATCCAGGCAGAGTGATCAGTAAGGAAACAGGGCATAAAGAAGGTGATGCTTACGTACTGAAGGCAGGTGAAAATCTTCCAATCATGTACGACCTTGGAGACAGTGGTTTTGGATTACTTAAACCCAGTGGGTGCTGAGAATCCGTAGGTCAGGGAGTGTGACAAGTCGGCGAAGGGTGTCAGTGAGAGAGCTATTTTAGAGATGGCGTCCTTTAATTTAATTCATATTAAATCCTGAGTGTGTGTGAGCAGGAGATAGCATTTGCTTTCTGCAAGACTACAGTCCCCTTGTTGGGGATTTTGCGGGGTCGTGAGACTGGGTTAAAGTACCGTTGTGGAGTCCCAGTCGGATGAAAGTGTTCCTGATAATTGATGCACTGGGCTTGCTTCCTGCTGCAAAACCGCAGCTCTGCCTGGGGAGCCGAAGCGCCGGCCCTATGGACTAGTTAGTGATTGTTACTGAGTCGAGGACGTGACTGTCAGTGTTCATTCCACAAACACACGTGCTTCTTACGTTTCAGCGTGAGTCTTTGTCATGTAACCTGCAGGGATGTGAACCACTGCTTTCCTCTCCCGCCTCCATTCCTGAAGAAGCCCTATGTTGCAGTAGTCACACAGATGTCATTGGTGTCGCTTTTGGGTCACATCTGCTTTTCAGATATGATGGGCAGTGTAGTAGAGCCGTCAAGAGCAGGGAGTTGTGGGCAGTGACTCAGTGCTTGACACAACACTTGCAAGCCTTGAGGTTCTGTCTCCAGAACCCAGACAAAAAAGTAAAAAGGCCACGTGCTCCAGAGCAGGCCTGTAATTTCACTGTAGGCCTGGAATCCCAGTGTAGGGTTGTAGTTGCTGCACTGGGGAGACTGAGGCAGGTGGATCCCTAGGGCTTGCTAGCTGGACCGTCTAGCCGACTTGTGTTTCTAGATTCAGTGATAGAGCAGGTCTAAAGGAACACACCTGGTTGGTGCAACATACAGAAAGAGCAAAGTCTCTGGGGCTTTATGAGTCTTTAAGTCAAAGTATGTGACAATTGCTTCATTATAGGGTGGCTGTGTTAAGTGAGTTATAGAGAGAGCCCTGGGAACACTCCTGGTTCCCTGAAAGTGTTTATCCTAGAGCTACACTTCCTTCCTGCAGAGAGACCTAGAGGAGGAAGGGAGGTGATCTTTGAGTAAGCCTAGTTTCACCAGCTGTATCCCCACCCAATTACTACAGCAGCCAGAGTGGCAAGCAGCTTGGAAGAAACCCTGAAATTTGTAATCAGTGACTCACAGGATTTCCTCTCTTCTGCTGTCTGAATCCCCAGGGCCTGGGAGCCACCGGTGCCTTGGAAAACGGGGAGATAACCAATTGTTAGTGAGGGGGATGTAGTCTGGCCCCTGCGACTTGCAGGTGGCCAGACTTCGAGGGTAGAGTGGATTTTAGAATCCTGGGTTTTAAATATTAGGGATGGAAATCCAGGTGGGCTTTGCTTCTTGGGTGGGTATTGAAACCTTCACCTAGTCAACACATGGCGATATGGACTGTGCGGTGAGTGACGATGGGTACAAAGCCAGATCCTGGGACCCAGTGACATGTCTGACTCCAGATCCAGGGACTGTTCCCCAGAGGTTTACTATCTAAAGGAGTGGATGTCAATACAGCAGTCATGCAGGCCCTCAATTAGAACTTGGTGACAAGATGTAAAAGAAAAATCCAAGTTGCTATGGCAGTTGTGGTGAGAGGATGTGATTTGTTTGGGGGAACAGTGTGGCCTTCCCTGTTGGAGTCCCTATGCCCTGAGTTGAGTTGTGAAAGATTAAGCATCAACTAAGGACATGGCTCTAGGCCTGGGAAGGGAAAATGACAGCCAAGCGGAGGAGTTGGTCAGGGCTGGAACTCAGGCCAGGAATCCTTTTGACAAATTCATGGATGAAGGCACAAGTAGCTGGGGAGGAGAGTGGAGCATGCTGGGACTTGACCCCACCCCCACACATAGGGTGGGTTTACTGTGTTCTTCCTTCTGCAGCCCAGAGTCACCAGTTTCCCACACAGAACCAATTTTTGTCTTAGCAGAAAATGGATTAAACACCTTTTTTCTTCCTTTTTTTCTTTCTTTCTTTTTGGTTTTTGAGACAGACTTTCTCTATGTAGCCCTGGCTGTGCTAGAGCTAGCTCTGTAGACCAGGCTGGCCTCAAACTCACAGAGATCCACCTGCCTTTGCCTCGCCAGTGCTGGGACTAAAAGCGTGTGCCAACACCATCCCACTGATTAAAATGCTTTTTAAAAATCCTCTCATCTATAATTTTTTTTTCTAGTGGTATAGTTAAATGTGTTTACTGCAATAAGTTAGAAATAATAAGAAAAAAAAAATCTGTAACTTTCCAGAGATAAACCATTGTAAACTTACTGATGTGTTGTAAACAATTAGAAGTTCCACTTCTGTGTTGTTTGCTGGTTTATTTTGGAGTGAGGGCTATGTGACCTAGCTAGCCTGGAGTTTGCTATGTAGACCAGCTCACCCTCAAACTCAGATCTGCCTGCGTCTTCACACCTCCCTGCACTCTGCTGTATGATTCTTCCTCCTCCTCCTCCTCTTTCTCCATTAGAATAATGGACATAATTTGACCTTTAACGATATTATCAAATGGAGTTTTCCAGTTAGCACACTACAGTAAAATTTCTTCTCTGTGTGTGTGTGTGTGTGTGTATGCATATATATGTATATAATATACATGTCTGTGTATGTAGCATAGTGTAGTATATATGCAAAAAATAGTATATTATTTATTTTACTTATTTTATTTAAAAATTCTATTTCTTTCCTTTTATGTAAATGGGTGCTTTGCCTGCATATATGTCTGTGCACCGCATGACACCCAAGTGGGCCATGGATCTCTGAGAATGGCGTTACAGATGGTTGTGGGCCATCTTCTGGGTGCTGGGAATCAAGTCTGAGTCTTTGAGAAGACAGCGCTCTTAACCACTTAGCCCTCTCCAGCCCCAATTTCCCTGCACTTAAATCATTGTTCTCAGCTCTGATTATTCCCGAGTATCTAATTCCATGAGTGGACCCATGTTTTCAGAATAAAAGGAATGGCCGGTTTAATAACTTTCTAATTTTACTTTTAAAATAAGCCTTTTTGAGGTGTAAGCTACATAGGGAAGTGCATCCAATTCAAGTGTCAAATTTAATGAGTTTTAACAAGTACCTCACCCTATCTTAAATGTTTACCCTTCCTTCCTGTCTTTACTCTTTAGTTTTTGAGACAGGATTTCACTGTGTAGCCTTGGCTGGCCTGGAAGTCACAGAAATGGTCTGCCTCTGGCTCCGCCTTCCGAGTGCTGGGCTTAAAGGTTTGTGTCGCCAGGCCTGGGGCCTACTTTTCTTTCTAAATCAACTTCACTGGGTTTGATGGTGAGGATGAGAATTAAGATGATTGTTATTTATAATCTGCATCAATTATTTCTTTCTAAACAATAATGCCTGGTTTCAGATTCACGTTTAAGAAATCTACAAGAGATGTCCGGGTAGTCTATCCTCACTAATCCACTTGCCTCAGCTTTATGAAGTTTACAGTTGACAAGAAAATTTCCCTTTGCCTCTAGTGTATAGCATGATGCTTTGAGGTATGGATACAGGATAAAATGGTTAATTCAGAATCATTTCATAGCCACCAACAACATGCACTTAACCTTTTTAGAGGTGAGAGCACTTAAGGTCAAGTGTCTTTGCAGTGCCAAATCTCTAAGGCAGTGGTTCTCAATCTGTGAGTTGTGACCCTTTTTGGGGGGGGGGAGGATATAGAGGAATTATCAGATATTTACATTATGATTTATAACAACAAAATTACAGTTATGAAGTAGCAACGAAAACAGTTTTACGGTTGGGGGTCACCGCAACATGAGGAAGTTTATTAAAGGGTGCCAGCGTTAGGAGGATTGAGAACCGCTTCTCATCAGTGTCTGGTTGCCAGGCTTTGAAATGAACGTCTCTGATTTACTAACTTGTTGGGAAACCTGGCTTGTTTTTACCTCTCTTTTTTTGAGTAGGAGTGAGGTGGAAGTGCTTCCGCATTTCTTGTCCAGTCTATTCTTGGCCCATTCTCCGCCTTGGCCCATTCTCCGCCGTTGTTTGTGTATCTCCTCCCCTTTGTTCTTAATGCTCTGTTTGCTTCCTTGTGTTCCAGTCTTGTGCTGTTCTCTACAAACATTTTATCCAAATTGTTTCTTTTCTCCTACCCCAACTCTGCTGGAAGCTTTAGATTGGTGTATATTGTGTCTTTTTGTAAAAATAAAGCAGATTTTTGTTTTTTGTTTTTTGTTTTTTTGTTTTTAAATAGAATCTTACTGTACAGCCCTAGCCTGTCTGGACTTGGGATCCTCCTGTCTCGATCTCAGTCGTGCAGGGATTACAGGCATGCACCACCACACCCAGCGACATCATACTTTTTGCTATGTATTCTATTTTATGGCCTTCTAGTTTTTCTATGGTTATAATAAGGGTTTCAGCCATCTGGAATTTCTCTTAGCTTATGCGCTTAAAATCAAATTTAGATGTACAATGAGATAGTAGAGGCATTTCCCCTTATTTGTTTTAACTTTTCTGTTTTTTTTTTTTTTTAAATTTTATTTTATTGATTGATTTGTTGGAGAGAGGGCTCAAATATCTCAGGCTGGCTCCCACCTCACTAAGTGGGCAAGGGTGACCTTGCACTTCTGGTGTTCCTATAGGAGTATCTCTCTTTTTTTTTTTTTTTTTTTTTTTTGGTAGCCTTGGCTGTCCTAGACTCACTTTGTAGTCCAGGCTGGCCTCGAACTCACAGCGATCCGCCTGCCTCTGCCTCCCGAGTGCTGGGATTAAAGGCATGCGCCACCACCGCCCGGCAGGAGTATCTCTTTCTTGAAATAAAACTTCATTCTTTGTTACTCTTTGGTTGTTTGGTTTGGTTTGGTTTTTGTTTGTTTATTTTTGTTTGTTGGTACTAAGGATTGAACTCAGGGCTACTCACATACTAGGGAAATGCTTTTTGAGTTATATCCTCAGTTTCGTTACTTTTGTTTAAAAAGTTATGGATTAAACAGTAAGGGGAGAAATGGAAACAGTAAAAACATTTGGGCAGAAAAACATCTGGCTAGAACATCACCAGGGTTTGGGAGAGAGCACTCACTCACACATACTCTCATACATACTCACACTCACGTTCTCTCTCCTCTCTCTCTCTCTCTCTTTCTCTCTCTCTCTCTCTCTCTCTCTCTCTCTCT
>OU015755.1:96678960-96694734 GCA_907169655.1 Acomys percivali | reverse complement strand
TCTTGTGTGTTCGTGACTGTCTGTGGTCTTTTTGGCTACACTGTCTCACTGTCTCTTATTGTGTGTTCGTGACTGTCTGTGATCTTTTTGGCTTCACTGTCTCTTACTGTTTGTTTGTGACTGTGATCTTTTTGGCTGCGCTGTCTCTTATTGTTTGTTTGTGACTGTGATCTTTTTGGCTTCACTGTCTCTTACTGTTTGTTTATGACTGTGATCTTTTTGGCTGCGCTGACTCTTATTGTTTATTTGTGACTGTCTGTGGTGATAATCCCTTTTCTTTGGTCTGCTGTTTTTTTTCCCATTTCATAGTGAGTTTCTTCTCTCTCTCTCTCTCTCTCTCTCTCTCTCTCTCTCTCTCTTCCTTTCTTTTCTCTTTTCTGTGTTTGCCTTTTATAGACAAGGATTCTCTGTGTAGTCTTGGCTGTCCTAGAACTCATAGAGATCCGTCTGCCTCTGCCTCCCAAGTGCTAGGATTAAAGGCGTGCGCCACCACCACCTGGCTGAGTTTCTTAATTACTTCCCTTCAAGTGGGTAACATTCATGCTATTAGAACTCCTAAACTTTCAGCCACGTACTTCCAAACATTCTGGGGACTTTTAATTTTTGTATTTGATCTGGGCAGGATGACTTAAAACTTCCCTGTTTTAGGATTTTCATTATTTTCAGCAATTTTGGGTGAAATGAATGGGCAGGGATCTCCATCGTTGAGGAGGCCCAAGCAGTGTCTGAATGCTTGGAGCTACTTTCTGTGGGAGCAGAAAACATCTTGGAGAGACCCCCTTACTCTTTGCTTCCAGGGGGAGAGGACCCTGAGGAAACTGCCCAAGCAACTGTGGAGCACTGCATCTTTCCTTTGGTCGCGGAGAATATTGGGTAGTGGAGATCTCTCCTAAATGAGCCTGAACTCTTTGTACGGGTGGTTGTAAGCCACCATGAGAGTGCTGGGAGTCGGACTGGGGTCCTCTGGAAGAACAAAGGCGCTGTTAACCACTGTGCCATCTTTCAAGCCCCAGACTTAAATCCTTTCCAGGTATGTGTGTAGTAAGGGATATTAGAAAATACCCCTGCCCCCAACCAACACCTTGAATGGTAAGAGGGGACCCAGGGGCCTGAGAGGTTGGGTGAGTTGGTATTAGGTAAGAAAGTCAGGAAGGCTTCTTTTTCAGAAGGACATCTGGGTGAAGAGGGGAGTGGCAAGAGGTCCACTGCTGAAATCACAGGGGACAGGGATTCCCGGTGGAACAGACAGCAGAGACAAAGCACCCAAGAGGGGAGTGATCTCTTTGAATTCAAGGGCTGGGGAGGCCAAGTTTAAGGAAGAGAAAGAAGTAAACACATGCCTGTAGTGCCAGCACATGGGAGGCTAAGCTGGGGATTGCCTCGAAGTCAGCCGGGGCTACATACAAATAGACAACAGAAAGTAAGAGCCATCACAGCCAAGGTGGCCACCAGCCTGTACTGAGAGGGCAAGAGGGTGGGGCTAGGGTAGTGGGCAGGAACTGCAGTGGAAGAATTTCAGTGTGAGGGTGGGCTTCAGTGGAAAGGGCACACAGGAGGAGCTTTTCATTTAGGCATTATGGGTGGACACACTTTGAAGTGCACGAGAGGCTCCTGACTTTCAGGTGGGGTCGGTGGGTCTTCAGGGCAGGGCTTCTCAGGCAGCGATAGTTGAGTTGGATCTACAGTGCCCTTCCAGTAGATTTCTTACCTATAGGTGAGGTGTTTGTGCTAGTGACAGCTGAAAATACCACTGAGCCAGAGAGCCTGGACTATGGAGGAAGTGTGGTTAGGGAGCTGATGCAAGGAAGGGCTTTTGAGGTACCAGAAGGGATGGGTGGCGGGGGGCAGCTCCAAGCTGATATAGTAAATGCTTATAATTTGTTTGTTTCCATGGAGGAGGATCCATCTGGGATGCTGTCAGTTCCTTTATGAATCTGGGGGTGATGGGTAATTGTAGGGTCTCCCTCTTCTACCTGAGTACTAAACCCAGGGCCTCCCTGCCTGCTTTTTGGGCCTATTGGCCATATTCAATCTGCCCTTCCCAATTTCTGAGAAACAGGTATATTTCCTATTTTTTCTGTAGTTTAACTTAAGAACGATATGTTATACTTGCTCTTTACAAAGTAAGGATGGGGGTGTAGCCTAGTGGTAAGGTTCATGCTTGTCGGAGCCTTGAACCAGATGGATAGGATACAACTCCATGAAGTGTGATACAATACAATTTTGTGGGTTCAGTTTCCACCACCGTGAGAGGCATGCAAACAATTAGCCAATTACTTAGAAAAATTTTAATTTTTTTTTCTTCTGAAATTATACATCTTCTGATCTGGGCTAATATAAAGGTCATATTGGGGTGGGAGATGTGGCTCAGCTGTTAAGAGCACTTATTGTGTAAGTCCTGGACGCTGGGTCCTACTTCCCAAAGCCCAGCGAGAGAGGAGAGTCCAGTCTGATGCAAATAGCTGGGGATGGTTTATTGATCAGTCGCGACGGGGTCTACCAAGCTCTATTGAGCTGGAGACCCCGAATAAGCAAAGCTTGGGTCTTTTATACCCTTACAGAAGCAGAATTGGTGGTTAAGTAGAGTTGTTGGACCATGATTGGTTCTTAAGAATTCCATTTAAAATGATTGGTTACTAGTTATTTTATCCCTGAGGGGGCAAGAGCTCAACTTGGGACATCATGTGTTTGCTGTCAGGGGTTCGGACAGGTATGAGGGTGTGGCTTTTCTCAGAAAGTATAGAACAGCCCTGAGGCCATCTCGGAAGGTACCAAGTGGCCAGGGTTGAAAAGCAACTTTTCTATCTTTCAGTTGCTCTTGCAGAGGGTGAATTTTTGATCCCAGAACCCACGTGAGGCAGTTCACAAACTTCTACAACTCCTGTTCCAAAAGTCCAACAGCCTCTTCTAGCCTCTGCAGGCACCCGCAGATGCTGACACACACAGACATGCATAGATAAATTTAAAGAAAAGAAAGCAAGGCCATATTCTTGACCAGTTTGATATGATGCAACTTTATGAAAGAAAAAAAAAATATGCATCTGGTTTTGGTTTTTAAGAGGCTAAAAGAAGAGACATGTGAAGTAGGGATTAGGACATTTCCCAAACACAAAAATGTACCTGTGGCGTGGTTCATGCCTTTGCTGCACACAGCGATCCTAAGAGGTCGGAGGATCTGGAAAGAAACTGGGTAGCAGAGGGAACCCTATAAATGCCATGTCCAGTGCCATATGAATGCTGGGGGACATGCTGCTTTTTATCAAAAACACTACTACCTTGGCTCTCCCTGGTGAGATTCCCAATAGCGTGAGCTGGGGTCAGTGTTAAGCAGAAAGGACTGGGTACTGGAGTGTGGTGCAGTGTAGTCAGAGTGTGCCTAGCAGCCCTAAGGCCCTGCACTCCAATACTACCACCAACAAAACAAGCAAGGAAACAAAAGACCATGGAGGACTGTTTTCTAAGTCACTACGAACCTTCTAGAAACTTCTGTCCACTTAGATAGCTCATATCTCCAAGATCTGGCAATGAGCAGACGCCTCAGGTGAATACATAGGTTTGGCCTTCTTTCTGTGTTGTTGTTGTTGTTGTTTATTGGGGGGCTTTTGTGGGCTCACTTGCAGTTTAATTAAGACATGGAGACTTCTAGGCAGTTTAGAGCTGTTGGCCTTTTGCTGGGGCAGTCTCTCAGCCAGCTACTCACTCCCCCTGACTTGTCCTCCATGCCATCTCTATGTGGTCCTCACTGCCTCTTCCACTCCATCTGTCTCCCTTCTGTGTCTTCTCTGCCCCCTTGAAACCCCATGCATGGCTCTCCTGCCCGGACATCCCACCCCTGTTCTTCATGCCCCAGTTCTGGGGGGCTCAGGCTCTTCATTGCACAAAAACCCACGTTTCAGTTTGAGCCAATCAGCATGGAGACAATGCCAGATTCATCTTAAGGGTTGCCCTTTGGCAGGCGAGGAAGGACAAGCACTTACAAATAGAAAGCTGGATGATGGGCCATAGAAATGACAGTACCGACATCCTGCCGGCACTTAGCTCTCGGCCTCATAGAAATAACAATTCAAAGTACAGGGACACTCCTCAATGTGAAGGAAGGGCATCCCAATAGTTGTTGCTATTTATTATTATTATTATTATTATTATTATTATTATTATTATTATTATTACTATTATTTACTACTACTACTACGATTATTATCTTTGAGATAGTGTCTTGCTATATGGCCTAGGCTGGCCTAGACCTTTCTGTTCTTTGCCTCAGCCTCTTGAGTCTAGCATTACAGCTGTGAAACACCACATCTGGCTCCTGGGAAGTCTTTAAACTTAAGATGCCAGAGTCCCTCCCTCCCTTCATGGATATAGAATCTATGGCAGAAAAACCTGGAAACCTTGGCCTTTAAAAATCTGTTTGTGGGGCTGGAGAGATGGCTCAGAGGTTAAGAGCACTGTCTGCTCTTCCAGAGGGCCTGAGTTCAATTCCCAGCAACCACATGGTGGCTCACAACCCTCTATAATGTGATCTGGTCCCTCTTCTGTCAGGCAGGCGTACATTCAGGCAGAACATTGTATACATAGTAAATAAATAAATCTTTTTTTAAAAAAATCTGTTTGTGGGCTAGTGAGATGTCTCAGAGGGTCAAGGTTCTTCCTGCCTGATGACCTAAGTTCCTTGCCAAAGCCCACATGATGGAAAGAAAGGACCAACTCTCAGAGACTGTTCTCTGACCTGACAGGGGACTGGCATATCCTCCACCCTCCCTATCAAATAGATAAATGTAATTTTCAAAAAGAGATATTTGTGTGTTTTGGGAGCTCAGGGAAGCTAAACCCCAGGCATAAAGAGGTCCTGAGACCCCTTTGCCTTGAAAGCTGCTGTGCATGGTTTCTTCCCATCCTCTCTGCGGAGACATGAAACTAAACTCCTTCCCTCTTCTCCCTTTGAAATGGGAAAAATCCTTTTTTAATATTTAATAATTAAGATAATGATAGCTAGAAGGTACCAGGCAGCAGATATTATGTTGTAGAGAAGTTTATTAACTGAACATGGGGGCGGGGAGAAGAAAAGGGGAAAAGGGTACCCAGGAGAGGGAGGGAGGGAGAGAGAGGGGGGGGTAGAGGAGAGTAGAGAGAGGGTAGGAGCGAGAGATTGGAGGGAGAGAGACCACGTGGAGGGTCTGTTTTTTATATGGCCCTGGGCAGGGCCACTCCCCTGTGGCAGGTAGGCGATGACATCACAGGTAGGCAGACAGAAGCAGAATACTAACACTTTTTGTCACCCAAAGAGAAAAGCTCGTACCTGGGATGTAGTCACATTCCACTTCTACTTCCCCTGGTTTCTGGAAACCTCCAACTTGTGTTGCGTCTCTTTGGCTTTCCTATTCTATATATTTCATTTAAACAGAGTGATACAATAGGTAACTTTTGGTGGCTGGGTGTTTCTTGGTATTTGGCATAATATTTTCAAGGTATCAGGACTCTGTTTCTTTTTTTACGGCTGAGTTGTATTCCACGATGTGGACCTACCACATTTTGTTTACCCCATATCTATTGCTGGATAGTCTGGTTGTTTCACCCTCTGACTCTTGTGAACAGGACCTGCAAGAAACATTTATTTATAAGTAGTTGGTTGGACACCTGTTTTCAATTCTTTGTGGAGCTGCTGGACAGGAGATGCTGTAGTAATTCCGTGTCTAGGGTTTCGAGGACTATCAAGCTATTTCAGCGTGATGACGGCTCCATCTCTGTTCTTTGCCTTCACAGATCTTCCTTGACTTGCCCTCACTGCCTGAAACAAAGCAACACGTTCGATCCCTTCCTGTGTGTGTCCCTTCCCATCCCCTTGCGCCAGACGAGGTATGTGAGTGCCTGGGTGTTGACCCGTCCTTCCTCTTTTCCTGGGAAGGTTCTGGTCCAGTATCTGCCGTTTTTTTTTCACTTAACCATTTCTCTAGAGACCAGTCTTACAGTCAGGTGACACTCAGTTACTGAGCAAGCAATTAAAGAGAAAGGAGCGTCCATCCTTTAGCCGAGGCTCAAGACGCTCCTGTGTGTCCAGGCTGAGTCAATGCTGTGCCCTGACTTAGGTCTCTGGACCACTCAGGAGCTGCCCCAGGCCCCGCTTCAGTCAGACAGGAGCAGCTGTTGCTACATGCTCTTCCCTGCTGTATCGCAAACTGCTGGGTTTTTTTTTTTCCATAAAAGTGTGGGAAGTCATTCATTCATTCATTCATTCAATCATTCATTCGACAAAGTCTCATTCTGTAGCCCAAGCTGTCCATCCCTCTGCCTTAGCCTCCCAAGTGTCTGTAGGCACTTTAGGAAATGATTTCATGAAGGGGTAAAGAAATAGAGAGAAAGGCTTGTTTGGTAAAGAAGAGAAGTGGCATTGGGCTGAGTACGAGAGCAGTGGGCTACAGTATCTAAAAGCAAGGGACTAGCTGTGCGGTCCTTTTCCCAGAAGCCCATTTTGCCATCAACACAGCTGGCCAGGCCAGTGCCGTCCCTGGAAGGTTGGTGAGTTTGAATGTGGGAGCCGGCGCGGGTGTGGAGATAAAAGGGTTCCTTCACTGTGCCCCCACCTTCCTCGGTCTTACCGCCTTTCTCTTCCCGTGGACGTGTTTAAGACGTATCAGAACACCGGACTTCTTCCCAGAGCCGCGCCCGACAGCCTCCCCTCCCTCTGCTCAGAGCTGCCCTGCTGTCTGCACACACTTATACAGTGTAGTGGGTTATATACCCGCCGACAGCATCAGAAAGTGTAGGCTGTTGCCAAGGAGCCTTGATAGCATAGTAAAACCGGGACCCTGGGACAGACTTCTCGGGTTCAGATCCCAGCGTGTGACTTGGATAGTTACTGGAGCATACCAGCCATCCTCCCCTAGGAGTGGGCTCTGGGGGCTGTGAGGGGACATTAAAGTGGAGATTGGTAAGAGAAATTTTTGTAGAGGAGAAGAAAAAGCACCTTGGCTGTTTTATTTAACAAAACGCAGGGGATTTTTTGTTTGTTTGTTTGTTTCTTTTTTCTTTTTTTTTTTTTTTTATATGCTGTCTTTTTAAAAGTTACAGTGATGAAATCAGAGATCGATGTGGTGTGATTTCCACTCAAAACTCCTTTTATGGTCACTGCTCTGGAAAAGCAGTTTGGGAGAGTTGGCTCTTTCCTGCCCCCTAGTGGTAGGGCACCTAAAGTGCAGGGACCCAAATAGCAAATTGTATTTAAGGGCTAAACCAGTCTGTGGTGTTGGTGAAGGACCAATCCTGTCAGTCCTTTAAGGATTTCGGCTCCCTTTCTGTTTTCCAGATTCTTGAGTGTCACTTTGGTATTCCCCTCTAAGAGCCAGCGGTTCCTGCGGGTTGGCCTGGCCGTGCCGATCCTCAGCACGGTGGCGGCCTTGAGGAAGATGGTTGCCGAGGAAGGAGGCGTCCCTGCAGAGGAGGTGTGCTGGGTGGCAGAATGCTGACTGGGCCAGCTGCCCAGGCTAATGCGCGTGGTTCCCAGATGGCTCCAGCATGACTCATTGGCTTCTGTTTGATTAGTTGTCCCCTGGTGTCTGTGGTGACCTGCCCTTGACTTCTCCCTGCACCATTACTCAGGGTGACCGCAAGGGGACACGCCATTCAGAAGGTGATGGTAATTGTGATCCAACAGCAGCTAACCAGCTGCGCTTGCTGGTGCAGGTCACTGCCCTTTGCTTGTTTCCTCTGTTCGTATGTCCCTTCCTTTTCTTCCTCCCTTCTCTCCCTCCCAACTTTCTGAAATATAGGGTCCCGCTACATGGTTCTGGCTGGCCTGGTACCCCTGTATATAGTCCAGAGTAGCCTTGAATTTGTAACCATCCTTTTGCCTCGGCCTCCCCAGTGTTGAGAGTATAGGCACGCGCGGTTGTGCTCAGCTGATGCCATGAGTTACTCATAATCTACTCTTGTGAAGAAGGTATTACAAAGGTCTTCATTCTGGAAGCGAGGGGGGCGGTTCAGAAGGGTTAAGTGAGTTGTTCGAGGTCACACAGCAAAGAGGTGGCTAAGCTGGGGCCTGAATGCACGTGGCTTATGCTTTCAGTTAAGCTGTCCTAGAGACATACTCATGAGCACTCGCAGCTGTGTTTCCGTGGTAATCCTGAGTGGACTCTGTCGACAGTTACAACTCACATCACAGAGGGGCCTCGCGTGAGTTCTAGTGTGACTCGGGCTGCTGTACAGCTTTCTTACCTGGACTGTGCAAGTGACTGATCAGCCCTTCTGTTTCTTAAACTGTAAATTGGAAAACGTAACCTGGTAGAACCTTTTACAATCAAACAAACAAAAGCCCGTGTGAGGTTCTCGATCGATGAGCTATAATGCACGTACAACAAACTCTACGCGTCTTAAGGCTGTGGCTACGTCTGTGTATTTGTTGTTTTTTTTTTGTTGTTGTTGTTCTTTTGTTTTTTGAGACAGGGTCTCTCTGTGTTAGCCTTGGCTGTCCTGGACTCACTTTGTAGACCAGGCTGGCCTCGAACTCACAGCGATCCGCCCACCTCTGCCTCCCGAGTGCTGGGATTAAAGGCGTGCGCCACCACGCCCGGCCCTACGTCTGTGTATTTGTATAACCACCCTGGTTACCAAGGCTCCCATCACCCTGCTGGCTCCCTCCTACCCCTGCCTGAGCAGTCCGGACCTCCGTCTCTACCTGAGGATTCTTATGAAATGTTCACACAGGGGAAACATAACACGCATTTTCCTTGTAAACTCTGACCTGGAGCTAATGAGATGGCTCAGGTGAATGATGCTCGCCACCAAGCTTGATGACCCGAGTTCAGTCCCCAGAGCCTACACCTTAGAAGGCGAGAGCCGAGTCTGGAAAGCTATCTTCTGATTTCTAAACACGTGCTGTGGTTTGTGCACACCAGGCCCCCACCTGCATAAAATAAATAAATGTGAAAACGAATGAACTCTTGAGTGTTCTAGGGATGTGTGTGTGTGTGTGTGTGTGTGTGTGTGTGTGTGTGTGTGTTTGAGGAAAGAGAAAGAGGGAGAGCACATTTGGTTGGAGAAATGACAGTCCTGAGAGATGGAAAGGGACAATCTGAGAGTCAGAGGCCGAGTAGCAGCGGGACTGTCAGGAATGTGAAGTGTCAGATGCATTTGTGAGGGGGATGGAACTTGCATGGTGTTAGCACAGGATGCGCAGTCAGATTGGAACTTAAACATCCAAACATCCCTCTTGATCCCTTGATGTTTTGATTTCTTTCTTTTGTTTTTGCTTGTTTGCTTTAATTTTGACAGGGTTTCTCTGTGTAGCCCTGGCTGTGCTGGACTCACTCTGTAGACCAGGCTGGCCTACGAACTCACAGAGATCTGCCTATCTCTACCTCCCTGAGTGCTGGGATTAAGTGCGTGTGCTGCCACTGCCCAGCGATGTTTTGATCTTTTTGATTGGCATGTTTGTCTATAGTAATGGCGATATCTGCGTGTGCTTATTCTCTGACTTGTAATTTGGGATGCATACATTAATTTATGTTATATTTACTAAAAGTGAATAAGGAGCCAAGCCTAGTGTGAAATCTCCTCAAAACAATACACAGATCTTGGTGTGCATCCATGTCCTCACAGCTTTTTGATTTGGATATTACTACAGATAGTAGCCAGGCATTGCTGGCTCATGCTGTAATCCAGCATTTGAGAGGCTGAGGCAGGAGGATTGCTGCAGGTTCCGGGCCAGGCAGGGACATGTACTGAGGACTCGTCTGGACCCTGACCCTGAACCCCTCCAAAAAAAGTTACCGTTAGCAGTAAGGTAGCAATTGTTACTGTTCTACACTGTAGTGTTCCCCTCATCCCGCTGCTTTAGTTAAACGCGTTTTAAACCTAATGTGTACTATTGTCTTTGATTCATTTCTTTTTTTTACAACTCAAAAATTTTTTTTCTGATTCAGGGTTTTTTTTTTTTTTTAAAGCCTGAACTTTATCTTTCACAAGAGAACTTCCTCAGATGGTCTCTGTGTACTGTGTGTATTGTGGTGCTGATTTGGTTCCTGGTGCAGCCAGGTCTCTTTCCTGTAGCGTAAACCTTTTCCTCCTTCCTGTGTTCCACAAACGTGTTTTTCAAGCATGACATTATGTAAGAAAAGTTAGTGACACCGCTTTGAAGCCCTCTCATTGGAACGCTGATCATGGGAAACAGTTTTTATTCATCCAAAGTGTCTTTTATTTTACTTGTGCTGTGGTAGGTTAGCTAGGTATAAAACTTTAGATTTTATTTATTTATTTATTTATTTTTTGGTATGGTTGCAGTTAAGATGTCTGTGATTAATCTAATTGTTGTGTTTGCTCTGTTTTATGATTTAAAAATATGTTGGCACTTGGAAGGAAAGGAGAACTGTGTTTTAAGACTCTGAGTTATTTATTTTTTTAATTTTGTGTTAAGCGTGTGTGTGTGTGTGTGTGTGTGTGTGTGTGCATGTGCACATATGGACCAGCAGACAGCTTGCTGGAGTCAGTTCTTCCTTTCCATCATGTGGATTCTAAGGATCACACTCAGGTCACCAGGCTTGTCAACAAGCACTTTACCCCTCTGAGCCATCTCGCTGGCCCTGTTTTTTTGAATCCTTATCTTTTGGCTTCTTTTTGAGAAAACAGCCCTTCTCATTTCAGGTGATCTTGGTTGAACTGTATCCCAATGGATTCCAGCGGTCATTCTTTGATGAAGAGGACCTGAATACCATCGCAGAGGGTGATAATGTGTATGCTTTCCAAGTCCCTCCCTCACCTGGCCCGGGGACACTCTCAGGTACAGCAGTGCCTTCCGTAATTTGTTTTGAGTGACTTTGCCATGGCATAAGCATGAGTCATGCATTTGAGGGGCTCTTCTAGGGTGCTAAGGCATAAAAACCTTCAACCCTTGGAGTTCTTAGGCTCATTTCCTCTGTAACTTATCTACAGATGATTGATACTAAAATCTCAGAGAATACTAGAATTACCCAGAGGGCCACTTAAAGCAGACTTCTGGGCCCCTTCCTCGGAGTTTCTGATTCAAAAGGCCTGAGGGGGAGCTCAGGAATCTGCGCGTCAATCACCTTTCCTGGAGATGCTGATGCTGCAGGTCCAGGGACCACACTCTTGAGAATCACTGCTCAGCAAGAGGTGCCGGTGTCCTCTTTGTTTCAGGACTGTGAAAATTCACAGTCCATATCTGGAGTCAAATTTCTACCTGTTGAGCTGTAGATAGGCAAAGAGATTGAGAGAGATATTAATCTTGGATAGGTAAATGTGGTTTTTAAAAACAAAATGTTTTTAAAGCTCACGTTCATTGTACATCAGTGTACATTTTAGCACAATTAGCCAGTTTAGAAGACCATGTTTAAAGACCCCATTGCAGTATACAGTAGCTCCCACTTGCCCCAGATTTCCTTTCTGGAATTTCTGCTACCTACTCCCTCTATGCTCTAGAGACATTAAACGGAAATTTTCAGAAGCATCCTTTGCTAATGTGTGTCTTTGTTTTGTGGTACTGGGAGTCAAACCCAGGAGCTCCCAAATGCAAGTCAAGTAGACCCTCCACCCAGCCCCACACTTGATCGATATTACATAACCTTTACGATAGTAACTTGTTACCATTCTATTTTATTATTTTTTGTTATTATCCTCTCATTGCACCTAATTTAAAAATGAAAACGTATCTATCGTAGGTATGGATAGTAGGAAGAAGCATAGTGTTTGTAGGGTTGATAGGCTGAGTGGCAACTTGCCATCCCTCAGGTGAACTCTGCACTCTGAGCTACTGTCCTTAGGTAGCCTAGGCAGTGAGTGAGCTGCGCAAAGCAGGTGTTTGATGTTTTCTGCATCAACAGGAGAAATCTGAGCCATGCAATCTGGAACAAAACACTAATTGACCTCGACTACGCTACAACTTGGGGAAATAAGTCCTCATTTCAAATTCAATCATGAGTAACACATGTTTTCCTTGAAAAAAAAAATCAATATTTCAGAAATGGTTGGAACTAGAGGCCAGGCCAGGCCCTCTCTCCTTTGTCCATGGTAGGGGACACTCTGAGGTTCTCCTGGATAGAGACATAAAAGCAACCCAAGTAATTTTGAGGTGCTTTTCAGATTGCTTTTGAAAATTGCTAAGTAGACCCAGGCCCATCCTTTTAAAATCATATATCCACAATCACATCATACGCACATGACTTTCGTATGCCAGGTGTCCTTCCCCCAGCGGTGAATAGATGGCTTTGGTGTCATTTTCTCTTCCAGCTCGTCCATCTGGTGTGTCATTGTCACCGCGCTTGGCGGTCCGTGACAGCCAGCGGTTCTCTGGGCCTCTCCACAGCGAGAATAGGGTGGTCATCCTCTTCTGCAACCTGGTGGGGTCGGGCCAGCAGGCGAGCAGGTACGTGAATTTTCTTCCTGTTCTCATGTGATTCAGTGCGATTTGTAGACCTGCACTTGGCACTCTTTCCTCTCCCCCCCCTTCCTCCCCCCTCCCTTCCTCCCTCCCTTCCTCCCTCCCTCTGTCCCTCAGGTGCTCCTCTCTTTCCCTCCCTCTCTTTCTTCAGCTCATGTAACCCAGGCTGGCCTTCAGGTCACTATGTAACCAAGGCTGGCCTAGAACCCCTGACCTTCCTGTCTGTAGCACTAGGGGTAGACCACCACACTGAGTTCTAAACTTGGATTCTATCTAGAGTAATTCTATCTTGATGAAATAAGTATCTATTCCCAGTGCTAATAAAGTAGGAGATGAGAGCAGAGTGCCTCTGAGCTAGAGGATCCGCTGTAATTGCCCTGAGCAGGTGGCTGACACCATCCTTAATTAAACATCAGAGGTTTCCTGTAAATTGCAGAAGCAGTTGTGATTGCCCGCACCACCTACTACTTTATATTGTGTTGTGAGGGCTGGCAGCAGCTGCCCAGTGCGGCAAACTGGCTACAAGAGGAAAGCGAGGAGGCATGGCCTTACACACCTGTAATCCTAGTCTGTCCGGAGGCTGAGGCAGGAGGATTGTGAGGCCAGCCTTGGCTATGCAGCAAGTTACAGGTCAGCGTGGGCTTACGTAGCAAACCCATCAGCAGCAGGAAGTAGAAGCAGGTGGTGGAAGTAAAGAAAACAACAAAAACACCACTGTTTGTAGTTTGGCAGCCTGTCCAGAAGACATGAACTGGAAAGTAACTCAAACTAAGTAAAGGCTTCAGGAAAGTGATTGGTTATAATATAAATATTCAAAACCAGACAACTTTCTGATGTAGTCAGATTAAGTGTCTTAAAAGAAATTGTAACTGTCTGGAGTGATGGATATTACGTGGATGTGATCATTCTGTAGTGTGTGCATGCATTGAAGTGTTGCTTGTCCAATAAGAGTGTATATCAGGTGCCAACTAAAATCAACTAAAGTGTTTCATGGATTCTGGAGGCTGGAGAGGTGGCTCCGTGGTTAGGAGCACTTGCTGCTCTTGAAGAGGAGCTGGTTCCTAGCATCCCACGTTAGGTTCCTCACAGCCATCCCTAATCCCACTTCAAGGGGATCAGACATTCTTTCTGGCCTGCGCAGACACCAGGCAGGCATGTGGTGCTCACACATGCATCCAAGCTAAATGTTCACATGCACAAAATCAAACACATCTTAAAAGACACAGAGGGAATTCTGGTGTGGCTCAGTGCTGTCGCATGTGCTTAGCATGTACAAGGCCCCAGAATCAGTCTCCAGCACTATGTAAGCAAAGTGAAACAAAATAAAAACACAGTAGAATTCCTGTGAGATCTATAGGATTGATAAGACAGACATTCCTAAGATTTATCTGGGATCATAAGGTGTGGGAGGGATAACCAGAGAGTGCCAGGGAGGAGGAAAAGGAGGATGAGAGAGGGCGGCAACCACAACACTGCTGCTGCTGCTGATTTTGGATGCTTCAGATAGGGTTTTACTCTATAGCCCAGGCTAGCTTTGAACGCCCTATGCAGCTCAGGCTAGCCTCAAACTGATGATCCTTCTGCCTCAGTGTCCTAACTAGCTCCTAGAATCATCGGTGTGCACGGTGATATACAGCTCAAAAAACTTAGTTGTTAAAACATTGTGATATGGGTAAAATAATATGAAAATATTAGCAGAACTGAATAGGCCAAGGTATCTTCAGGTATTTACTAGATGATAAAATGGCATATTTCATAGTCCTAGGAGTGGATAGATTCATTATCCAGCATCTAAGGCCGAGCAACCAGCTTCTTTTTATTTTAAGACATTCTTTCCTCTTGCTGTAAAATTTTACATATAAATACCAAATTAATTAAAAATGTAATCACAGGAAAGTCACCATAAACAACTACTGGAAAAGCAGCATGGGTGAGTGTGCTGGCACTCCCCTGAGCAAGTCCCCTTTCTCAACAAGGGAGACAAAGCAGAGACCAACACAGAATATTTATGTCTTTCAGTAGAAGAGGCTGTTTTTATAGCACATAAAACTGGAGGGGGGGATGGCACGAAGAAGGAGGCTTATGTTTAAAAAAAATTTTTTTTTTTTTAAATTTTAAACTGAAACCAATTATAAAAAACTTAAGAGAAAATGAGGAAAAATATGTACGCTTGTGAGAGTGAGGAATTGATATCAGTCCTAGGAAACCTAGCTCTCACTCAAATGCCTCAATGTGTCTCACAGTGAGATGAGTCCACAGAAGTGTAAGTGTAGGATAAAAGATTCAGTGTCCTTGGCAATGAGAAAATTCTAACTGCAGTAGTGAGATTCTATTCCAGTTCTTCAGATTGCTGAGGAAATCTACACTACGCATTCTGAGTAAGAATACAGCAAATTATTGGCCAAGATGAAAAAAAACAACAAAACAAAACAAAACAAAACAAAAACCCTAACTTTTATCCAGGGGTCTGAATAAAGGCACCTGCTTTGCTGGCAAACTGACATGGCATTTCTGTAGGGCATTTTGGAGGTAAGTAGCATTGGCTTTGCCCTTCTATTTATAAACCTCCACCCTGGGAGAACAGTTGGTCACACGTAGTGGATGATCGGTGTCTAAGAATCTGTGTAGTTCCTGCTATACGCAGCGCTGTTTAAATAACAACAAACTGGAAGCGACTCAAAATGCTTAACCGCACGGGACTAGGCTGGTGAGCTGGCCTGCCTGCTTGGTGGCTGCACAGTGACCTTCCACATGCAGACCGGTTCCTTCATATTTGTGCTCAGCTTTACCAACACTGACTCAACAGCGTTGCCTTATCCAATCAGATCTTCTCACAGCCAGAGTGCCTGTGGCAGAGGGGTGAGACTTTGGGGGCGGGGCCTGAGTATATCCTGTGCTCGCTGTTGACAAGCCTGATGCTGGACATTCAGTGGGTTGGGATGTGGAAAACTTCAGAGTAATGAGAATATTCCTGGGACATGACACTGACGGTGTGTCATCTGGATGCCTAGCTCTGGTCCCCACATCCCCTCCCTCTGTTCTCCTCAGTCTGTTCTGCAGCTATGTAGCAACACATATAAGCAACAGGCAAATTCATGTGGTTCTTGCCTCTTAACTATTCACTAATCCTTTGGAAAGGAACCAGAGCGAGGCAAATGTCCGTGACTCTGGTAGGAGTTTCCTCTGCAGAAATAACTTAGTTCCTTGGATTTTCAGGTTTGGGCCACCGTTCCTGATACGGGAAGAGAGAACAATTTCCTGGGCCCACCTTCAACAGTGCATTCTCAGCAAGGTTCGGTGCCTCATGCGGAGCGAGATCCCTGCACAGGTCTGTACACATGCGTGCGTGCCTGTGCGTGCGTGCCTGTGCGTGCGTGCCTGTGCGT
>OU015755.1:96609821-96625913 GCA_907169655.1 Acomys percivali | reverse complement strand
GGGGGCTATACTAGCTTGCAGCTTTAGGATGGAGCAATTATTGTTCCGTATTGTGCTCTAGGCTAATTAAATATATCCTAGTCTTTCTGTGTGGTTCTAGCTGGTTAAGGAGTAGCCATTGATTTTACTAAAATTATAAATCAATATTAAATATTAATAATCTTCAAAACAGGGTGATGTTCCATAGAGAAGGAGATGATTCCTGAGGGTTACAGGTCAATAACTTTTGACCATTGTTCTTCTCTTTTAAATTCTCCCACATTGAATAAACCGTGTTGGTCCTCTTTGTGAGACTCCTGCCTGGTTGTGTAAATTATGATGACAGGACTGGATGTATTGTGCTTATTTGGATATAAATATGTTTGTGTGATGAATCTGCCTGGAGAGGTACACAGAGAGGAGCTCACTGAGATACAGAGAGGTGTGTGGAATTCTAGGAGATCAGAGATGGAATTTATTTTACAACCCTTTAAGATTCCAGGAATCATATATAAATGAGTATTTATATAGCACAGAATTTTGTTAAGAAGGGGAACAGTCCAGGGACCTTTCAGGCTTAGTATGGAGGGCCCAGCCTCTATGACTCAATGACACACCATTGCCCCACACAGATGGCTCATTGCTGGAAGGAGAAGAATAGAGATCCCACACAGCATGGGCAGGTTTGGACTTAGGACCCTAGTGGATTCCCAGAGGGTGAGGTGGGTACATGAGGAGCCCCAGTCTTGCCTTAGCCATCTCCCCCCCCGGATTCTTATCTCTCTTTGGCCTCTTCCTTTCACCCTTTGACATGGCAGTGAGCCTTCCTACCCAGGCTGTGCAACTACTTTTGCTATGTTGGCTTCCTCAGCAGTAGTGGACCCAATGGATTCCTGTAAGCATCAGAATTCAAACGTTTCCTTTTCATCTCCCACCCCACCCCACACTCTGTCTCTATAGTATTTGATACTGTAGTTTGTTATTTCTGTCTAGAAGCCAGCTTCCCATCAACATTTATGATACCAATATCCCTTTAAATTCTTGGAGAAAAAAGGCTAGCAAGTAGAACTAAGGAGAAACTTCTAGAAGCAAGCTGATCCAAGTAGGATCAGCTTGGAGGGATGAGGGTGCCAGAGAGAGTGCCATCTCTCCCTTCATTCTCTAAGAGATGCAGAAAACTCAAGTGTCATTTTTTTTCTTTTTCTAAAGGAATTTTTTTTTTTCTGGGAATAGCTACTGCCTTTCAGTGCATAAAATCCAATTCCACTAACTTTCATGTAAACAGTTTCAATGTAAATACACAGGTCTTGCTTAGAGGGAATGCAATAGTTTATTCTGGAGCCAAATACGAGTGGTCATGTGCCAGGAACATGGATTCAGGTTTCCCCAAATACTGTGTTACACCATTGAAGGGTTTATATTAGAACAAAGTTAGAAATCAAAGTATTTATCAAATACTTTCAAGGGGTGGGGGGATGGGGTAAGAGTAGGTTTCAGCAGTGTGGGGAAAACTCTGCAGTAGGTTTTAGATAATATCTGTTGACATTCTTAGCTTTCTAAAATTTTGATTTGTATTAATTTTGCATACATTGTATTTTGATTATATTCTGTCTCCTCCCACAACTCCTCCCAGATCCAACCAACTTCATGTATTCTCTCTCTGTGTCTCTGTGTCTCTCTCTCTGTGTCTCTGTTTCTGTCTCTGTCTGTCTGTCGGTCTGTCTGTCTTTCTCTCTATCTCTCTCTCTTTCATGTACCTTCATACTCTCTCTCCCTAAAAAGTGAAAATCCAAACAGACTTCTTGTTTGGTATTGGTATTCTTGGTTGGTAGTCAGCTAAGAATACATCGCAAGGCTTTGATAGTCACAAGAGCCTTAGGTCAGACACAGCTGTTAACAATGCATGGCTTGTGGTGGCTCAAATGATAAGTTTTCCTCCCTAGACTCAGGTGTTTGAATATTGGCTTCCCAGTTGGTGACGTTGTTTGGGGGATATTATCGAACATGTAGGAGAATGTACGTCACTGGAGGCGGGCTTTGAGAGTTTGTAGCCTGGCCTCGCTTCCAGTTTGCTCTACTTCTTTTTACAGTTGAAGATGTGATCACTCAGCTTTCTGGTCAGGACACCCACTGCCATGGTTGACTGACCCTCTACAACTGTAGATCCAAATAAACTCTTTATTCCTTAAATTGCTTTTGGTCTTGGTGTTTTATCACAGCAACATAAAGGTAACTCATAAATGTCTCTTAAAGGGATTAAAATTCCCCAAGATAATTTGGCTTTGATTTGTAACATCCTCTCTAGCTTTAGTTGTGAAGTTTAGTCGTTTGGCCTTGGAGACAGAATCTTTAACACAGGTACGGCTTTAATCTCCCTCTCCTTGTGCTGTCTAGTTCTCTGTCAACTCAATGCAAATGAAAAGAAATTAAAAAGTCATTTGGGAACAGGGAGGCTTGGTTGAGAAAACGACCCCACCAGGTTGGGCTGTGGACAAGCCTGTGAGCATTTTCTTGATTAGTGATTGATGTGGGAAGGCCCTCCTCCCTGTGGGCAGTGCCAAGGCCCTCGCTGTGGGCCCTACATTGGTGGTTCTGAGTTGTGTGATAAAGCAAACTAGAGGGAGCCAAGAGGAACGAGCCAGGAAGCAGCCAGCACTACTCCGTGGCCTCTGCCACAGTTCCTGCCTCCAGGTTCTGCCTCGGCTTAGTTGGATGTTGGACTATTAGCAGTAAGGTAAAATAGCCCCTCCCTCACCATTTTTCAAGTTGCTTTGGGTCATAGTGTTCATCATAGCAACACAAAGCTAAGTAAGTTAAATCCCCTTTGAGCTAATTTTGTATCATGTGATGCTTAGCTGAGATTCTTTTTTTTTTTTTTTCCTTTTAACCCTCCAATATGGAGCTCAAACATTATGCCAGGGTTTTGATAGAGGCCATCTTTCTCCACTGAGCTATTTTTGCTCCTTTTCTCAAAGTAAATTATCCATCTTATGGAGTCTATTTATAGACTCTTCTGTTTTATCCCTGAGTCTCCTTTTCACTAATTAGCATTGTCTAAGTGACAATTGATGGCTCAGTTTGGTTTTTAAACAGATATTAAAATGGCACCCAGCACATTCATGCAATGCAGAATGCAGATCTGGGCTGGGCCTATAGAGTGGCCACAGTCAAAGGTCTAAGGGTACCACCGAGAGTTGGAGGCAGATGCTTCTGAGACTCAAGAGTCAGGGAAGCAGCCAGAGGTGTGGCTGCGGTGGCTGCTATTCATGCTTTGGGTTAGTGACACTGACACTTTATCCTCTGTTTTACTTCCAAATACGTAACAGCAAATTTCATTCTTTAAAAATAAATAATGCAAGCAAATGAAATATGAGTTCATTTTGTGCTAGGATCTTGATCTGGGTGCTAATTTCAAGGTCTTTCCCCTCTGTGAAAACCCACCAACACTGTATTTTGATCTATGCACTTTTTATTATAATTTTATTTTGTTTTGTTTTGAGTCAGGGTTTCTTTGTGTAGCCCTGGCTCTCCTGGACTCACTTTGTAGACCAGGCTGGCCTCGAACTCACAGAGAACCACTTAACTCTGCCGTCCCAGTGCTGGGATCACAGGTGTGCGTCACCACCATTTAGTGTATTTCTGAATTTTAACTATTCTAAATTTGTTCTTACTACTTAAATTTGAAAATTTTAATTTAGGACCATTTATATGAGTTTATAGTCATTAATTTGTCCTAAAGCTAAACTGAATATGATCTTCTGGTTTTTGTGTGTTTGCTTTGTTTTGTTTTTGAGACAGACTCTCACTATGTAGCCCAGGCTGTCCTGGAAGTCATTCTGTAGACCAGGCTGGCCTTGAACTCACAGAGATCCACTTGCTTCTGCCTTCTAAACATTTGGGATTACAGGTGTGCACCATCACTACTCGGCATAATCTTCTGTGTTCACTAAATTATCTTTTCCTTACCATTGCAGTCTGCTAGCACCTTGCCTCACAGGTGATTATGTAAATCTGGGTTGAGATCATTTCAACTCCACTGGAAGTTAGTCTTCCATAAACAACCATGCTTCACTATGCAGAACAAAATCATATCCAAACACATATTACCTGAGGATGACTTGGAGGCAGAGGATACTAATACCATCCCTCTAGCTCAGTACCCTTCAGCGCCTAGCTCATATGCCAGTGATGCCTCACAGCCATTTGTAACCTCCGTGCCTCCCTCACTCTTTCTTCTGACTAGCTGTCAGATCGTGGTAGCTACAGATTCCCTGCCATCAATCTGCCGTCCTTGCACGCCACCTGACCCTCATTGTCAAACATCTGATTCGTTTTCCCCTGCTGCCGTTCTGATTGGTTCTCACATGTAATCTACACTAATGCCTCGGAAGCATATCTCTGTCTCCCCCTCAACCCCCACCCCCACTTTTTTGTCTTCTTACCCATGCCCCTCTCAGTAATTTCATGCAGATTAGAAGAAGCCAGAGAGCTGATTGAATCAGAGTAGACCCAGACGGTGTAAGAAACAGATTATCTGAGAGCTGAGCTGGCTTGCTCTGCAGAATCAAACCATGGGTTCCAGCGATTTAGTGCCAGACTCAGTAACTCAGCAAGGCAAGGCTGTGTGCAAGCCAGAGCCGGGTGGGAGAGGGAGTGCCGAGGGAAGGCTGGTGTGACCTGACTATACGATGGCCCCCACAGGCTTATGTGTTTAAAGGCTTGATCTCAGCTGGTTGTACTATTTTGGGAGAGTATGGAAATGTAGAAGATGGGGCCACCTGAAAGAAGAAGGCCACTAGGGATGGTCGCCGACACCTCATCACACCCCATGACACCCCATGACACCCCATGACACCCCATGACACCCCATGGCACCCCATGGTACCCCATGACACCCATCCTACTCCATCTCACCCATCTGACCCCATCTGACCCCATCCCCATCTTACCCCACCCCATCCCATCCCACCTCACCCCATTCCACCTCACTCCACCCCATCCCACCCCACTCCACCCCATCCCACCTCACCCCATCCCACCTCATCCCATTCCACCCCACTCCATCCTCACCCTATCCCATCCCCACCTCACCCCATCCTACCCCATCCCATCCCCATCTCACCCCATCCCACCCCATCCCCCCCTCATTTGCAATGACATGACTTAGCCCTCCCCCATCACACATTCCTCTCACTACAACTACATGGTTCTGAAACCATGTGACAAAATAAATCTTTTTCTCCTTTTCAATGGTTTTCTCAAATGTTTGGTCGTAGTGATGAAGTAAGTTACTAAAGCAGAGAGGAAGACAGCAACCAATGTGTGAAAGAGGAAAAAAAAAAAAAAAAGGAGGAAAGCGTCCTGGAAATATTCCAATCCAAGAATCCTAGTGCTTTGTGATTTTTAAAAAAATTGGTATTTCTTTCTTTTTAATAAATCCCCCCCCTTTTTTTTTTCCATGAGTGGGTTTGAGGTAAATTTCTCCTATTATTCCCTAATATCCTTGCTGGCCCTGCCTTTGGTGGTGTCTCTTCCAGAAAGTCTTTAGTCTTGCTTGGGGTTTCCTTAAAGGCAGAGCTTGGGACAAGGACACGGAGAGGTAGCTATCAGGAAGATGGCCTGAAGCAACCAGGAGCCAGAAAGACAGAGAGGGAGCAGGAGAAGCCAGTCAGGAGCTATTAAACTGTGCACAAGCTTGTTGGAGACTCCCTGAGAGACTAGCTGGACTGTGCTCTGAGGTGTAAAAGGCTGGGGCCCTGCACCCTAGTTCCGGCTTCTTGTTGGTACAGGGTTCTCTCCCAGGGACACGAATAATTATGGCTCCGGACTGCATCTGCAGTGGCTGAAAGAACTCTCTTGCTTTAGAGAGAGTCCCAGGGAGAGAAGTAGGTGCTGGAGAGGTGAGGTAAACATGCAGTTGGCATTCATAAGAACCTCTGCCCTCACTGTGGCTGAACGCACCCCTTTATCTGGAGAGATAGCTGCATTTCCAGAGGCCTCTGGTATGATCCCCAGCACCCAAGTGGTGGCTCAAAACTCTAGAACTCCAGTTCCAGAGGACCCAATGCCCCTTTCCGGCCTCTGTGGACACTGAGAAGACTCATTGTGCACAGGAAAAAACCCAAACACATAAGATAAAACAGTAAAGAAATTTAAAAAACATTTTTAGAAGGCCCCTTTTATGTCTACAGATCTCTGGCTGGTACAAAGGAGACTCCCCACCATAGCTTCCTAAGGGCTATTCCTTACCTCACCTTTGCATCCTACACCTTCCTGAGTACCACTATTGACATACTTGGAGAAGGATGCCTGACCTGATCCTGCAGCCAGAAGTCTCACCCACTTCTAATATATGTTATTGGTCTTGGTCCTGGAATGGCCCATGTGGCTATCTTCACTCACCAGGCTTTTCAATTGACAAGCTACATAACTTTGCCCAAGCCACCACTACCTTCCTTGATGTGTGTGTGTGTGTGTGTGTGTGTGTGTGTGTGTGTTATTGTAGCAATGAAACCAATATTTATTTTGGAGACTTGCTGGGAGCTTTGAGTACGAGGTGATGAAGATCTAGTCAGGCAGAGAATGAGTCACGAATGGTCCCCGTGTGCTCTTTCCTTGCCTCCTCTAGGGAACAAGCATGTATAAAGGAAGGTTGCTATGTCTGGAAGGTAAACGTTATCTCTTTTGACAAAGCATCTTATTTACAGAAGCTGTGAGAATCCAAAGCATGTGAGGTTGGGGCACTACCTCCCAACCTCGGCTCTCTGTGGGTGCGGGCCAGGGGCATCCCTCCAAGCACATGGAGTTTGCTGCAATTCTGACTACGCCTTCAAAGGCTGAAAGGGACACAGGGTTTAGAGAAAGTCTGGACACAGCAAAAGTAGAGGCTGCTGAAGTGACGTTGGATGCTCTTGGCACGCATGGGAGCCATTTGCCGTTGCTGAAGCTGAGCATGTGGCTAGGTAGGAGGTGGCTTGTCCCGGGAGAGGGTTTATCACGGCTCGGCTCCTGCTCAGATGGTGCTGTCCCATAACTCCTGGCGGCACATGGCCCAGGCATAGGCCATTAGCCATAAGATGCCTGGCCATTTCACTAACCCCTGCTGAGAAAGAGGAGTCTCACTCCTAAACGGAAAGGACACAACGCTAGAGCCATTGGTGTTCTCTTATCCCAAAAGCGGGAAGAGGGTGACAATGAAATTTGTCACCGGGTGATAGTGTAGTAGAGGGGTGTCGCGACCTCCCTGCCTGCAGGAAAGACGCCGACACCAGGATTCTTCTCAATCACGCTTTATTGGGAGCGCCCTTGAAGCTGAAGCGAAAGACCCCAAGCCCTCGAGCGCTGCTTATATGCAGGCCTTAGCGTGGTGTGTCTCTGGCTGATTGGTCCACCGGCCAATTCCTCATTAACATTCCCCCGTGCGGGAGGGGGAATTGAGCCTCCGGCCAATGCTTCATTAGCATATCCCCCTGCGGGAGGGGAAAGAGAAACATTGTTGTCGAGCCCTTATCCGCGCATGCGCAGGAGCTGAAGTAGGATCGGCACCACCACTGGGTGTGATCCGCGCCCAACAGAGGGGCATTTGGTATCCTGACTCTAAATGCTTAAAATAAAACTTTCTACTTCCTTGGGGGGAACAACCTTTTGATCCACTCCTGCGAGAGATCCCAAGTCAAAGAAGATCATCCTGACCCATAGCCCAGGGCAGAGCTGGCAAGGGATGCCTTGATTGGGCATCATGCATTTTGCTGAGGTCCTGTGAGTCCCTCCCCTTCATCATCCCGCCCCCACCCCCCACCCCGGCCTTCTGCACAGACCTAGCTCACCATGCTGTGAGGAGAACCAGAAAAGAATGCTGGCACTCTGCCCACACTCCTTGTCTGGGACCCCAGTCCATGGAAGGGCACTGCTCGTATTCAGGGTGGGGCATCCTACCTCAGCTAATGTCTCTAGAGACGCCCTCATAGAAAATACCCAGAGGTTTGTTTCTGAGGCGATGAGGTGACCGACCTAGGAAATGATAATGCAGGAACTAGTTATAAGGTGTGATGAGAGGTAACAGAAACCAGCAAGGGGTTATGATATACACACCCAGGGTTGGAGCCATTGAGTCCCCTGAAGAGTTGTCAAACCATAGTACAGCTTAAGGGTGTGTCTGCTCCCGCCTGCCTGGCAACCACAACAACCTGGTGGGAATCATGGGAAGTGCTCTGACCTCATTTTCTCCTGCCAGCCAATATCCAGTGGCTGAGCCCCATCACTAGCCAGCCAATAGCCAGGGGAGCCCACTGCTGCTACCCACATGGGCTGGGCTCCAGGGGACAAACAAAATGCAAACAACATAAGATTGGTGTAGGGCAAATAGGGACAGTTTGAGCTCAGCCATCATGAATTTACTTGTGTGGTCGGAACTTGAGGGTCCAAGCCGTGCTGTCTGTGAGGGTTCTAATCTTCCCAGAGAAGGGCACAAGTGCTACAAGTGGTTGGAAATTGTGATTGATTTATCTGTTTCTTTATGATTTCCTACTTAATCCACTTGTAAAGATTTTACAGATTTGGGGCAGGGAACAAAGACAAGACCTTTGTCTTTCACAGCATGGAGTCAAGAGCTGTTTCAATCTCTTGAGGTAACCAGTCTGTGGTCTGGGGCAGCCACTGCTACCTAGGTCCTTCATAGCATCCAGTCATTCTATGTCTCTGGGGCTAAGAGCCTCCAGGCCACCCTTGTTCTCCCCTGAGCAGCAGCAGCAGCAGCATTGATACCCTTGGTTTTTCTGTCTGTGACACGGACTGCCAGTCCTTCTTAAAATTATACAAGACATTGTGAATATGACGCATGGAATCTTGCTGCTATGCTTTGTGGGATTTCTGTGAAGGGGCTTGTGAAAACGTGTTTGGAGCAACAGTGACACCTGGTGGTCATTACTCACATTGCATAACATGTTTCCACCACGCCTTTCGTTTCTACCCTGCTAACATTTCATTTATTTACTTCCCCCCCCCCCGCCCTGTGTTTTAATATAAAGACTGGTGGGTTTTATTTACTATGCTAGTGAGAAACCCCACCCTGAGAGAATGCCATCCGAGAGCAACAAGTTGAATCCTGAGGGAGACCAAAGCTGATGGATAGGAAATTTGACTATGAGTTGCTTAGGGAGTCCACCAGTAGGTCTTATTAGGACTACCCCGAGGCTCTGCGATCCTTTAGCTTAAGAAAACCTTTGCCAGCAGGAAGGGATGATAGCGCAGACTCACACACATGGAAGGGTCCCTTTTGCTTAGAGCTGATCTCTCTGGCTTGTTATAGAGACATCCCAGTGTAGTGGCCTTCCCCTATTCCACAATCCTTGCTTTGCCGCAATGGAACCCTCAGCGACCGAGTGAACGCTTCTAGTGACAGTCCCTTCCTTCTCCAGTCACCCAAAGGCCGGGCTTGTACTTAGAAGCAGCTTTTACTAAACATCGTCACTTAGGTCCACAAGGTAACTAAAAGCAGGACAGAAGCCTGGCACCTGTGTCTTCATTTCACACCTGTCTCCCTTGTCTGAAGACTCTGGGTCGGACTTCTGCTTCTCCCAGCATGCTAGCATGGTAGTCACTCGAGGAGTGTCTGTATAAAAACTGGTGACGCCTAACCTGCCTCACCCCCCTTTATGACAGAAGGCACGGAGGAGAGCTAACCCAGCACTCAGCCTTCACAGTGCCCTATTCCAGACCTTGACGGCATTCACAGTTCTCCTTCATCATTGGCTCAAACCCACAAGTCACCCCACATTCCAGGAAGAGTGGACGTCATCTTATCATGAGATTTCCCCCTCAACCAGGAACAGGAACACTCACCTGATGGGAGCTGGCTTGTCTCCTTAAGCAAGAAGGGCTTCTTTGAAACGCTCCATCCCCACCCCCTGCCCCCCCCATAACCCCCCCATTCCCCACCCCGACCCCCACCCCTGCTTGCAGAACAGAGATGATGATCAACCAGGTAGCCCTGGCCAGGACTGCTCAGTTCGCAAACCTCTCGCCCTCTGCGCCACTCACACCCAGTTTAAACCTAAAGCTCCCATCGATATCCTAAAGATAGATGGGCATTGGGGGGGGGGTCGCCTGTCCTTGTTCTGTTCTTCCCAGCACAACTGCACTGCTAGATCTCCCTTCTCTGTGGTCCTTCACTATTCCTCACTGTGACTGGTACTGTTGGTCAGCTGACAGAGCCTGGTCTGATGGGACTCTCTTGCCATAATAACACACTCTTGGTCTGGAACTTATGTGCACAGCAGGGCACCCTGGAAATGGGGTTATGGATGTTTGTGAAGCACCGTGTGGTGCTGGGAACTGAACCCCAGTCCTCTGGAAGAGCAGCAGGTGCTCTTAATCCCTGAGCCAACTCCCCAGCCCATGATTTTACTTTTAAGTGAAGATTTACATACATGCATCTGTACAGCTTTATATGCTAATTTCGTAAGTGACAGGCTTGGGGAATGTAGCATTGTAGTCTTTCCTCTATAAATACTAGAAAGTTTGAGTCAGCGGTCACAATATTAGTACAAAAACATGTGCCGGTACTTCCCAAGAGTCCAGGAATCATTTGTCAACTATATAATAAAGCCAGGTGGTACTTTAGAAGAAGTTTTGCTTTGAAAAACATCTGGAATGACGGATGCCTGAGGGAGGAGGATCTTAGCAGCCACTGAGGATCTAAAAGACTGGCTGTTTGTGCCTACATCCCAACAGGGAAGGTCTGAACTGTGCTTCCAACAAAGGCTGTTTATAATAATTTGTTAGCTAAACTTAATAAAAATATATTATGATGTAATATTATGTATAACATAAGCATATTATTACATATGTGTTCACAGTATATATGCTTATATATGCTTTTATGTGTAATGTGTTTGATATATTACATCATATACTTTATATATCACATAATATACCATATTGAATTTAACATTCAATAGCTATATTAATATTAGGTATTATTAACATAATTTAGAATTATATGTTTGTATAAGTTATGTGATATATAAAGTGTTAACAGAAATTAATGATTGACAATAATCAATAAATATCAACTTCTGTAATATCATGCTTAGACAATATAAATGTTTAAGTTACTCTTGATTAAAGACAATTTAAAGTTCAATTTGTCACATATGGGTGGTGGCTACTATATTGGCTGATACAGATCAAAGGCTGTTTTCATCCTACAGGAAGTCAGACTGGGAAAGGCTGCCCTAAATGGTTGCCCAGTGCTGTCTGGTTGTTGGAAGTTGTCTGGGTATATTCCTCCGTAGGAGCTGAGGGTAGTTTTCTGCGCAGGCCAGAGGCCACAGCATGCTTAGATAATATGCAGGTTTGATGCACTACAGCTTCTGCATTCTTGCTTAGTTGTCATCCTATGAAGTAGAGAAACTTCAGGAAATCTGCCCCCCAATTTTGTGTGAGGAGACACCCAGAAGCCCCGTAGCTCTGGGGTGTCTTTGCCACCCTCGGTGGGAGGGTGAGAGCCTTGTGCTGGGGATCTAGTGGGTTAGGGCCTGTGGCTGTAAGGGACTCCATGGGTGGGTGAAGACAGATGAGCCAGTGCTCTCTAGGAAAGCCTTTATTCCCCTTCAGTGCCCCCTTTGGCTGCCCTCACAGCTAACCCTCTTCTGGGACACTGAGCTTCTCCTTCACCCCACAGGCCACCACAGCAAAAAAGAACTCAGGGAAGAAGGTGCGGATGACCACGGCGGCCTTGGGGATGGGGTTTGCCATGAACACCTCTTGCTTCTTCCTTCGCACTGTGCGCATCACTTCCTCAGCCACCTCCACCGGGTGCACACCATAGGCCAGCTTCCTGCAAAAGACTGAAAGCACAGGCCGAGGCCGGCCACAGTCAATTCAAATCCTCTGACTCTGGAGATGCTTGCATGCACCTTTAGAGTCATGGTATCCTGACACTCTGCCATCCTCTGGCCTCAACCCTGGAGGTAACACTTCATCCTCCAGCCTTTGCTGCTTGCTGTTTTCTATCCCCTCCCCCTTGGTGCCTTCACAGTGAAGGGGAGAGGGATGACATTGGGCTATAAGAGGCTGTCATTTGTGATGGTGAAGCTACGCTTGCCCAGGGCCTCTGGCATTCCTTGCTTCGTCCTCCATCCCAGTTCATGTTGCTGTCTCAGTGTGGACCTCAAGCTTTGGGTAAGGAGCAGCCTCCTTCATTAGAGTATTTGAGAATAATTTGCATTTTCTGTGGGCTAGAACTTTCTTCCTGGTTTCCTAAAGGGGAACTAGGTCTAGCTCTGTGAAGGCTTTGCCTTTGAGCTACAGCAGAGGCAAGCCTGAGGTACAGATGGTCCTAGCTGGAGAGGCTTAGCCTCCTTTCAGAGCCGCCTCCTCAGAAAGAGGGAGCAGGGTGGTTCTTAAAGACCACATGCTGATTGTTAGGTCTGGGAAAAGCTGTTGAGCAGGGCAAGTGTCTAGCTCAGCCCTGCCAGGGTCTGCTGGCTGCAGTTTGGATATGCTCTCTAGCTGGGACTTCAGGGCTAAAGGTTTAGTTTCTCCACCCCCAGACTCAGGGCTCTCCTCAGAACTCTTACATTTACAGATGGATGCCTCCCAGTTTCTTTGCTCAGGATTAACATGGTAAGAACGGATGAAAGTCGGGCTCACGGTGCTAACCACAACATCGTATTCCTCAACCTCAGCTCTGAGGCAGTCGAAGAAGCCCATGACGGCATGCTTGGAGGCTGCATCTGGAAGGAAGACCAGCTGAGAGGTCATGTGATGACACTAGGTTTCACAGCCAAAGGTGGAAAAGCACCGACTAGCATCCTGGCCTCCTATCTCTTAAACCTCAGCAGGGCCGCCCTTAGAGCTCACAGTAGATCTAATTCTACTTTCATGAAAATAGGGAAGTTTAAACCAAGACCACATCTTCATACTATTAAGAGGGCCGAAGTCAAGATGGACCACACCAAGTGTTGGTGGCTAGAAGAGAAATCAGAGTCCTCATGTGATGCTGGTGGGGACTTAAAGGGTGTGTCTGCTTTGGAAACAGCCTGGACGTTTCTTAAATATAATTCCTCTCCTAGGTTTGCACCTGGGAGAAACGAAGCCAAGTCCTCACAGAAACCATCCATGTGTGTTCATAGAAGCATTACCCATAATTCCAAAGTGGTATCAATAGATAACCATCAATAGATGAACAGATAAGTAACATATGGTCCATGCAAGCAATGAAGTATTTGCCTTCAACTGAAAGAAATGTTGCCAGGGGTTATAGCACTGTGCTAAGTGAAAAAACAAATAAAAAACATATATAAGAGCCAGTAATGGTCTGCAATGGAGGGCCATGGGACCCCGCCCCTATCTAAGGATATAGCCTAAAGTGGCTAACGGAGACATTTTCTTCAGTGGTATAACCACTTGTCAGTTGCCCATGCTCCTGTAGGTAACCCCTCACCCATCTCCTGTCAGTAGCACCAATGAAGCTCTGGTTCACCAAGCTAGACACGGGTAGAAGCATTTCTTGAGTCTGTCATTGGCTCTCTGTCCGGGGTGAGTAGAAATTTGTTCATGTCTCCCAGGAAAAAAACGAACGCAACAGGGACATAACGAAGGCAGAAATGTTTCCAGAATGTTCCCCCAATAGATCCTGGGAACACACCCCTATAGTCTCCTCCATGCACATCCCACTTTTGGAGCTTCCCATCTCCTGGGATTTTCAGTGGCAATAAACATGCCTCAGATGAACCTGCCACATAGCTTGGCTATGATGTAGCCACTGCACAAAGCTCCATCCCTGGGTTCTGCTCCGTTTCTTTTTCCCTTCTTTCCTCGGAACATGTCCCTCATCGTCCTGTTTTGTGAAGTGTCCACGTTGTTCTTGTCCCTGGTTCTAGCTTTTGGGGACCATTTTGTAGAGGAATAGGTGTTTGGGCTCAGGCCACACATCTCTGTAAAGTGTGCCCAGCACTCCGTGTACAGTATTGTGTTGAAGCAGGGTGTGTCTTTCCACCTGCGGCAATGCACTTTGGCAGGAGGGGAATCTTGTCCGTTATATCCCCAAATCTCCCAGGGAACCGAGACATGAGAGAAAGCCCAGCAGATGCCTGGATGAGACACCCCTTGCCCCACAGAACACAGCAAGGACAACCTCTTTCCTGCCTTAGCGACTTACAAGCTGTGCGGAATGGGATCCCAAACTTCGCTTGGATATTGTTCACTAGCACGATCTGGCCTGTCCTCCGGGAGATCATATTGGGAAGCAGAACTGGAAAACACAAGGTTTCCCAGTTAGAAATCTGAGACAAGCAGGCTGCAGAGGCAGATCCCCACCCCCACCTCGTGTGCTCCCGTGCCTCTGCCACCTCTTAAACTGCAGGGGACAGAGATGGAGTGTTTCCAGGAAGTCGCTCACCCAGTGTTTCCGGGAGAGACCAGTTGGCTGCCACATAGCTGGGTGACTCGAAATGACACAGTACTGTACTCATCAAGTGACGCAGAATTTGATAGCAGGTAAGGTCTCCTCTTTCTCTTTCTCCTCTATCTTTTCTCCCCTCTTTCCTCTTCCCTCTTCCTCCATATCTCCTATTCCCCTTTCCTCTCTTCTCCTTCCTCCCTTCCTTCCTTCTTTCCTTCCTTCCTTCCTCCTTCTCTTTCCTCTTTTTCTGCTTTCTCCTCCTCCAGTCTGTATCATCACTGCATACAGCGTGAAAAGCATTTTCTTTTCATTTCTCCTATTACTTCTAGAAGACAGTCTCTTGTTGGTCCTAAGAGGTCTCTTCTGCTGTTTGTTTTGAGACAAGACCTCAGTATACGGCCGAGGCTGGCCTAGAACTTGCTGTGTAGCCCAGGCAGGCTTTGAACGCACGTTGCACCTGCCTGAGCCTCCCAGTGCTGGGACCACAGGTGCGCACCACTGTGCCTGGCCTCCGGCGGCCTGTCTTTACCTCCCCTTCTGCGGGTCTTCGCCTTGCGTAGAGGGAAGAGCGAATGTCCCCTAAGCTGTCTGGGAAGATGCACTCGCTCAGTTTTTAGGTGGCTCTCTGTTGATGTGAGTGAACAAAGTTTAGATGGATGCTGTTATCATAAATGTGGATTTGGTATAATACGAGGAGATGTGGAGAAGGTGGTAAGAAACAAACAGCACTGCCAGAATGGAAAGGTCTGAATGAGAGAGAGAGAGTGCTCAGCTATGGAGCTCAGGCCCTCCACCCTAGAGAGCAGCAAACGGAGCCCCGAGAGAGCCTATCAGACTCTGGTCCCTCAACACATGACAGGCCCAGCCAGGAGAAGCCAGCTGTGGTGGTTATTCTTGGTTGTCAATTTGATTACATCTGGGATTAACTATAACCTGAGTGGCTGCGTATGACTGTGAGGGTTTTTTGTTTTTGTTTTTTCTTAAAACCATTACATCATTTGAAGTGGGAAGATACAGTAGCCTTGGCTGTTCTGGAACTCGCTTTGTGGACCAGGCTGGCCTTGAACTCGCAGAGATCTGCCTCCCTCCGCCTTTCAAATGCTGGGATTAAAGGCATGCGCCACCACTGCCCAGCCAGATCTGGATCTTTTTTTTTTTTTTTTTTAAAGACACATGGTTGTTTCCCCCACCTCAAAGATTTATTTATTATTACATATACAGTATGCATCAGATCACATTACAGATGGTTGTGAGCCACCATGTGGTTGCTGGGAATTGAACTCAGGACCTCTGGAAGCGCAGTCAGTGCTCTTAACCACTGAGCCATCTCTCCAGCCCGGATCTGGATCTTTTAAAGTGGGAAGACCCACCTTTAATCTGAGCCACGATTTCTGGTGGCAGCCTATATAAAGGACATGGAAGAAGGAAGCTCTCTCTCTCTCTCTGCTTGCCCTCTCTTTAGCAGGCAATTCCATCCCCTCTCTGGCATTAGAGACTGCTTTTTTGGGGTTCTGGGGTACACTGATGACCAGCTGAGACATCCAGCCTTGTGGACTGAACAACTACTGGGTTCTTGTATCATCTGTTGGTAAACAGCCATTTCTAGATTAAATGGACCCCAGCCTGTAAGCCATATGTGTGTGCGTGTGCACATGTGTGTGTATGTATGTATGTATGTATGTATGTATGTATGTATGTATGTATGT
>OU015755.1:96589396-96609811 GCA_907169655.1 Acomys percivali | reverse complement strand
TATGTATGTATGTATGTATGTATGTATGTATGTATGTATGTATGTATAGGTATGTATTTCATTCCATAAGTTCCCTGACCAATACACTGTCCCTGCTCTTTCTCAGGCTGCTCTTCTCATTCCTCACTGAGTGGCCCTGTCAGAAGTTGATGGAGGGACATGCTTTTGATGGCCTGCTTAGGTGGCAGTCAGAATGGGTCTGGGGAAAAACTACCCTTTTTCTTTCAGTTGAGACAGACAGAATCTCACTATGTGGTCCAACCTGGCTTCAAACTGGTAACCCCGCTTCCTTAGCCTAGGGAGACCTGGGAATCCAGGCTTTCCCCACCATGCCTGGGTGGAAATGTTATTTCTGGAGTGCCATTGTAGACGTGCTGCAAAGCCATCTTTCGACCTCAGGTGCCCCTTTCCCTCTGCCTCAGAGTCCCATTCCTGGAGTCCTCAGCAAGGAAGATGACCTAAGAACATGCCTTTCTAGGCTCAGCCAGGGCACCTGGTCCCAACATGGACACATTTTCTGTGCTCAGGCTGTTCCCTCAGCTCTGCAGTGGTCAATTTGTGATTCTCTTCCATGGCCATCTCCCACCCTAACTGGGACTTCAGACCTGAATTTGAACATAGCTATGAGATCTCTCTCTCTGGATGTCTTCTAGGACTTTAGACGGCTCCCCTTGGGGACCACAGCCTCTCCTGTAAAGGGACACACATTCATACTTCTGGTTTGATGAACGAGTCAAAGGAATACTGAATGTTTTGTAGTTAGGCACTACTCTTTGGTTCTTTTTTTTTTTGTGTGTGTGTGTGTGTGTGTGTGTGTGTGTGTGTGTGTGTGTGTGTATGTGTGTGTGTGTTCACTGCACACACATGTGGAGGCCAGGAGTTAACTTTGGGTGTCTTCTTGGACTGTTCTTATTTTTTGAGACAGGATCTGATTTGAAATTGAACCTGAAGCTTGCTGTTTCACCTAGCCCGGCTAGCCAGCAAAACTCCTGGGATCCTCTCGTCTCCCCGCTGCCCTAGAACTGAGCTTACAATCATGAGTCATCACACATGACTTTTATATGGTGCTGGGAATCTGGCCCTCATGCGCTCAGAGGACCAGCACTTCATCCACTGAGCTACCTCCCAGTCCCATCTTCTTCATTTCTGAGGACAGAACCTTTGACTGGCTATCACAGTTAGAGAAGAACATCTCTAAGGCTTATATAGCGAAACAGGCAAAGCAGAAGACAGTGGTCCAGAGATACAGACATGCAGGGCAGCTGTGAGTTGTACCGGGCAGAAATGTGGGTGAGGAGCAGAGTTTCATAGAGAAGTGAGAATATACTGGTAAGACACCCCTTTTTTGTGGCCAACATTTACAGTGGGGACCTCAAAGCTTTCAGTGCTTAGATTAGGAACTTCTGGGGTCTGTCCAGAAGCAGACGGCCACCTGGTGGCAGCAGAGGTGTTCCCATAGAATCTAGTGGTCCACGGACCCAGAGGAAAAAAAGACTCACAGGACCTTTGGTGAAGGTGATGGGTCCGAAGTAATTGGCATCCATGATCTTTTTGTCAAGCTCCAGAGAAATCTTATGGGCAGGCCCCTTCACTTTCACGCTGGCATTGTTGATGAGGATGTCCACACAGCCGTAGCAGTCCAGGACCTCTCTGGCCACATCTTGAACACAGCTAATGTCTGAGAGATCCAGGAGGACCAGTTTTGGGGTGAATGTCTGCTGGGGCAGGGAGAGAGTCAGGGCATGTTTGGGATCACCTCATTGGAGATGTTGGGGGCCCACAATCCAATAGCTACCCAACTGGGAATTCAAAGCCATGGAATAACTAGAAAAACAGACCAAGACAAAGAAGTAAAACAACTCTAAGATGAAGGCGATTGCTGGAGGATCTAGTTTTGGAGACCAGGGCAGCAATTAAGTGTGAATATGTAATGGTAAGACTGAACTTGTGGCCAGGGCTCCTCACCTGATAAAAACCTCCTGACAACCCGGTGACCCTTTGGAGCCTGTGACTTGACTCCATTGCTGCCATCATAACTTTGGACACTGCTGGGCGTCTTTTGGGAATTGCTTTCCTGTTTGATGTATAAGTTACAAGAAAATTCAGCACAGCCATTGGTGGCCACTCCTTGTTTTGGATCTAAATCGTGTATTCCACACAGTGCTTTCGAAGCATCTATTGTGTGTGAGGTGCTGGACACTTGCTGTCCCCAAGATGTTACTGGCTTACAAGTAAGGATGGGGGCGGGGCTTGGTAGTACCCTGGAGTCATGCAACTTTTGGGTAAATGTTAGTTCTGATAGACACCCTTGAAGAGAGAAAGGTTCCCATTGTGGGTCCCATCTGTCTGGGACCTACCTATCCTCTGATCTCCAAGTTCTTTGGAAGAAATATACATTAGCGCATCAAAAGGCTCTGAAAATGGAGACAAGCTGGGCCAGGACTCCGTATTTCCCACATGACTTTGTTTTTACCCAGAATCTAATCGCACCCCAAGAAAGATTCCATCTAACATTCTGTGTGGCTCTAGTCAATCTGTCTCCTCAAGTGCAAGGGTAGCTCTGAATTCCTTTGAACTGTTTGCAAACTCCAACTTCAACCTCAGGAGTGGAAGACTGGATTTTTCTTTTTAAATTCCCAAAGAGTGCCAAAGGCAACACCTGTAACCTGGGAGGCTTAGGAGGGGGCCTCCTTGGTTTCTTCGATGAAGCTATCATTTGTGTTGTTTGTCTTAGCATCAGCTATATTTGTAATCACAACCCACAGCTGGGACACCCACTATCTGTGTATTTTATGACTCGGACTAACATAGACTCCGGGGATCAGTGCCAAAGTTTTGCCATGGCGAGTGATCAAAACAAGTCTTTTATTGGGCAGACAGGCCTCTGTCTGGGTCAGCGCCATCACCTCTGATTTCTCCAAAGCCACTGTCACATTTCCCATTAATGGGTGGGGCTCAAGGTATCAGGAGAGTCTCCAGGCTGTCTGGAGAGAGCCTTACCTTGCTGGGGTCAGCCACACTGGTCAAAGCAGCGTAAAGGCTTTCCAGTCTCTCCCAGTTCTTTCCACACAGCACCAGTCTTGCTCCACCTGTATGGAACACCTGAGCACACTCTGTAGAGAAGACGGAAACGAGGCAGGGCCTACCATGTGAATGGAGCCATAGAAGGGGAGTCGCCATCTTAGGGACTGCTGACATCAAAACATTCTAATGTCTCATCCACCACCGTGGGGTCCTCCCTCTGGAAAAGTTGTTTCATTTGATCCACTTCTCAGGTTAGACATTTCAGGGGTGCTGAGGGTTGAACCCCAACCTTGAATGTGTCAAATGAGTGCTCTACCACTGAGCTGTGCCCCAGGCTAGGCAGGTATGCTTGCTTGTGTGCTGTGTTTTTAGCCTCAACCTGGTTGCTTCCATGGAGGGGGGTTCATGGCAGGGAGTTAACAGCCTCTGCTTTGCTGGGTCATTCTGTTGGGAAATTTCTTCTTAGTCTTCGAGACCACAGCTGCAGGGACACCCCAAACTACAGATAGTGGTAAGAGCTGCCATGTTTGTACAGACAAAATACTACCCAGCTCTCTATATTTCCCCATGGATAGAGACCCTAGTCTTTGCTCATAAGACCACACTCTATACAAAGAACTACAAGCATCTGAGTCAGGCTTGGAGCAGGACAGGTGGTCCTCCCAGGGAAGAGCGCACCAACTGGTTGTCCAGTGCCAAGTAGTCATCCCTGAAAACATACATACAAGTTTGTGTGTATTGGCATACGCATGCCAAGGTACACATGTGGAGACTGGAGGACAGCCTGTGGGATCTGGGTGGGCTCACAGAGACTGAAGCAACAAACAGACCCTTTATGGGTCTGAGCTAGGTTCTCTGCATATACGTTATGGTTGTGTGGCTTGGTGTTCTTGTGGGACTCCTAACAGTGGGAGTGGAGAGTGTCTCTGAAATTGCCTTCCACCATGTGGGTCCCAACTATTGACCTTAGATAACCAGACTTTGTGGCAAGCACATTTATTTACCTACTGAGCCATGTCTCTAGAGCACCAACTGGTAGATATACCGCCTTCCCATGTAACAGTAATCTTGATACTTTAAAACAATAAACGCTCATGTAGTTGGACAGTTTATTTCTTCTAGGGATGACTGAGAGAGACATGTATGTGTTTGTATCAAGAAGTGGGCCTCAGTTGACTGCAGATACTTAAGGACAGCCTGGTGAACTGGGTGTTCACCAGAGACTGTGTATCTTTTTTTTTTTTTTTAAATTCTTCTCTGATACATTACATCTCAACCACAGTTTCCCCTCCTTACATTCCTTCTGGTCCTATCTCTCCTCTCTCCCAGATCCAGGCTTCCTTCAACAACAACAACAACAACAACAAAAGCAAGCCTCCTAGGGATATCAATCAAACACGGCTTTACAATATCAGAGACACTCTCCACTCCCACTGTTAGGAGTCCCACAAGAACACCAAGCCACACAACCACAACATATATGCAGAGGACCTAGCTCAGACCCATATAGGGTCTGTTTGTTGCTTCAGTCTCTGTGAGCCCTTATGACCCCTGCTTAGTTGATTCTGTGGGTGTTGTTCTCATGGTGTCCTCAACCCCTCTGGCTCCTACAATCCTTCCTCCCCCTCTTCTGCAAGGCTATCCTGTCACTGCCTAGTGATTGGCTGTGGGTCTCTGCATCTGCTCCCATCAGTTGCTGGATGACAACTCTCTGCTGACTACTGGGCTAGGCACTTATCTATGAGGATACCAGGACATCATTAGGAATCACTTTATCGATTGTTTCTGAGGTTTCATCTCTTAAGCACAGCAGCTCTAAGAGACCTTGTGGCAGCTTAATTCAAGCGGAGAGGAGGAGGTCAGCTGGACAGGACAGGTCCTGGGGTTTCCTACATGGGCATCATGGACAGGAGGATTATGGTACTGGAGAGAACTGAGGTGCCGGATGATGCTAGGGGAGGAGGCATGAAGGCAAAAGCGTTGCTGGAGAAGAAAAGGAGATTGCACTGTCCTTGGATCTCAGTGTGGGAACTAAAACCAGGTGCACTGGCTGGGAATGTGGCTCAGGGGTAGAGCATTTGCCTAGTTAGTGTGTGGGAAGGCCAAGAGTTGATCCCAGCACAGCAAAAAATAAACTAAAGATGGGTGCACTGAGAGGAACCCAGGGAGTGGGAAGGAGGGAAGTGGTGACAGGCTCCTGACTCGGGGAGACCTGGACCTGCATAACAATGCCACCTTGAGTTGTTAGGTTTCTCTCAGTCTAGGTGTTTTATTAACAAAGGAGATGGGGGTTGAAGAACTGGTTAAGGGCACATACCACTCTTGTAATGGATCTGAGTTTGAACCCACATCTACAGGAGTAAATTCCCATCACCCATGTCAGGTGGCTCCCAACCACCAGAAATTCTACCCACAGGGGATTTGACACCCTCCTCTGGACTTCCTGGGGTACCTACACTTATATGTGTACCTCCCCATACATACATCATTAAAAATTGAAAAAAAATTAGAAAGAAAGGAGACATCTGGGATGATTCTGAGTGACAAAAATTTTAAAAAATCAATTATTCCCTATGCCAATTTGATGCAGAAAACCAAGACTCCAGTAGGTCTTGTAAAGTGACAGAGTGATCCTAAAACTTTAAATATAATGACTTGCACACTTTAATCACAATAAGTGAAGAAAAGTGAAGACTATCTTGAAAAATATTAGTTACCAAATTAAATACAGAGCTGTTAAAACTAGAACAAATGTTAATAGTTCCAGCATAGGTAAGAAAAATATTGATAAAAATTGAGCCAGGTATTAATGAGAATTCAATGCCAGTATGATCAAGTTAATATATTAGATTACTTAAAAAAAGATTGGGACAGGGGAGAGAGAAGGCTGGTGAGATTGTTCGGTTAAAAGATAGCACTGCTCTTGCAGAGGACCAGAACTCTCGAGACCTATGTTAGCCAGCTCACAAACACCTGTAATTTTAGCTCCAAAGGACCATACACCCTCTTCTGGCCTCCAAGGGAACTGCACTCACATGCACATACCCCCTCCCCACACATACACATAATTAAAATAAAATGAATCTTTAAAAAGAAGTATTTGGATGTCTATTTGGGAAGGAAAAAGCTAGGTGCATAATATTATAATATATTAAGTAATTAAATGTAAAAGGAGGAACAGGAAAGAGGTAGGGAGATAAATCTGCTCTCTTACTGGGGAAGGTCTTCTGAGCATGCCCTAATAAACAAATTGTATCCTTATTTTATAATAAATTTTATCCTTATTTTTTCTATAGCAAAAACATAAATAAAGAACAAGCAAATTAAAAGTACTTATAATTTATGTCATCAAAGGGCTAATTTATTTGATATGCAAAGGACATTTACAAATAAGGACCAACTGGGAAAAAAAAACACAGTTAATGAACAGAAGATTACAAGTCAGTACTCACGACATGATAAATCAGTGAAAATTTAAAATACACACTAATTTTGATCCATCAGATGATGGAGTACAAAAGTGATCATAGTCCTATCAAGATGTGAGCAATGGGTTTGTGTCACGTTCATTATAGTATCTATATGGATTGCTACAAGTTTTGGAAGATAACGTTGACTGTATCCTTAAAAGGGCTTTGATTTAGTGATTTTATTTATGGATATTTCTCTTGAAGCAATCATTAAGAATGTCTGTGTAGACACAGCTTTAAATTGCTTAACTCAGTACCATGATCAACAGTAAAACACTGGAAATACCTGCAAATGTCCCATATGATAGGAGATTGGTTAAATCAACTACAGAACATCTAGAATGACTATTTTCAAGCCATTAAAATTGATTTTATCCCAGTGCTCGGGAGGCAGAGGCAGGTGGATTGCTGTGAGTTCGAGGCCAGCCTGGTCTACAAAGCAAGTCCAGGACAATCAAGGCTAACACAGAGAGACCCTATCTCAAAAAACAAAACAAAACAAAACAAAACAAACAAACAACCCCACCAAAACCCAAACAAAAACCTAACCAAACAACCAACTAACCAAACAACCAACAAACAAAAAACCAAAAAAACCTTGATTTTACAAAATAAAATAAACTGATTTTATAAAAGTGAATCTATTGGTGTGAAGAGAAACTCATATTAAAGTAAGTTTAAAACATAAGAGCTTTAGAAACAGTTTACCAGGAGCTGGACAGATGGTTTTTAAGAGGGTTTCTCTGTGTAGTCTTGGCTGCTCTGGACTCAGTTTGTAGACTAGGCTGGCCTGGAGCTCACAGCAATCCACCTGCCTCTGCCTCCCGAGTGCTGGGATTAAAGGCGTGGGCCACCACGCCTGGTTAAGAACACTGACTCTTACAGAGAACTTGAGTTCAGTTTCCAGCGCCCACTTTGGGGGTGGTTTATAAATGCCTGAAACTCCAGCTTCCGGGGACCTGATCCACTTTTCTGGCCTCCTTGAGTATCAGTACTCATGTGCACATACCCACCCACAGACAGACATGAATACACATAAATAAATCTAGTTTTAAACGTGTGTCAACTGCAATGCTACAATTTGAATGTGCATGTTTGTGTTTAAAGCAGGCTGGTGTAATACACTGTTAATAGAGCATTGAGTTGGGAATTTCAGAGGCACCAAGATAAAATTAGATATAAAATTCCAAATTTAGTTGCTAGTCCAAGATGCATTCTTTCCAAGGAAATAACTCTTTTATGAAATTCATTCCTTTCATCCTAAAATAAGTCATAAGGAAAAGGAGGAAGGGGGGGGAGGAGGGAAAGGAAGAGAGGGGCTTGGGAGGCAGGCTTCTCAGCAGAGGACAGTATGACCTTTTGCCTGTGGTCCAGGGTTGGGATATGCTTCCTTTCCATCATCTTCAGGAGAAAAGACACCTATGGGTCCTTTGACCAGCTTTCTAAGATTCAGGGTCCCATTCATCTGGGAACCCAGACCAGAAGGGTCTCCATGGCTTTGCCTACCCCAAAACCAGGGCGCAAGGGAAGTAGAGCCATGGGAAGACATGCTCCACTTTCCAGAGGTGCAGCTGGATATTTCAATGGAGGCCTCCAAGGGACACAAAGTTGCCCATAACAGAAAGAAAAACACCTACCTGCCCACCTTGCCCCAGTGCCAAACAAGTACATTCTCACTGAGTCGTGTGCCCTGCCCACACACCTTGGGGCCATTTTATAATGTGTCCCTTGGGTAAGCACATCCCCTGCTTTCTTCTATGTCCTCTAGGTCTGACACAGTAGGGAGCCCGGGGCCGGGGAGAATAGGGGTGGGAAAAGAAATCAAGGACAATAGACACATCGGCTATGAATTAGGCCTGCTGGGGACTTGCCACAACACAACAAAGGCTGTGTATAATGTCTATAGCCAGAAAGTCAGGAGGCAGCCTGGCTTTCCTTTCCAGCTGCAGGAAGAACTTCCCCTGAGGACTTATTTGAGTGGGATTGAACTGTCCCCAGCTCTGTTGGTCACCTCCCACAGCACTGACTGAGCCTCACCAAGGAGGGGGAAAAAAAAAAAAAAAAAAAAGACATGGCCAAACATCCGCACAGGATGCTCTTGGTGAAAGCAGCTCTATGTGGGTTTCAGGTTTTACTGCTTAAAAATTCATCTTTCAGAGTTATGACCTTGACAGTTATGGAATTTTTGTCACTTGCTTTGGGAGGAGAAGGTCCACCTGTGGTTGTGTGTGGCTGGAGCAGCCACAGTGGGTGTGAGGCAGCCATGATGATGGGCTTTCTCACATCAGAGCCATGGGGTTCAAAGAGTTCGAAGAAGGTTCCCACACTCCCATCACAGCTAAGGGGTGGGAGGAATGAAGATGTGGCTTAAAGAAGTCTGATGTCCAGGTTGGGGGAAGCTGTTCTCCACACTAGGTTGCATTTAGTCAACCCCCACTACTGAGAGGGGAACAGGATGGGGTTCACTGTCACTCAGCCACTCCCTTTCTTAGTGGTGGGGACCCATCTGCAAGGCCTCACTAACGTTTCCATGTTACTCTTGAACTTAGTAATCCTCCTGCATCAGCCTCCCCAGGAGCTGGGCTTACAGATCTACACCAACAGGCCCCCTTTTGAAATTCTTATTTTCATTCTTGTTTGGCTTTTTGTCAATTTTGAGACTTGGTTTCACTGCTTAGCCCAGGCTGGCCTCTAACTGAGTGATCCTCCTGCCTCAGTCTCCTGAGTGCTGAGATCACAGGGTTGGTGGTTAGTCTTCTTGTCGGTTTGACTAGATTTGGAATCCCCTAGGAGACTCGGGCATACCTCTAGGTGTGCTTCTAAGGGTGTTTGTGAGAGGGATGGCTGAAGGGGACAGCCACCATGAATGCGGCTGGCACCACCCCACAGGCTAGAGGCTTGGCGTGAGGAAGAGGGAGAAGCCAGTGGGTACCACTATTCCCCATCTTTGCATCCTTCTTGCTGGTGACGTGAGCTTAGCTCTTGCCCCCTTCGTCACCATGGACCAAATCCTTTGAAGCTGCTCCCTCTATCCTGCCAGGCATTTTGTGGCAGCGCCTCTGTACTCAAATCCTTACATTTATTCTTTTTTTTTTTTTTGGGTGGGGGACTGGGCAATATCTCAGCTAGCCCAGGCTGGTTACAAAAATAAAGCCCACTATGTAGCTGAGTATGACCTTGAATCCTGACGCTCCTGCCTCCTCCTGCTTCAGTTTTCTCATCAGCTCAGCTCAACATTTACCTCCTGTCAAGTGTTTCAACACTGACCGTGCCTTTTCCAACTAGTGAACACAATCGGGTGCTTCCTTACGTACGTCCTCAGTCCTAAGACGATGGAGTGTGAAGTGATTCTGATTCCCACGGTTGTGAAGTGAGAAGGGATGGCCCATAGTGGCTGTGAGATGCTGTTGTGGACGGCCTATTGCATCAGTGTTTAAAAGGGAAGACTGGCATCTTGGGGGCTGTGAGAACATAGGCAGGGACAGCCCTCCCTGGTTGAGTTCTTCTGGGCGGCTCTCCCTGAAGGCCAAATCCAGTACTTAGGTATTTTGCCTGTCACTCTTGTCACTGACTTAGTGGGTACCAGGTAGCACAGCGGCTGGCTTCAGTGATCTGTGATGGTTTGGGGTGAAGGCACATCCGGACGTGGGATACGACTAGAGTCGCAATCCCCCTTTGGGTCAAATGACCCACAGGTTGAGAACCACTGCCTGAGTGTGTAACTACCCACAGGGCTCCTCCTGGCTCTAGCGTACCTGGGCACAGTATGGATTATGTGGAAGCCATTCCATGCCCCTTACATTTTCCTTGCTTTGAAGATGAAATGATGCAGCTGGTGTGTGGGATTGCTGTCATCAGCAGCACTTGGAAAACAGGCATTTATTTAAAGTCACACACACACACACACACCCAGCTTCTCATGTTACTTCTAAATACTTGGACTTTTTCCCTTTTTGCTTTGCGGTTCTGCAGAGTTAGGGATGGGGTCAGGGAGGGTGGGAGGTGCAGAGTGTCGGTGAGATGCAGTGAAATAGAAGAGTGACCAGAACCCTGATAGTTTGGCCTACACTCTTCTGCAAACATCCTGGTGTGTTCCCCGGGGTCCTGACTTACATGCGACTGTAACTCAATGATATTAAAAATATAATGAGTGGGGCTGTTGAAATAAACTCACAGCTCTCACTGAAGGGGGGAACAGTGGCTCTATCTACCAATACAGAACATTACAAGGGCAGATGACCTGAGTGACATCGTCAACGACAAGATGCAGCTAACATCTGCAGGACCATCTACCCAACCACAGCACTGAGCACATTCTTTCCCAGGGCCCCCTGGGAACAGACTGCACAACAGGCCAGCACCAGACCGTAGAGCAAGCCCTGGCAGACGCCAGAGAACCAGGCCATGCAGAGTCCATTCTCTGATCGTACTGGAACCAAAGTGGAAATCAGTGAAACCAACACTCACAAACGTACTTCTCTGGCTGCTGTCCCTGATCACACGGCCGCTGGCTGCTGCTCACTAAAACGCGCTGGTTACTCTTATCCTTGTGCTGAACAAATCCTGTCAGGAGCGGTTTACGGAAATAAAGGTTTGTCTAGGCCCACGTTTGAGAGGGTCCGTTCTGGCCACGAAGGCACAGCTAGGTTCTGTGGTGACAGAAGTGGGAGGTGACAGCCTGTACGGGGGAGGGAAGTTGAGAAGGCATAACCTCCACAAGCCTGCGCATCTTCACTTACTTCCGCCACTCAGGCCCATCCCCCTAGAGCAATGGTTTCAACCTTCCTAATGCTGTGGCCCTTTAATACAGTTCCTCATGTTGTGGTGACTCTGCCCCCATCCCCGAACCATACAATTATTTTCATCGCTACATCCATAACTGTAATTTTGCCACTGTTATGAATCATAACATAAATATCCGTGTTTTCCAATGGTCTTTGGGGGCATCACAAACCTACAGGTTGAGAACCACTGTGTCCTGGACCCAAACATCCCACAGCTTCCAAAAATAGCACTCAAAACACAAGATTGTGGCGGCGGGGGGGGGGGGGGGGGGGGGGTTGGGGACAGTGCAGATTCAAAACAAAAATTGAAAAAAAAAATTTTTTTTTTTAGTGTTAACTGGCTGAGAAGCCTTGAGGTGGGCTTCTGGGCCACACCAGGGTGAAGGACACCAGCCATAGGCTATGAAAGGCAGATGTCTGGAGGCTACCTGAAAGGATGGAACAAATAAAGTGGCAGAGAGGGCTCCAGGGACCTGGCCTGCTTCTAGACAAACGTTCTACCTGTAGAAAGCATGTCCCATGACGGAACAGCTTCAGGCGGCTTGCTCTTGTCAGTTTCCTAACAATACTGCGGTCTTGCGTCTGGTCTGATGGGCAAACTAGAGTGTTCTGGCTGGCCCCCGGGGGATGACTGAGCTTTGGGTTCGTGTGTCTGCTCACCTTTTGAGAGCCAGTCCTAACAAGTCAGGCTAGCGTCTTTGGAAACTGCTTCAGAGAACACATCTACTGTGTTATGGTTAGTGTCTTTCACCTGCCAAGGCTGACCCAAGGCAAACACTGAGACCTCCTCACCCAGCCTCTCAGCAGGGATGATGCCCACTCTGGTGACTTCCCAGAGAAAAAGCAGCAGCCTCACAGGGCCACAAAAGTTCTCCCGGTGGCCACACATGGGAGGAAGTGCCCCACCCCAGGCTCTAGAAGGTGCTTAGGACAACGTGGACCTATTGACACCTGTTGAGTGGCTGGTGGCTGATTGGCTGTGTGGGGTCTATGCTGGATTAAATAGCAAAATAATTGGTGGACATTGTCATTAATTTATATAACAGGGTTACACTGCCATCATTAGGAATGACCGAACCCTGCTAAAACAAAGGACAATGGTGTCACAAACGTAACAAGAAGAAGGGCCCAGAAGACTGTCTAACTTAGAGATTGTGAATGAAAATGCTTTCAAGACCAGGAAAGTGAGATGCTGAGAAGCAGTAGCCACGTGTGATACAGAGTGTGACACACAGAGCTGGGTGACCTCTGTGGAAAATGTGTTCAACACGACCCTCTCTAGCAACACTTGCATGGTGGCCACTCCAAGTCCCACCCATGTGCAAATTCATTTGTTGGCTCACAGCTACATTCCCAACTGGAGTCATCCTTGAGCTGCACTTGGGACATTCAACTCATATACCTGAGGACACCTGCTAGGTAAGTGTTGGGACCAGGACAAGAACATAGCACCTGAGTCTGGCCTCATACCCCATATGCAGTCCAGCTAAGGACTTGGACACTCAAGATTTCTGGAAAGCCCTGAAGCAGTCAAACACAATATTTTCTAACACCAAAGCCATGAGTTTGCACCCCCAAGTCATCCTGACCCCACCATTCTCCCAACAGAGGAGAGCCCTGTTGGTGTGACTCCTCTCTACCAGCAGGTGTGCCCCAACATTAGGGTGCCTCCACAGGTCCCTCAGTGGGGCGGGGTGGGGACAGAGATGGGGACACATCCAGTGGCAGCCAGCTTACCCTTTCCCAGTCCTGAGATGGCATCGGTGATGACCACCACTTTGTTCTGCACGGCAGACTTCGACCACAGCCTGGATGCCTCCTGGTAGATGAAGAGGAGGCCGCTGATCCCCAGGAGCAGCAGGGGGAGCATCAGGACAGCCATGATCCCCATCTTGCTCTGCAGGACATCAGGGTGACAAAGGATTGGCTTTGCAGAGGCCCTGATTGCAACACCTGGGGCAGGGGGAGGGTCAGTCCCACAGCATTCATTCCCCCTGGAGCCCAGAACCTGTTCTCTAGGGAGCTGGGCTCTGTAAGTGCCGGGAGGTTCTTCCCAGCTGAACAGCAAGGAGCATGCGAATCCCCAAACGCTTGACAAACAGAAATTACTCACGATGTGCCTCCACACTGAATGAGTCCAAGGGGCCTGCCCTCCTCTAAGGCTAATTACAAATTTAATTAAAATGAGTCTGCATTTTTGGAAGGAAATCCATGTGTTAAGGCCACTCGCTTGGGGCCTTAATGGTTATTTATAGCTCTCAGTTGCACTAAAGGGTTTTTCGGGGTAAATATAGTATCTATTCTGGTACTTAGGGACACATGCTGGCCGGGTCTGATTTCAGAGTTCTTGCCAGGACTTTTAAAGCCCTGCTGGCTGGCGGGACTATTAAGAGTTTCCTCTGCAGTTTGGGTGGAGAGTGAGGGATCAGGCCCTGGGATTGTCAGCACAAATGCCTGTGCCCTTCTTTCCTGCACTGGGTGTTTGCAGATGGTTCAGACCTAGGCGGGCATCAAGGCATCTGGCTTTCCCTTGCTGAATGGGGGTGAGAAGAGAAAGACAGGAAGCTGGCCAGTGGGAGCCTGTTACAAAAACCACCACATGTATACGAACTGTTTAGAGCAGTGGTTCTCAATTTCCCTAATGCTGTGACCTTTTAGTACAGTCCCTCAAACTGGAGTGACCCCCAACTGTAAAATTATTTTCATTGCTACTTTATAACTATAATTCCCCAGTTATGTAATGCGTCATAACTTCATAATTATAATGTAAATGTCTTTCTTTTTCTTTTTTAAAAAAGATTTATTTACTTATTATTTGTATAGTACTCTGCCCGCATGTGTGTCTGCATGCCAGAAGAGGGCACCAGATCTCATTATAGATGGTTGTGAGCCACCATGTGGTTGCTGGGAATTGAACTTGGGACCTTTGGAAGAACAGACAGTGCTCTTAACCTCTGAGCCATCTCTCCAGCCCCAATTTTTCAAGGGTCTTAGGCAACCCCTGTGAAAGGGTCATTCTCATGACCCACGGGCTGAAAACCACTGGTTTAGCGCATACTTCTTGGTTTTTCAGGCCTTAAGTTTCTTGTCTTTAAGATGGGAATGATATTTTTATATTGCAGATCTTTTGGGGCCTATCTCGGAACCTGGCGTAGATTCTGAATCCCAAGGAGGTGACTGCTGCTCTCTTTTTATGGTTAAACATCCAAGATGTTAAACAATTTAAGGAATTCATTATGGCTAAAACCACTCAGAGCCCACAGCCCATGGCCCAGCATCCTGTTCATTGTGTTTTAAGGTTTGCTTTTTACCTTTTATTTATAGGTATGTGGGTGTCTATGTGTTTGTGGGTGCCTGGAGAGGCCAGAAGACAGTGTTAGATACCCTGGAACTGGGGTTGTAGGTGAGCCATCTGAGCTGGGTACTGGGAGGCAAACTCAGGTTCTCTGCAAGAGCAGCAAGAACTCTTAAAGGCCGAACCGTTCTCTCCAGTCACACAAAATTTATACTGTAAAGAGGATGGAGATGGCCAGAAAGTGAGGCTGAGGTGGGAGTAAGGAAGGGGGTGTGCGGTGGGTGGAGAGTAAGAGTGACAGAAGCTGTGTTTCTTAGCAACTCGGGACACCAGAGTTTACATCAGAGGCAGTTCCCGCTCCCCCCACAACCATGGAGGTTGAGCTGGCCATTGGCTACATCTGAACAGGGAGACTAGGTTCTTTGCATGCATTGTCCTTGGTTGGTGCCACAGTTTGTGTAGCCCTCCCCCCACCCCCCACCGGATCTATATCTGCTGGCCTTGATGGCCTCCCTGTGGGGCTCCTGACCTCTCCAGATTCTCCCCCTCACTCTTCCACACAACTCTCAGCTCTCCACCCAGAGTCTCTCTGACATGAACGCTGATGCCCAGGATTTGATCACTTCCCCTTGGTGGGGAGGTCCTGAGGGTACACAGAGGAAGGGGAATCAGGCTATCCTGATGAGACCTGATAGGCTGTGGTCAGACGGTGGGGGAGGAGGGGCCCCCTGTCAGAAGCCTAAGGGAAGGGAATAGGGCAGATAAAGGAGGGATGGTGGGAACGAGAGGAAAGAGGTTAACAACCGGGATGTAATGTGAATAAATTATAACAAATTAAAAATGAAACAAAAACAAAAACAAAAAACCAAAAAGCAAAACAACAAACAAACAAAAAAGAAACTCGGAACAACCAGGAACACTGGAAACCTCGTCTTTTTATTGGCATTTAGTGTTTGCATTAGGAATGTGAGGTGTTTGATGACTCCGTGGTGAACTAATCACATTTGTGTGACCAGCCCTCACATCACCAAGCATAGTCCTAACACGTCTCTGGTGTGTCTCCTTCCACCCAGCAACTACTTTCCAATTTTTAAAATGAGTGCGTTAGTTTGCATTTGTGCGCGTGCCTTTTCCTTTGTAGACTTCATTTAAGAAGACTCACAAGAGTTGGACCGTCCCAATCAGCATCACATCTGTGAGATTCATCCACAGTGAGGTATGAAGTTGGAACCATGTCATGTTTTTGGTTTGTTCTTCTGAGAGTGCGCATGCACAGGCATCCCGGGGCAGGCGTGCTTTGTATCCTTATGAGAGAGCAAAGAGGCGACGCAAGGCAAAGGAGATGTGAAGAGGGGTGGGTGATAGCTAGGGTTAGGGAGGAAGTCACACAGAGTCTAAGACAAAGGGGTTGAGAGCGCGTTGGGTCTGTCCGTCTGGAACACATCAGGGAAGGTTTAGGCAAGCACATCCGTCTGGGAGCTGTCATAGGTAGGTAGGACAGCCATGAAATCTGAGTGAGACCTTTGATGGGACATAGCTGAAGGCTGAGCTCTTGGGGACTTGGATGTTTACAGGGCGGGACTGGAAGAGGAATCAGAGGAGCGGCCGCGATTCTGGCGGAGACCAAGGAGCATATGGAGGCTGTCTTGGGGAGGCTGTTGAATTAAACAATCAGGGAGCCACTGGCCTGAGCTGCCTGTGTGCTATGAGTTCCTAGGTAACAGGCTGGAATTGAGTTTAGGAGGTTTTGTTTTGTTCTGTTTTAGTAGCAAATAGCCAAGGTTCACCTAATCACAAAAAACAAGCTGTGTGCACTCAAATGACTTGCCCATGCCCACTGAGGCCCAACTCACTCACTGGAGCCGTTCGGTGATTTCTCCGTGTGTTTTCCAGGGGCTCCGGTAGAAGCCCGCTACTCATGTGGCTGGAACTGCTGAGTTCCGTGTCTTGCCCAGTTCGTGGGTTATTCTTTAGTCAAATAGACCCCATTAAGGTTAATTTAGTTAACTTCCTGAATGCTTTTCTTCTAACAGCCAATTATCTGTGTTGGAGATGGCTGCTTGGTTAAGTGAAGATAGAGAGCCTGAGAAGCGATTGTGCCTTTAGCGATGACTGACAGGAGCCTCTCAGGTCAAGGGCACTTTGCATTTTTAGCTCTGCAGTAGACTTACTGTCCGTGGTTCTGTAGTGCACCCTCCTTCCCTGGTGGTTCCTAACCCACCCACCCTTCCTAGACCTTAAGCTTTGAAATCCATCGTCCATATACTTTGATATTTGGAGGAAAGAAGCTGAAGCTTTGAAATATCATCCCAGCATAGCCTACCAGTCCTTCAGCAAGTGGCTGAAATATACTAGGCTTCTTCTACATTGGCTCACAGCCCTAAGGGGAAAGGCAAGAACACGGGTGCTCTGGTGTGGAGCTACATTTAGCCGGAGGTGGCATTCCCAGGGCACCGTTGGTTGTACCAGTGACAAGATGAGTCTACTGCTTGCCAGGAGGGCTTCTGTTCTTTACCTTAATCGCCCTGGGACAGGAACGGACTTTCCCCACCAGCATACACTCCTCGGTTCACTGAGAATTTCTTCAAATATCTGCTTCATTGTCCTTCTTGAGGAAGAAGACAGACGGTTTATCCATCTTTGGAACTGTAGGTTTTTTCATTTATTTTTGCCACACTGCCATGGGGCCCGGGGCCTTGAGCACACTGCACGAGCTATCTACCCCTGAGCTATACACAGCTCTGAAATCATAGTACGTTCTAACCGAGTATTGAGAACAAAGTTGTTTCGTTAATGAATGTTTGGGGCCAGCCCGGAAAGCCTGGGGTGGGAGATGTTCCCTCTAGACAGCGCTGGCCTGACCCACTTTCTCCTCTTTGTTCCAAGCAGAACTCACTCCCACCTCTAAACTGCAGTTCTAGATGCTTCGGCACAGACAGTTCAGTCACTGAGTCAGAGTATAGTGTTTCCTTAGCACTTTCCTTCCAGCCTCCCCAACCCCTTCACTAGTCCACATAGAAAGCCAAGGGCCCTGCACTGTGTGGGCTTCACCTGGAGACAGTGAGGAGGGTCGGGGGTGAAAGGCAACACTGCTGGGACAGTGCAGAGAGATCAGCGCAAGCTGAGCAGTCCTTATCCAGAGATCTGACACCCCAAGTCCGAAATGTTCTGTGTTGACGTGACACCACACATGGAAACATGCATCTGGGATGCTGTGTTTCATGCATGAAATGATTTAAATTGTGGCTTAAGCTCATTCCCAGGCCATGTGAATATGGTGGACATGAAACATGTGAATTTCATGTTTGGCTTGGTTCCCTTTCCCAAGATACCTTATTTTATGTGTGCAATTTTAAATAAAACAAATGAACAAATGGATAACCTAAACACCAGCCAAAATTACCCCCATTTCCAAGTGTCTTGGATAATATTCCTTTAATATCCAGAAAATCGGATCGGCCCTTTCTAATCTGCCCTGTCTTGGCCACTGCATACGAGACTGAAGTTTTCTGTGACTGGCCACTGGGGACAAGTTCCTCCTGTGTTACACATCCAGGGCTCTATACACACATTCTTTGTCTGTTTGCTTCATGAGCAAACTTGATTCCAGTCCCACTTTCCAGACTTGCTAACCTTCTTCTGGGCTCCAAAGATGTCCTTCTCAGGAAACCAGCTGTGGTTCCCCAGGAACTCAGCACTAATATCATCTCTGGAAGATGTGGGCCAAACTGACTCCCAGGGAGGAGATGGGCTCATGGACCAAATTGTCAATTGCACTGAAACAGTTGGCTCCCTCCTGTCTTCACATGTGGACCTGGTCCATTCTCCCTCAGCCACCTCCTGACAACATCCACACAGGACTCCTCTCAAATTCCCTGACCCCTGGTAGGGAAGGTCATTGAAGGCCTGGTTGGGTTCCACTGAAAGATGGGCTCCTATGTAGAACACCTGACACCCCAACACTACCTTGTCTGCTGGTGTAGATTCTGATTGTGAGACCATTCATCAAGCACTGGCCCCAGCCAGAATTTTAAATTCTTTCATGCAGGAGAAATGGCACAGTGCCCGGAGTGTTGTAGACACCTGATAAAATTCACTGACAGGTTAAGTAAGGACAGAGAACTCCCAGGTTAATAAGGCCAGTGGGTTTTCATTCCTTGATCCTGGCTGTCTCTGAGACAAGGCCACTGAGATTTTTGCTACTATTCAAAGTCACGTATACCCCAAGTCACTTATTTATTCTGCAAGGACCCACCCTCTAATGACCCATGTAGCTATGAACTCATAAAATTATCCATTGATGAAGTTAGTGCCCCCATTATCCAAGCACTTTCAATAGTACGTCTAGGTGGGGACCGACTCTTTAACACAGATGTAAACTGGTCCTTTTTACATCTGGGACAAAACAGGCATATTATCTGGCTGTAGAGTTTGTGTTGTTAATCATGAACTTATTATTTCCCATGAAATGATGTTTTTAGAAGGCTGTATGGTGTGTGTGTGTGTGTGTGTGTGTGTGTGTGTGTAGCCTTAGGCACACTCAAAACACACACACACACACACAAAATTGTCAGCCATTAATTTAGATGTTGGAGATGTAAGGAGCCGTCTTTATATAGACTCATACAATAGATTTATGATCTATATGCAATGAACAGATATGCAAAGAAATAACTTTAATACACTGAAGAATTAAAATGTGGCAGAGCCTGTGTTCCAGGAAAGACAGATGAAATGCGTTTGTTTCTTGACAAGCAGTAGGGTCACACTGGGGCAAATGTTCACTTTCTGAAAATGCTGTATACTGGACACACATAATTTGGATACGCTTCTCTTTGTGTGCTGTGCTTCAATGCACTCCTCTTGTCCATTTTGGGAAGGACATTATGGTGTACTTTGGCCTGGCCTCAAACTCACGATCCTCCTGTCTTAGTGCTGGGATTACAGGCATGCCCCACCACACCTGGTGCACAGTCAATATTTTTAAGATTTTAAAACAGAGTGAGTGCCTTCGGAGCTCGGGAGTCTGCTTTGACTTGAGCTCTGCTCTGACATCTACATCAGCTGCTGGCTCCGTTGACATCAGCTTTGTTCATGGGGTTCAGGAAGATCCACTCCTTCCAGGGCAGCGTCATCTGTAGTCCCCTCATATTTACCCAAAAGTCAAGCGTCTTTGGGAGGAGCATTTCAGAGAGTTTCCTTTTCTCTGGGAGCAGATTAGACTTGACACCATGAAGTCACACAGGATCTCCCTGCATACACACATGGAAGGCCGCGGACTCTATGGAAGAGGCCACATTCTGTAAAGGGCAGATGCTGTCGGTTATTCAGTCCTTTTGTGCTGCGGTGGGGGGCGGGCGGGCAAAGGGTCTGGGGGAACACCAATGCTCATGTCTGAGATAAGAGAAGCTGGGTCCAAAAGATTGTACAACAAAACACCGGACCAACGATTTATCAGACAGATGATCATCTTGAATCGAAACAATTAGTTGGATTCCCCCCCCCCCCCCCCCCCCCACCCCGGTACTCTTTGGTAAAGTATAACTTAATTTTAGCACAAACAAATTACTGTTTTATTGTAGACATTTGGCTTTTCTCAGAAATAGATTTACTAAGCACATAAATGCAATTTTACAAAAAAGACTCTGACGGGCTGGTGAGGTGGCTCAGCAGGCAAAGTGTTTGCCACAAAGCCCAAGGACCTGAGTTCCGAGTCCCAGGATCCACATGGTGAAAGAAGAGAATCAATTCTGTAAGCTGTCTTCTGACTGCCACCCATGAACTGTGGCATAGGTACACACACACACACACACACACACACACACACACACACACACACACA
>OU015755.1:96576292-96589386 GCA_907169655.1 Acomys percivali | reverse complement strand
ACACACACACACACACACACACACACACACACACACACACACACACATGCACACTTGCACACACACACACACACACACACACACTAAACACAAAAATAAATAAGTGTAAACTCTTTCAAATTACTCTGAGCTAGGACATATTTCAGGTCCTTGGGGTTTGGAAGTCAAACTGGACATATGCCTGACACCCTGTGGCTCAGTCACAAGCTGTGGTAACATGGGAACTAGACTGATGCGCATCGTAACTGAACGCACCAGGAAGTTCAGAGCAGAGCGCCACCTCCCACACAGCCTGCATGCTTGGCAGGGTTTATTTTTAGATGCAAGCACGCCTGGCGACTTAGCTTAAGCAAGACAATCCAAACATTTGCTCCACTTCAGCGTGATAAGATGCTGTGCCATTTCTTTCTTTCATTTCACCATCCTTCCAGACTGGCTTCATTGTAGGTAGGCAGTATGAACTTATTTTGAGATAGAGTCTCTCTATTATGTAGCAATGGCTGTCTTGGAACTGGCTATGTAGACAAGGCTGGTTTCGAACTCACAAAAAACCCATCTGCCTCTTGCCTCCTGAGTTGCAAGATTAGAGGCCTGAGTCTCCACATCCGGTGAAGGACATTTTTAGGCAACACAATTTATTTTAAAATGTCCATCTTCTTGATGAAAATTAGAAAGGGGGGCTATAGCTACATATTTCCTGCATCAATTAGAGAAAAGCATCCTGGGTTTGCCTGTCACTGGGTAACATATTCTGCATCTGCTGTAAGGGTTGGGAGATTTATTAAACTCAGAGTCAGGGTTCCTTTATACTAGAGTGTTAATAGTTGATACCTTCTGTAGACATTATCTCTTCTAAAGATACCAGAATTGTAGGAGGCACGAGGGGCTGAATCCAGAGAGGCATAGTGGAAGGTTACCTATACCTCAGTCTTCTGAACCCCACTTCAGAGGTCTTCGCTGTGTAGCAAGCGCCCGGCTTATCTGCACATGAGCACTGGCTAGCACATGGACACTTTGCTTCCTGTCCCTGGGGGGTGGTGCCCAGCAACACTCACGAAGACTTGTCCCACAGGGTGGGGAGCAGCTCCTGTGTGCCAAACCTGCTTTGAAGCCCCAGGCTGTGGGGTGCTGTGCTGAGGGAATGGGCCGCCTTTCAGTGCCCTTGGCGTCTCTGCGTGGGCTGTGGCGTATCTGCTCATGGTCGCCACTGACACGGCCATACAGAGGGCGAAAGATCCCCAGGCAAGGCTGCAACAGAAGGCACAGTTAGGAAAGGCCTGGAGTGGGGATTCCTGGGCTGCTGTGGGGTCAGCCACCTGGTACTCAGAGGCAGAGAGACACTGCTGCTACCCACGGGGAGTGCTGTTTTTGTGCCATTAGGGAGATCTGAGGATAAGGTTGGGAGATTTCCTTTCACTGGCAGACTTGCTGTTAAAGCAAATTATAAAGTTCTGTGCTTCATGGAAAACAGCGAGGGAGAGGACTGCAGGCTTCACAGGGAAGAATGGCTCCGAGAGCTCAGTGCACTCTCCACGGCCTCCTGGAGGGGGGTGGTATTGGAGGAACAGCAAGGAGGATGTGGATGGTAGTTGTGGGAGGAGTGACTGAGCCATGGAAGACCGGGGCAACACATAGTAGTTAGGGGGCAGGGTCTCAGAAGACAAGAAGAAAGTCTATTGCATAGCCACACTGAGTCCTTGAGGGGATACATAAACAGGCGCGTGCGCACACACACACACCCATACACACACACCAGGACACCAGGAAAAAGTTTGACTATAGATGACTGCCTAGCTAGCTCTCAGATGTCCTCTGCACCACAACCAAGACCCCATACCCCTGTGCCTAGGTGAGCACAGGCTTAGTGTGTGAAGGGTATTATAGACACAACGGGCCAGTGTGGGGTGCAGAGGGGAAGCTGGTCTGCAAACAGGGTTTGCACGAAAAGCTGGCTGTGGAGCAGAAAGCTTTCCGGCCCCTTTCTCATGCCTAACCCCAGAGTTAAGGTTAGAAGACAAACTGAGTTTTTTTTCCCCCAGAAAGTGAAACAAAAAGAAACACAGGCTAGGTAAGGAAAGAAATAGGACCTTTGGATAATTAACCCAGAGACCCAGCTAGGAAGAGTTCCAAGAGAACAGAAAACTAAGGAGAGGAAACAGTGAAAGAAGTAACATAGGAAAACTTCCCTGAAGTGTGGGACACAAGCTGAGCAGCCTGCCAAGCACACGGAAGTTGGAGGAATGAGACGGAGAGAGCTCCACCAGGGAACACCCTGACACTTGGCAAGAAGGCAGCGGGCTACGAGACTAACATCAACAATACACTGGGGAAGAAAGCAACATGACCTTAAAAATTTCAAGAGCAGGCTGGGTGTGATGGCACACACCTCTAATTCCAGCACTCGGGAGGCAGAGGCAGAGGCAGAGGCAGAGGCAGAGGCAGAGGCAGAGGCAGAGGCAGAGGCAGAGGCAGAGGCAGAGGCAGAGGCAGAGGCAGAGGCAGAGGCAGAGGCAGAGGCAGGTAGATCTCTGTGAGTTTGAGGCCAGCCTGGTCTACAAAGTGAGTCCAGGACAGTCAAGGCTACACAGAAAGACTCTGTCTAGAAAAACTAAAAAACAAAAAAACCAAAACAAACAAACAAACAAAAATCCCAAGAGCAAATGATTTTCAAGATATTTGGACATTATTTTTTGCCAGATGACCAAGCACAGAGTACCACAGAAGCATCATTCTGGAGATGAAGGAATAAAATCGCCACCTTCTCTCCACTGATCTCTCAACTGTGCAGATGCCGACAATGGGCCTCAGAACCCAGAGCTCTAGTTAAGAAGGAAGCTGCTCCAGTGACCCAGAAGCCAGGGATAGTGTAGAGCCCAGTTATAAATATGAACATCCTCAGACTCAGGGGACCAAAGATGAGAAGGGCTTAGAAACAGGTGCGTCATGAAAGCTTAATGGCAGAATGAGGGAATAAATGCCAAAAATGAGTTTTACAGACAGGAAAATAACTGTCAACACCAAATGAAAATACAAAGACAGTTCTCCAAGCAAAGATTTTTATCCGGCACAAATAATGAATAAAAGTGCAATCTGGAACACTTGGACAGACAGGGGTAGCCTCTGGCATTTCTGGAGAGCAAAGGAAAAGGTTGGTTATTGAAAAAGAAAAATGAGGGCCAGGCGTGATGGTGCACGCCTTTAATCCCAGCACTCAGGAGGCAGAGGCAGGTGGATTCCTGTGAGTTCAAGGCCAGTCTGGTCTACAATGCAAGTCCAGGATAGCCAAGGCTACACAGAGAAACTCTGTCTCCAAAAACCATAAATAAATAAAATAAGTAAATAAATAAAAGAAATAAAAATAAATAAATGGATAAGCCGTCTTGTGTACATTAGGAGTTGGGAAGCTGTGATTGTGTCAGTAGCTGCTAGTTAGGATTTGTAATCTTGGTGTGGAGTGGACCTTAAGGTCACAAGGTCATGAGGACCATATGGTCAAAGTTTGACCCTAGTGGTTTTTGGGTTAAGCTTGTGTTGCACACAGTGTGTTGGGTTCTTGTTCAAGTGGCTGACTCTCCTTAAGACTAGTTGTTATGGTGTAACTCACAGTAGATTTCTACTTGGATTTTTTTTTTCCTCAGAAGATCCAGGAATCAGGGCAGTTATGAGTGGACAATCTCAGTATATGACTTTTCTTTGTCTCTATTTTGTCAGGTTTTGACACAAGTGACTCCTTTTTGAAGGTGGCAACTTCCTCCCAGCATTAGGGGTGATTGTGTGGGATGAAAATGTGAGCATCAGTACTCTGATTTTTTTTTTTTGAGACAGGATTTCTCTGTGTAGCCTTGGCTGTCCTAGAACTTGATCTGTAGATCAGGCTGGCCTGGAACTCACAGAGATCCATCCACCTGCCTCTGCCTCCTGGGCGCTGAGATTAAAGGTGTACACCACCACATTGATTTTTAAGTTGCAATATGTCTGGGGGGTGGTGAAATGGGTCAGCAGCAAAGCACTTGCCATAGCATGTGCGAGTCCCTTGGTTTAATCTCCAGCGCTGCAAAAACAAGAAGTTATGAAGAAACCCTCTATGGTCTTGTATGGCATGTATAAATCTCCCTTCTAGAGACAGACCCTATGTGTCATGACATTATTTTTTTTTCCAATAGAAATAGAAGCTAAGTCTAAAAGGGAAGAAATTCTTCAATCTGTGTTTAAAAATCTAAACTTTACTATCTGCCAAGTATTTTGTAAATACCTCATCTTTATTCTTTACAATCTGATGGTAAGGCCTTATTCCTGACGCATCTTATATAGGTCACTGAAGGTGAAAGAATCAAACTGATGTCCAGCTAGAAACTTCACCCTTCTGGCTAGTGTTCACAGTACTAGAAGGTACTCTGTATGCTAACAGACAGAAGAGGTAATCCCCAATACCACCCAGCTACACACCCCGCAGCCTATGACAGTTACCTTGCAAGATACAATGGTGAAACAGTGCCATGGATGTTTCAGGAGTAACCAATTGCTTTTCTAAAAACTAGACTTAAGGCCCACTCCATAAGGTTATGGAATCCATAACCTGACACAGTTAAAGGGGCCAAGAGCCTGAGTTAGGTTAGTTAGTTAGTTAGTTAGTTAGTTAGTTAGTTAGTTAGTTAGTTATGTCTTGGCTGTAAGGGGAAACCTACCACTGTGGTTCTATAAAAGGAACACAGCAGTAAAACAACCCATTACTAACTTCTCTCCTCGGGGCTCAGAGATCCATGTGGAAGAGGAGGCAGAAAGACTGTGAGAGTCGGAGGTGATGGGTGACTCTAAGGAAGCAGCACATTCCAGACACAATAGGACTGATGCACATATGAGCTCACAGAGACTGGGGCAGCATCCACAAGACCTCCACAGGGTCAAGTTGGACAAAAATCTTAGCACTGAGCAGGCTAAGCACACATGGGTTCTCATTCCTAACCAAGAACCTATTTGCAATTGATATTTTCTGGAAAAGGGAAAATGTTTTCTCTTATGGAGTGTCAAAGGGTATATCAACCAAGATTTCAGGCACAGCCCGTACTCAGGAGTTTTTGGTCAACAAAAACCTATGGTTTTTTTTCTTTCTTTCCTTTGTGTGTGTGTGTGTTCTGTTTTTTTGTTGTTGTTGTTGTTTGTTTGTTTGTTTTTGTCTTATTGGGTTCTACTTGTTCATTTGTCTTGATTTTGATTTTTTGACGGGGGAATGATATTGGGAGGTTAGGGAGGTAGATAGGATTTGGAAAGAGTTAGTGGAGGAGAAAGAATATGATCAAAATCCCTTGTGTTAAAATTTTTAAATGAGAAAATAAATTATTAAAAATCCTCTAAAAATGTCAAGGTGGGTAAAAACTCTACAGCCAAGAAGATGGTGTTATAGCAAGGCTATTATACCAACCGAGAGTCACAAGGTAGCAGGTGTCAGCCCCGTAACAATGTCTATTTTCTGACAAAAAAATTTATGTTCATCTTTTTTGGTCCACCAGAGCTTGTGACCGAGCAACTTACCAATAGGACCAGCCGTAGTCCCATGTCTGAGGCCTCCAATCTTCCGGTCCCAGGTTCACAGTGATTTGAAAACTAGTCGTGTACATCATGTGAGCCACCATGCCCAGGAGCCCTGTGCAAGTAACACTTCATGAGTTAAGGTGGCAACAGTTGGGACATTTTCACTATCCTGCATGTGTTAGCTGCTAGAAGAACTCTAGCATCCACAGATCCTATGTAGTATCGCTACTTACACGCCCTTAAACACTCCGTCTGATGGCTCGTCCCCACAGTAGAAACTGAAGGAACACCCAGAAACGGGCCTGATCACAACCAAGAAGAACATAGTAGATATTTGGACCCGAGCAGGAATCTCCGCATGTCCGTGGCCCTGCACTTTGCCGTGGAAGACCTAGCAATTGGACTTTATCTTCCTATTTACCGGTACTAAGACCTCGGCAAGATGTAGTATGTTCATGAAACACAGGAGTGATGTGCAAATTGGATTTATACACATTAACACAACTTAGTGTGTCTGTCTGGAGGCTGGAAGGAAGCCTTATTATGCTCAGAGTCCTATCTTGGTGGTGACATTAACTTAAGAATCTTGGAAGGCCAAGTTAAGTTGCTTGGAGAGTAGAGGAAGTGTCAAAAAATAAGACTTTTTTGGGTTTGTGTGTGTGTGTGTGTGTGTGTGTGTGTGTGTGTGTGTGTGTGTAACATTTATGCCAAACTTTGGTAATCAGTTTTAACATACTGAAATTTACATAGTAGGTATACTTTTGTTTTGTCTTCACTAGAGCCTAACTCTGACAGTTAACTTATAGAAGTTAAGTAACTCTGCGAAACTTACTTAATATATATGTTTGCTCACAAGCAGGTATTAAGTAACAGAGGTCTGACTGCGGGAGGATTCCTCTACAGACCCAAGCCTAACCTCTCTGCCAAGTGAGGTCATTACTATTCCCAGCACCAGTGCAGCCTCTTCCCTGACTGTGACGCAAACCCCTGTTTCTCTCCACCTGTGCCCATCTTTTTCCTTTCCGACACTACTTCCACCCAGTGGAATCAGTCTAGTGACTTATCCAGATGACCAGCTGTTTTACTGAGCTGGCCAGCGACCAGAGGGAGCCAGCCAGCCTGTTCCATGGCTTGAGGCACCCATGTCCTCTCTAGAGCGGGCTGGGAGAAACTGCTAGAATATACCTGCGAGCACCAGGAGGATGGCCACTGAGGCGTCCACCGTGAGCCGGCCGCATCCAGAACTCTGACAGCTCACACTGAAGCCCAGGAGGACGACACCTGTGAGCATCAGGATGATACCCAAAATTTCGGCCCCGATGGAGAGCCACAAAACTCCTATAAACGGAAAGGACAGAGATGCTGCACATTTAGAATCCACATCTGGAAGGTTTGGCCTTTTGATTTTATTACTGGCCCACTTTCTGGTTTTATAATAAAAAGCTGGAGGCTAGGTATTTTGTAAGCAGAAAGGTCCATTCCGTTCACAGGTTTGGATGCTGTCAAACTCAAACAGCACGGGTTTGGGACTAACGTGATCCTCTCTGCCTCTCTTCCTGCTGGAAGAGCAGACGCCAAGCAAGCCAGCGTGAACTGAGTGGATGATGGAGAGAGGCGAGCACAGGCGAGGCGATGGGGTCCCAGAGCGCGTGTCTTCCCAACCCGACCTTTTCCTCACTGGCAGAGCCTGAGATCGGCCACAATGGAAATATTTGTGGTCCAGGAAGCTACAGACCCCACCAGCTAGTTTCCTGTCACCCTATGAAGCTGGCTACTGTCTTCCAGCACATCAGGGTTTTAAGGCGTGTGAACGAGCCCGGGTTGACTTCATGGGAAAACCATATCCAACCATCTCATTATTCCCCCTTATTCCCAGCAAAACAATTATTTCCTCTCAATTTGTGAGGGACCCTGGCTGTAAGCACGGTGCTTACCTTGTCCCTCAGTGGGCACAATCCCCGGAAAGCACCTGCATCGTTCACCTAGAAGACAAGGACAGCATAGCCAAGTACCGTTCCACAGACAGACGCATGGACGAGGGAAACGCGCTTGTGTGCGCCCAACTCTACTCAGTTAAAGAAAAATGAATTTGCAGAAAACTGGGTGGAGCTGGAAAACGTTATTTTATGAGTGGTAACCCAGGTCCAGAAAGACAAATACCATACATTTTCCCAGGCATAGTCTAGCATGTTACCCTTAAGTCTGCTTGTCCAGATGGAAATAAACATTAGTAAAAGCAGAGACTAGAAAGGATCCCTCATGGCAGGCGTGGGCTGGGGGTAGGGTTCTAATGGTGAAAGGGTGGAAATAGAGCAAAATGGAAGTGAGCGGGCAGAGCGAGGAAAAGGGGACAGGCAGAGGAAGTGGCGACAAAGAAGGGGTCCGCCATGACAGCAGCGGAAGAAGATGGGCAGCCTCGTGGCAGTTCAGTCCCTGAGGTGCACTTTCTCTGGTTATCTGTCCTGCCACAGAGAGTTTCCAGACGTCTTTTCTTTATCTCAAACTTGGCCTAACAAAAAGCCTGTAGTGAGAGAGTTGTGAAAACATCTTCTGGGCTGCCACGTGGATTTTTGTGTTTAATTATTGATAGGGGACAGTATAAAGATCTATGTCTTGCAGATTTGAAAGCCGGGCTTAAAACAAGTTACATGTTGATAGAGTAAGGGGTTTTAGGGTTGTGTGGCTCAGTAGAGCATTTGCCTAACATTTGCAAGGGCCTAGGTTCGATTCCTGGTACCGGAAAGGGAGAGAAGGAAGGAAGGAAGGAAGGAAGGAAGGGAGGGAGGGAGGGAGGAAGGAAGAGGGAGTTTTAAATTTAAGTATTAGTACATTTTCCCATACTACTGCCTGCTCGCTCTCTACCTAATGCTTGGAGTTATATATTAGTATATTTTCTACTATAACAAAATACTGATGCTTGGGTACTTTACAAAGAAAATAAATGTTTTTTTAGCTTACAATTCTGGACCTATAAGAGAAAGGTTCTGGCTTCTGCTTGGCTCTGATGAGGGCCTGGCCTTCTGGCTAAATCACAGATGGCAGATGCCATCACGGTGGGAGTAGGTACTAGAAGTAGAGAGCAGCCACAATGTGGCAGCAGGCACAAGGGGTTCACCCTCAGGAATTAACCAGGCTCTCAGGATAAAGAAGGTCACACCCAATGATGTAATCATCTTTCACTAGGTCCCAGCTCTGAAAAATCCTTCTGCCTTAAATCACAGCACAGGGACCAGACTCAGGACACAAACCTTTGGGGGACACCCTCAAACCACATCCCAAGCACATGGAAGGAGGGAGTATCCTTAGTCAGAAGAGAGCCGACTTTTCCAACAGTACTGCAGGAGAAGCCAGGAGTAGGGTAAAGGCAGGATTGGGGCAGGGCAGGGGCAGGGGGAGCCAGGAGTATGGCAGAGGCAGGAGAGACCAGGAGCAGGGTAGGGGAAGCTAGGAGCAGGGCAGGGGTAAGGAGAGCCAGGAGCAGGGCAGGGGCTGGGGTGAGGGAAGCTAGGAGCAGGGCAGAGGCAGGAGAAGCCAAGAACAGGGCACAGGCAGGGGGAACCAGGAGCAGGGCATGGAGCACCAGAAGGCCAGCTGAACAGATTAAGAGAATTCCCAATAGCTTAGAAGGACAAGTTTAGCTGGGCCCAGAGGGCTAGACCAGAGTGACCCCTTGATTAATGTGAATCCTCAGAAACGGTGTTCCCTCTGAACAAAGCCAGCGGGATTAAGAAGAAAAATCTTTACAAATCCCACGAAGCCAGAGAGGCGGGTGTTACATAGCTTGGCAGGGCCTGGGTGGCCAAGAGACACAGGAAGCCAGCTGTAGCTCGACTCGGCCATCCCGCCCCAGAACCAAGGCCCCAGGGCTACCTGAACACAGTGAGTTCAGCACAACAGCTCATGGTCTACTCAAGCACAAAGGAGTTTAGCCTAAGGAAAAGAACATGTGAGCCTTGCCTCTACTAGGAGCTTTCGTTGTAAAGCTTTATTTCAGAGTGTAGAGGGAGAGAGGTAGTCTCCCTTTAAAGCACGGAAGAGCCCACTTGTGGGAGACGAGCTGATTTTGATGGGAATGGGAAACCTTTTCTCAGTCAGGTCCCACCCCGCAGAGCTGGGGTGTCGGCTCTCCCCCAGTTCCCTTGCCTGCACTTGGTTAGGGACATCTTCCTGAGACCAGAGTCCTTACTGCCAGCCGAATGGAGCCTGCAGCACATCATAACCCTCTCCCTACTGCGTGTCCATTTCTGTCCTATCTTTTCCTTCTTGTGCCTCTAGCCCATCAGGGGCTTGTGAGGTAGTCAGTGATTGAGCGCTATGTTCTATACCTCATTACAAATGTGGCTTTGGGGGCCTGTATAAAGCCCTAAACAGATTTTTCCAATTGGGGGATTGAGGAAAAAAAAAAAAAAAAAAAAAAAAAGCAAAGGATGTGGCTGTACTGAGCTCCCTAGAGAATCTGACCTCAGGGTTGAGCTGAACTTAAGGGACAACCCCTTGACCAACGCATGAAGGCGAGTCATTTGCGTTCGTAACTTCTAGTATCGAGCTCTGACTTACCCTCTGATATGTTTGCTATTAATTCCTATCTAGTAAAAACTGAACTCTAAACTGTTTGCTCTAGGCACATTCTACAAAACATGGAAGGTGAAGACGTGTTTTCAGATGATGAGAAACATTTCCGGGAATATGTCTTCTTTCTATCTTAAAACCCTGGCAACGTAGTAACATTCAGAAATCCTAACTTCCTTATGCTAAGAAGTATGGGAAGTGTGAGCAGAGGCATGTTGGATGAATGGGCAGATGGCATTCGTGATAGTTATTAGGTTGTGGGGGAACAGGAAAGGTCAGAGTGAAGAGTGCAAAGTTCAAGTTCATCAGCCTCTAGCTGTTCATTTTCATCCTGGCGCATATACTTCCATAACAGTTTCTCACCATAATTCTCATATAAATAATATAAATAGATGTGAATATATAAACCTCTTCTGTGGTTAATGAATTTTGAAAACACTAGGATATGTCATATTAATCAAGTATTTTTTTTTTGTGTGTGTGTGTGTCTACATAACTTTCCCGAGTTTTTTTTTTTTTTTACATGCTAACGGACACGTGAGTTTCCAAGAAAAATATGATATGTAAAAACTCCCAGTCTTGTCTTAAACTCTTTTGTTTATTTTATTCAGAGACCACGTCTATGAAATGAGTTTAGGACACCCAGTGTGGCTGTTGGCAAAGGCTCTTCCCACCCTGAACTCAAGAACAGAGGTGCACAAAGTTGGGAAGGAACCAAGAAACACACTGTTAATTTCAACTCAGGATTATGTGTGAATTGCTAAGAACATCAGTCTCCCTTAAGACTTAGCGTGGGTCCCAGTTGATATAGGAAAAGCCCTCTAGTATTGCCACGCAAGTGAAAGTGGTGTGTGTGTGTGTAAACCTCTATCTCCAAATGTATTTATATTATGATTCATAGCAGTAATAAAATGAAATAGCGATGAAAACAATTGTATGGTTGGGTGGATCACCACAACACGAGGAACTAACTGTATTAGGAGGAAAGTTGCAGCAATAGGAAAGTTGAGAACCACTGTTTTAGAAGAAGGAGTTCAAAACAGCCTTCCAGAGTCTCTTAATGTTGCCCCCAGATCCTGTTTTAGGATGAGGACCTCCCCAACATACATACACATAAGATGACCAACTACTTTTTATCCAGTCTTAGGGATAATTTATACCAGGTACCAGCTTAGTGTTGCTGTGCTGAGTGAGGGACACATGCCTCATGCAGATGGCCAGCTGATACCAACCTCTGGGTCCCCTTAAAGACCAATTCTTCCTTTACTTAAGTCCATTCAGGACAGTTTTTTCTCACAGGGAAAGCAACTCCCATCTCCTTAATTTTTTAACCTATCTTCAAGCTCAGCCTCCATTGCAGCCCCCTCCCCTGTTTCCTGGCATCACAAATAGCATGCCAATGTCAGTGCAGTGCCTGTTTCTCCAAGTAGGCTTTCTCCCTGGTACAAGTCAGGGACAATTGCCCCAGGGACATGGAAAGGCCACATGAGCTCTGATCTGTGCTGAGGCTTCCTTCTGTTCCTCGTCCTGTGTTCGGGTGGAAAAGCCTGACTTGGCTGCGTCAGACCCAGATTATTCATATCTGTTTGCCTGGAACACCCTGACTCCTGGGCCTCATCTATTAAAATCCCAGCTATGGGGCTTGGAAAGGGCAGCCCAGTTGATAAACTGCTTGCCTCGAAAGCAGGAGAGTCTGAGTTTGAGCCCTAGGACCCAAGTTAAAATGCTGAGCATGGTGGTGTTAGCTCGCAATCCCAAAGCTGGGGGAGGGGGGAGGGGGGAAGGGGAGGGGAGGGGGAGGGGGAGGGGGAAGAGAGATGGGAGGATCCTGGGGCGGATTACTGGCTGGATTTTCTTGCTTAATTAGTGAGATCAGGGCCAATGAGAGACTTTGTCTCAAAGCAGGTAACATCCTCAAGATGACTCCTAAGGTTTGGTACAACGGCCACCTCCTTCATGAAGCCTCTACACATACGTAGCATCTTCTGACTTCCTGTACAATGGGTGAGGCGCTATCTTAACCACTATCATACCTTTCCTTGTGGTACCTTTCTATGTGGTATTTCCCAGTGGCTTTCAGCTCTCAGCACTGTGGCCCCCTCTCTGTTAAAGCCCTATTCCTTGAGCTCCATGCCAAGTGTGGAAATGCTCATTAGTGAACGTACTCCATGATGCTCCAACTTCCTTCTGTCCAGAGGGCTTTTCTGTGTCCCGAGGTGTGTTTCTGTTGCTATGATGTGTGTCATAGTCACCAGGCAAGCAGATTAGAGATACAAATAGATACTCTAGAGAGAATAAAGGCTAGCAGAGTAGAAGTACTTATGTTATGAGGCTGGGAAAAGAAACAGCAATTAGAAATTCCATAGAGACAAAAAAAAAATCTGTCCAGACAATAAATATAAGAACACCCTTTCTGATGCTAGAATGAGCAACATCTACTCAAAATTATTGGCTTATTGATTTAAATAAAGCAGTGATTTTACTTTACCAAGAAGATGGCAGACGTTATGTGTGGCATAGTCATGGAAAATGATAAATTTTATTTATTATACAACTAAGTCAATAGCTAATGTCTAAAATGAAGATATCCACATTTGTCTTTCATACAGAAACAATTTCCCCTGAAAGAATGGACCTAGAATGTTGGCTTATCAGCCTTCCAAAATGTGTGACCTACCTGCATGTAAATATTACCTTCCCTAAAATGTAAAACAAAACAAAACAAACCAACAACCAACAACAACCAAGAGCAGGTTTCTAGACTCCAGCCCAGATCTATTGAGTCAGAGCCTCTGGGGCCTAGATTCCTGGATGTCAACAAGCTCCCAGGGTGATTCTAATTCCTGCCATTATTAAAACAAAAAACAAAGAAACAAACAAAAACAAAACTGTGGAAATAGATGAGGCTGTGTGTGTGTGTGTGTAAGAGAGAGAAAGAGAGAGAGAGAGAGAGAGAGAGAGAGAGAGAGAGAGAGAGAGAGAGAGAGAGAGAGAGA